>OX578144.1:11878569-11880054 GCA_951213105.1 Amaurobius ferox
CATATACTTGTCTGCTGCATTATGCGCGTATTGTATATTGGTTTCTTATTTTCTGTCTAGTTGTTTACGAGTTTCTGTGGTAACATTCATTTTTAATTAGTTAGTATATATATATATATATAGTATATATATATATATATAGTATATATATATATATATATATATATATAGTATATATATATATATATATATAGTATATATATATATATATGTATATATATATATATATATATATATACTATATATATATATAAATATAAATTATTAAATCCAAAGTTAGAATGTATGTAGTAACTCATAATACACTATTCCAAAATTTTCTACAAATACAAAGAAATTAAGACAAAAAGAGGAAATAATAAAGCATAATGCAAGTCATAAGGACAAAGACAATCAACAAATTACTATATATATATATATATATTTACTATATATATATATATATATATATATATAGTATATATATATATATATATATATATATATATATATATAGTATATATATATATATATATATATATATATATATATATATATAGTATATATATATATATATATATATAGAGTATATATATATATAAGGATATAAACAAGAAGAAAAAATAAGCGAGAACAGGAGTGACCATATGATTTGCATAGAATGGCAGGGGTGGATTGCGACACCGCTTTCCCGCTTAAAGCAGCTTTTACGACCCGGGCAACGCTCACGGCACCAATGTAACTCAATGGTCAATCTCCCACATGTGCAAAGACAGAAGCACCCGAACGGACAGAAAAGCAAAGATGGAACCATGCATGGAAGAGATACACACTACAATCCCGCATGAAAACATAACATTTTATAAGGGAAAGTCGCACATGCGCGAAAAGACTTCATGATGATAGGATCGCAGATATGAAAATATATATGGTTAAGAATGCTCATTTAGAATCAAACAATGCACAATTTCTTTCTTTGAAAAAGGAATAGTAACAATGTTGTAAAAAATATCTAGGGTAATTTCTTTTTAATGCATCATTTATTATTTTATTGCATTCATAAATGCAGTCTTTTTTAAAAGTACTGTAGTTTCTGTTTCTTCTGAAATATCCGATAATAATATTTCTGAATATATTTTTAGTGAGGTTTGAATTCCAATCAATAATATTATTAATTTTGATATTGTATGAATTTCTCTTGTCGTGTATGGTTGTATAAATTCCATACTGTTGGTGCCTTCTTATTGACAAATCCAGGAAGTCTGTCGATCCATCCTCATTGATCGGGTTTTCAATGAAGTCTAATTCTTTTGGGTAGAATGCAAAATCTATGTCAGGGGTGTTTGCATAACCCCCTAATATCACATCGTCAACATAACGGAAATAAGGTATTTCCGATAATATATGGGTTCCTCTTTCATATTTGGATAGATAAATATCCGCCAATATTGATGAGCATGCACCACCCATGGGTATGCCTTTGACTTGTTTGTAGTAATGCGTACC
>OX578144.1:14310254-14890254 GCA_951213105.1 Amaurobius ferox
ATTATTATTTTTCGAAAATTTATTATGACAGGCTTCGTGTTTCCCTGCTACAGTGCATAATTTATGCAAATTTCTAAGTGTGTCATTCCTGCATTTGTGCAATACAATTTTGGTCCTATATTTTTATTCTTTTTATCAAATGTTTAGAAAAGCATTTTAGAATCCTGATTTCTAAAATTAATTTGAGTTATCCATGTCCAAAATGCTAAAAAAAAAAAAAAAAATTAGTAGCTATAAAACATAATTTATCATTTCCTTTTGACTTCTTCAGATAGTGTGTTCTCTCTCTCGCGAGACCCCGATTTGTACATTTTCTGCCAATTATTGGTTAAATCTGCAAATCTCTTTGTGTTTGAAGAACTTAAGGAACAATAACCCCCCCCCCTTTTTTTTAAATGAAAATAGTCCACTTTGCAACCATGGCTTACATCTGGCTCAAAATTTTAAATTAGTAAGTTGATAAGTTTTGAATGTGTCAAATTTTATTTATTTGTTGGCAATTTGGAAAAGATTCTCTTGCAATATCACAAAAAGCAGCATTTGTGTACAATTCTCATTATATTTCGTTTTACTGTAGACATTCTCAATTTTTGTGATCTGTTTGCATGGATTAAGATTTTATTAATAATTTCATGTTTAATGTTCGAAAATTACTTTTCAAACATATAGTTAATGAAATCAAAAGTTGTTTTCTAGAAAGATGTATTAAAATAATGATTTAGGTACTTGAAATACAGTCATTTTGACAGGATATATTGAAATTTGATGTATTCCCATCTTTAAATGTGGTGTTATAATTTCAGTAGAAAGAAATAAATGTTATTATCTTTAGTGTAAACTTATGTTTCAATAATCTTCTTTCATGTTTTGAGCCTTTTTCATAATTTTTTCATAGCAACTAGATCTGATTCTAATTTAATTATAGATCATATATTTTTAATAATATATAGTTTTATTTAATTAAGTATACTTTTTCATTGCAAAATAAAGTTTGATGTAATACATTTATGCATAAAAATTGGATTGTAATTTTCTACAGCAAGATTGTAGAACATTCCAGTAGATTTTATAAAGTGTTCCAAATAACAGAAACCGGGAACTAATATTTTTAATTGCCATTACCAGGACAATTAAAAATATTTGATCTTGGTTTTTATCCCTTCTGGAGGTAAAGTTACCTGAAAATGGCAATTTTTCAATTATTATTTTTTGAATTTAAGTCCATTTTAATCTTGTTGAATTCAAAACAAAATACAGCTTAAATACTGATTTTGAATTCTCAAAATGTCTACTTTTAGGAGGGAAAAAAGTTAGTTTGGTTATCTTGGATAGTTATAGAGTTATAGCCATTTCTACAAACCCCAGAAAACCTGAATTTTGACCCATCCTATCAAGTAACAAGAAAGATCAATCATGCTTAAAGCATTGATTATGAAACACTTTCCAACTTCAATGCAATTTTATTTAAACATGTCTAAAATGCAATACATTCCTCGGTAATATTTTAAAACTTATCACAATACTACATTAATTTATTATATTTGAAACCTTAAACCTTCATCGAAAAAAATTAACTTCATTCAAATGACGGCATTAAAATATAAATTGCCTGGTTTAAACATCTCTAAAATGTGATACATTCCTCGGTAATAATTTTAGAATTATCATAATACTACGATAATTTATTATATTTGAAAACTTCATCGAAAACAACTGAAATCCATTCAAATGACGTCATAGAAAAAATAACACGCCTGGCTCTCTCTATAAAAGCAACATTTCATTCATAAATAATTCCCCCATTCATGTCATTCATCACAATACTATAATAATTTATATTATTTAAAAATTAAGACCATGGAGCTACAAGTAAGTAAAACTCTATGCGTAAAACTTTATCGAAAATTATCATCCTTCTCTTTCTAAAATCAATGAATATTTCATTCATATCAGCCATGCAGACTCCATGGACTAAATGATTTTGTGTTAAAGAATTACAGCGATTCTAATACAACTCATTCTACATATTTTGCTGTTTACATTTTACATAGGTGAAAAATAGGCTTAATAGTAGAAATAATCAAATTTGTATGAGCATTTAAACTGAAATATATTGTCATTGCGATGTTAAAGTATGTAGATGCACAGACTTTAGGCCAAAATAAAGTAGTTTTAGGATGGATACAAACACTCAATATGAATTAGAAAGAACTTTAAAAATCACGATTTTGAGACAAGATGGATGCCATATATCATTTTGAAGTGGGTCATGTGATCGTTTCATATCATGGACACGTGATCGCTTCATATAAGAGGTGTTATTATTATTTTAATTTTTATTTAAAAAACTACTGAATATATTTCGCTGAATTTTTTTTTATATATTTTATGGAACAATTTGAATATTGCCTAAAATTTTCGAAGCAATTTGTGAATTTTAAATCCGCTTAAAAAATGCTTGAAAAATTAGGTCCCATAGGGCTCAATGTATTCCATTTTTTCAACCCGGGTTCAATCCAAAACTAATTGGGTGATATTATTCATTTATATTCCCATAGGTCCTATAGACCGTCTGAACAACATACTAAAATTTCATTTTGATTAAGTCATTTTTACGGCAGTTATCGTGCTAACAGACAGACAGACAGACAGACAGACAGACAGAATGAACAAAGTCATAAACACTTTTCAACTTTGTTGTAAAGTGTTAAAAATAGGCTCAGATCAAAAATGGTGGTTAATAAAAAGGAAAACCAAAAGATTGTTTTGGTCTACACACAAATGGTACTAACTATGGTAGAAATATAACAAGAAAGATCAATCATGCATAAGCATTGATTATGAAACACTTTCCAACTGAAATGTAATTTCATTTAAAAATTTCTAAAATGTGATTCATTCAGTGGTAATATCTTTTACATTACACAGTACTACAGTAATTTATTATACTTAAATATTTAAAACTGTATCGAAATATAAATCATCTGATTCTTTATGCAAAATCAATGAATATTTCATTCATATAACTTATATTCCAGACTCCAGAGCTAAATAATTTTGTGTGAAAAAAATTCAGCAATTCTTATGTATTTCATCTTACAATCGCTTGAGATATTTGCATTCTGCATATGTTAAAATTAGGCTTCCTTGAGGAAATAATAAAAGTTTAGGGATCATTTAAAATCACAACTATTGTAATTGCATAGGCACGGAATTTAGATACACAGATAATATATATGTGTATGTGTATGTACTCAAAGTATTGGGATCGTGCCGAAGATCGGAACTCGAATTTTCAAAGGATCTACACGTTTTGGGACTTCTAGAACACGAAAAAACTAGTTTTAGGAAGACGTCTGTGTGTGTAAGGGTGTATCTGTGTATGTTTCTGTGTGTCTGTGTGGATATTACATCCACTCTAATTGAAAAACTAATGGACCGAATTTCATACAAATTGGTAGGTATGTTTTTTGTGGGAAATCCTGATGTTCATTAGATTATAGTACGATTCGTAATAAAAGAATCTGCCTTCTTTGCAAAATGGCCGCAGAAATTGCCTTTATCCACTCTAGCTAAAAACTAATGGAACAAATTTAAGAAAATTTGGTGTATAATATTTCAATAACCTACAAGTGATTTATATACCAAATTTAACAAAATTTTGTATATAAATCATTTGTAGGTTATTCTACTACGATTCGGGAAAAAGGAACGGGCTATTTTTGCGAAATGGCCAGCAAAAATCGTTATATATAAAAATAAAAGACTACGTGTGCTCAATTATATCAATTAAATTCCTATTTTATATGTGATTTTTGACAACAAAAAGAATAAGACTAACCCCATTACTCTAGGACTAGCCGTTCTTGAGATATTCTAGTTTTTTCGCGTTTTCGATACGCCACCTTTGACAATAAGTCCAGCTATCAAATGAGAACCAAATTTAAGTTTAACGTGTAAATTCAATGTCATTTAAAATACTTATGTTGTGCAGATAAACTCAAATTATCATTGAATAAATAAAGAGAACGAATATGAGTCTGCAGAGAAAGACATGTGCTGTCCACATCAGAATTTTTAACAATATTACAACAATGATTTATAGAAGTGAACGGGGATTATTTTCAGGCCATTTCGAAAAAAATGTATGATTTATATTTAAAGATCCATCAAATTTTTGTCGAATAAAATGTTCAACAAATTTAAGCTGTGTACCAAATTTTAACTCTCTAGGACGTAGGAAAGTGCATTTAAAATGCCATCAATTAAATTTATCATGAAGAGTTATATAAAATTTAAAAAAAATGAAAAATTGTTATCTACCAAATTTATTTTAAAATATGAAGCCACTCCCATATGCAAAACGTTTAAACAAATGGAGAGATATTTATTATATAATATATCTCTCTTTTCTTTCTGGAAGATATAACAAAGTCAGAATTTAATTGAATTTGTTTTTTTCCCTATATTAAATAATTTTTTTAATTAAAAAACTACTTAACATATTTTACTGAATTTTTTTTTATATATTCTATGGGATAATGTGAATATTTCCTAAAAATTTCGAAGCAATTCGTGAATTTTAAATTTACTTAAAAAATGTTTGAAAAATTAGGTCCCATAGGGTTCAATGTATTTCATTTTTTCAACCCGGGTTCAATAAAAAACTAATTGGGTGATATTATTTATTTATATTCCCATAGGTCCTACAGACCGTCTGAACAACATACTAAAATTTCATTTTGATAAACTCATTTTTACGGCAGTTATCGTGCTAACGGACAGACAGACAGACAGACAGACAGACAGAATGAACAAAGTCATAAACACTTTTCAACTTTGTTGTAAAGTGTTAAAAAATAATAAAATGGTCAAGTAACCATTTATTCTGAAATGTACTGATTTCACATGAATAATCCTTAATATAATATTTGGATATAATGTAATGGTGCTCTAAAAGCATGCCCTATTTAAGAAATAATTAAAGTAATCATCAAATCTAGAACTGAATCAGTGTTAATGATTTACTAAATGTAAGTTATTCATGCCCTTATTCATAGTATATTTTTATGTGAAATGATATATATTTTGTGTATGCGTGTTTGTGTTTATTATCATTATTTTCTTCAGATTGATATTAAGTTGATGTGTGACAATGCCATGACATACAACAGGCCTGATACAGTTTACTATAAGTCTGCAAAGAGAATGTGGCATGTTGCTCAAAAGTTGATGAACAGGGTAATTTTTGTTTTATTCTATATGATCTAATTTTATGTCTTTGGAGCAATTTTTAAATTCTGTTTATGTATTGACTTGAATTTATGAATATTAAATCTTTTTAATATATTATGTCTGATTTAAGTGGAGTAAAAGAAGATACATAAACATTTTAACACTGAAATCCCAAGAAGGGGCATTTTAACTGATTGCTTGTAAAAGTTTATTATTAGTAGTAATAAAATGTTAAATATCCTGGTCTTTTTTTTTTTTCTTTTTCCCCTGTATCTCTTTAAAAAAATGTTTGCAGTGAATGAAACTACTTCTACTATACTGCGATAAACCATTTATAAGATATTACTGATTTCGTTTACAGAGAAGGGGAGGGGATTAACCCTTTCCGGATGGCCGACACGCCCGGACATCGGCTGCGAATTTGCATTGCATTCAAGGACGACTGTCACGCATCCACTTTGAGGAAAAATTTACCTTAAAAGACGGTGGTCATGGATGCACGCTTTCATATTGAATGTTCATACTTGAATTTATTTGTCTACTAAATGGTGTGGTGTTAAATGTCTATGCGAACAACTCCAATGTATTTTGCAGATACTTGACCTTGGCATATGGGGATCTATTGAATTAATTCTCCATCTGGAGGGGTGAAACATAGTTTTGTAATATAAACAAACAGAACACTTCTCGCAGCATCTACGGTTTTATAATTGAGTTTTGGTTCTTGTTTTGTTTTTCACTTTATGATTTCATTGTTGGATCATAGGAATATAAAAGAGTATTTATTTAAGTTTGGGTTTTTGAGGAATGCGTCCCAGTGAAATTATTAGGTTATTCCGGATAAAAGAATGGCTGGGCCAGGACATTTTCTTTCTGTCGAAGAATATACTCGTATGATAAACGAACCGGGCAGTAATGAAGTGATGCAGATAGTAAAGGTTCGTAGAACTGTGATATTTCTGAAGATGAATATGAAAATGCAAGTGATTCTTCAGATTCTGAGCATACTATTATTACAATTCCGCCAGCTTCAGTAGCTGTTTCTGCGAATTATGTTTTTGGATAAGAGATTTGAAAGATCTGAATTCTTTTGAGTTTTTGAGCATACTTGGAATCAATCGCAATATTATGCTGCCTAATTTAGATAAGGAAATTAATTTTTTTAGCATATTTTTCGATGATGAGTAGTAGAATTCATAGTAAAAGCAACTGACGAGTATTTTGTATTGAGATTTGTATGAAAAATATACATCAAATAGAAAATAAGTATTTCTTTTATTTCGGAAAAAAGTAGATTTCTGTGTTGAATAGGTGATTTTTAGTGAATTTATTTCAAAAGTTAGACTTAGCACAAAAATTTAGCCGTTCTTTGGGAACAGTTCGGAAGGGAAGCACTCCATCCTTTGAGCCACGATAGTTCCGGAATGCTGCTGTCCAGAAAGGGTTAATCATCATTTAAAATATTTTGTGTTCATATAAAACAAGTTTATGTAAAGATTGCAAGTTCAGTGTGGTTTGAAGTATGATTTCATGTTTTATTTTTGTATGATAAAATTCAATTTAATAAATAAAAATATTGAAGTTATTGAAAAAATTAATGAATTTTAAAAAAGTTATATACCATTCTTATCAGATTTTCTCTTAGTTTTCTTTGTGTTCAATTTATCATCTTTTTTGTGCTGTCATCAATTTTTCTACTGAACATTAAAATCATTAATTTTTCCCATGTAGTGTAGCAAGAAAGAAGTAGAGTAACTAAGTTTTTTCCTATGATATAACTATTTCAAAGGTTAAAAGTTAGAAAAACCAACAGAATATAAAAATATGACCAGTTTTTGCACAAATCTTGTTCATCTTCGTAATTCATATTTTAAAATCTTTGTTTTATTTTTAAAATTATGTTTCTATCGTTCGCAGGAGCAACTGATGTGTTTAAAGCGAAATTTCCCATATATGCTAGATTTAAGTGTGGAGGAGCTTGGTTTTGATATTAAAATTGAAAATGAAGAATCTCTGCCTGGTACTGAAATTACTGCAGAACCAGGAATATCTGCTCAGCCAGAAGCAAAAAAATCAAAAGTTGCTCCATGGTTTGTTGCTTTATTATTAGAATTTTTATTATGAAAATTTTATAAGATATGTATGTGAAAAACTAATTTGTGCATTTATTTTGAACTAAAACAAATTACCTGACATTGCTCTCATCCTAAATAAGCTCCCACTAATAAATACAAACACCAAAACCCTCTTTGTCCTCTCATAAAAACATGAAGAAAAAAGCAACATACATGATTCAAAATCACATCTAAATCCGTCTGGTCTAAACATCAGCAAGGATTGCACAGGAATGAATAAAGACAGGATGCGCTGTTGTAAAAATATGCGCTGTTGTAAAAATATGCGCTGTTGTATCTTGGAAGTGACCCGGACCTCCGGACTTTAATTAGTTTGAAGCACAGCAGGGAGGTTTAAAACACACTAAAAGCCATGAGGATTGACTTCAATAAATCCAACAGTTCCAGAAAAAAAACACAATTTCTCTCGTCACATGGGGGTTAGCTTCAATTGCCAGATGAGCTGCGATAATAACAGGGTCCACTTGCCTTTAAAATTAAAGACATGCCTTGGATAGAAATTTATAATGAATTAGCAGATGGGTTTATAAAGTTTTTTTTTTCTGGAGTAATCTGTAACATGTTAAGCAAGTGCTGAAGAAAATGAACAATGGATGACAAGTCAATTTCTGTATATTGTAATATAAAAATCGGATAGGTTTAAAATGCTCGAAAAGTATATACTTTTTAAAAATTTATTAAAAATTGCCTAATAATCATATGGATTCCATTCACAGTTTGTTTGAAAGAGAATTTTTGATTTTTCCAATGGTGTTAAGATGGAAACTCTAATAATATTTTAGGTTGCTAAAGAATTGATTTGTGCCATATCAGCCAAAATCACTGTGAATCAGGTTAAAACATAAGATAACTAAAAACTAATTCAAAATTAAAAGAAATAATTCTGGTTCTGGGGTGCACCTATGTGCGTCAAGAAGAACCTATGTGCCAAATTTCATTATCGTAAGGCACTTAGATTTTGCACTACAAACTGCACACACAGGCATCTCCCTTCAGTGTTATTGCAATTATTTGGGAATATAGGTTCAAAGATCACGCGGAATACGATCACGTTAAACATGTGGGCCCGTAAGTCCTTCCGAGAGGTTGGTGGTAGGGGAAGGAGGGTACGGTCCCTGTGGATGCCTCCTTCACAGGGTTCCCGTCTAAATTGGGTGAATATAAAGAAAGTTGCGGAGGGCGAGGCAGCCCAGTGGTTAGCGCTCAGGAATTGCACTCGGTACGCCCGGGTTCGATTCCCGCCACTTCCAAAACTGCCGCCGTGTTCACGCGGAGTACGATCACGATAAACATGTGGGTCCGGAAGTCCTTCCGGTGAAGGTGGTGGGTGGGGACGTCAAGGTGGAGGTGACGTCACGGTTCTGAATAGAGCTCCTTTGCTCTATATTTATATTTATATTTTATATGATGGGACGATCTGGATTTTTTAAATGTATATTTTAACTTTTGGATATTTTAAATGGATATTTTAATTTTATGGATATTTTAAATGATGGAATAATGAAACAATGGAATGAGGATGATGGAATTAAGCATATGGTCATTTTAAATTGCAAATTAGCGCGCGGGAAGTTAGCGGTAGGCCCGGGTTCGATTCCCGCCACTGCCAAAACTGCCGCCGTGTTTACGTGGAATACGATCACGTTAAATATGTGGGTCCGTAAGTCCTTCCGAGAGGTTGGTGGTAGGGGAAGGAGGATACGGCCCCTGTGGATGCCTCCCCCACTGGGTTCCCGTCTAAATTGGGTGAATATGTAGAAAGTTATGGAAATTGTCGCGGAGGGCGCGGCAGCCCAGTGATTAGCGCGCGGGAATTGCACTCAGTAGGCCCGGGTTCGATTCCCGCCACTGCCAAAACTTACGCCACGTTCACGCAGAGTACGATTACGTTAAACATGTGGGTTCGTGAGTCCTTCCGAGAGGTTGGTGGTAGGGGAAGGAGGGTACGGTCTAAATTGGGTGAATAAAAAGAAAGTTATGGAGATTGTCGCGGAGGGCGAAGTAGCCCAGTGGTTAGCGCGCGGGAATTGCACGCGGTAGGCCCGGGTTCGATTTCCGCCACTGACATGGAGTACGATCACGTTAAACATATGGGTCCGTATGTTTTTCCGAGAGGTTGGTGGTAGGGGAAGGAGGGTACGTTCCCTGTGGATGCCTCCCCCACTAGGTTCCGGTCTAAATTGGGTGGCACATCCTGGCCGTCCAACCAGTTACCTTACACCTTTCTGGTAGGTCACGCCAACGAGTTTGCCACAGTTGGAATTTGCCACAATCAGCATTTTCAAGGGTTGCGAACAGGCTGGTCGCCAAAGGCGGCTAGCGGAGGGTGAAGTACCCCAGTGGTTAGTGTGCGGGATTTGCACTTGGTAGGCCCGGGTTCGATTCCCAAAATTGCCGAATAAAAATAAAGTTATGGAGATTGTCGCGGGTGGCACGGTAGCCCAGTGGTTAGCGCGCGGGAATTTCACTCGGTAGGCCCGGGTTCGATTCCCGCCATTGCCAAAACTGCAGCCGTGTTCACGCGGAGTACGATCACGTTAAACGTGTGGGACTGCAAGTCCTTCCGAGAGGTTTGTGGTAGGGGAAGGAGGGTACGGTCTCTTTGGATGCCTCCCCCATTGGGTTCCGGTCTAAATTGTGTGGCACTTCCTGGCCTTCCAAGCAGTTACCTTACACCTTTCTGGTAGGTCGCGCCAACGAGTTTGCCACGGTCAGAATTTTCAAGGGTAGCGAACAGGCTGGTCGCCAAAGGCAGCTAGTCTTAAATAATAAAAGGCAATGTCTGTGTGTGTGTGTGTGTGTCTGTCTGTCTGTCTGTCTGTCTTATACACTATACGTTTCGCGACCGCGCGTCGGAGAGCTACGAAATTTGGCAATCGGAGACCCGGGGGGGAGGGAAGGGGACACATGAAAACCGATTTTTAAAATTTTAATTATTTTTTTATTTATTTAATGTTTTATGCGATTTCGACCGTTTTTTGCCCTTTTTGCCCTTTTTTCTCCACGATCCAGACATCGTAGAAAAAAATAAATCACACCATCGGAAAGAGCAGAGAATTTCGAGTAAAAATATATGAATTTCAAATCTGAATTTCGATTTCTAATATTTTTTAAAGATTTTAAAACAAAACTCACTTTTGGCTCAAAAAATCAATTTTTTGTTTTTAAATTCTCGCATCGTGAAAAGTATTCATAATTTCGACTAATAATTTACATTTTTAGAAAGCTGAAATATCTGGCATTCTTACAAGTCTAATGTGGTCCAGAAATAATGAAAATTGCCTTCAGGATGGCAATTTTAAAGACGCCATGATTTTAAATTTCTCGGCGTTCCGTTCGTTTCTCCTCCGCTGAAGCAGGGAAGGTGGTGGGTGGGGACGTCAAGGTGGAGGTGACGTCACGGTTCTGAATAGAGGGACTTTGCTCTATATAAATTATTATATTTAAATTTTAAATGATGGGACGATCTGGATTTTTTAAATGTATATTTTAACTTTTGGATATTTTAAATGGATATTTTAAATGATAGAACAATGAAACAATGGAATGAGGATGATGGAATTAAGCATATGGTCATTTTAAATTGCAAATTAGCGCGCGGGAAGTTAGCGGTAGGCCCGGGTTCGATTCCCGCCACTGCCAAAACTGCCGCCGTGTTTACGTGGAATACAATCACGTTAAATATGTGGGTCCGTAAGTCCTTCCGAGAGGTTGGTGGTAGGGGAAGGAGGATACGGCCCCTGTGGATGCCTCCCCCACTGGGTTCCCGTCTAAATTGGGTGAATATGTAGAAAGTTATGGAGATTGTCGCGGAGGGCGCGGCAGCCCAGTGGTTAGCGCGCGGGAATTGCACTCAGTAGGCCCGGGTTCGATTCCCGCCACTGCCAAAACTTACGCCACGTTCACGCAGAGTACGATCACGTTAAACATGTGGGTTCGTGAGTCCTTCCGAGAGGTTGGTGGTAGGGGAAGGAGGGTACGGTCTAAATTGGGTGAATAAAAAGAAAGTTATGGAGATTGTCGCGGAGGGCGAAGTAGCCCAGTGGTTAGCGCGCGGGAATTGCACGCGGTAGGCCCGGGTTCGATTTCCGCCACTGACATGGAGTACGATCACGTTAAACATATGGGTCCGTATGTTTTTCCGAGAGGTTGGTGGTAGGGGAAGGAGGGTACGTTCCCTGTGGATGCCTCCCCCACTGGGTTCCGGTCTAAATTGGGTGGCACATCCTGGCCGTCCAACCAGTTACCAGGCCCGGGTTCGATTCCCAAAATTGCCGCCGTGTTTACGCGGAGTACGAGCACGTTAAACATGTGGGTCCGTGAGTCCTTCCGAGAAGTTGGTGGTATTGGAAGGAGGGTACGGTCTAAATTGGATGAATAAAAAGAAAGTTATGGAGATTGTCGCGTAGGGCAAAGTAGCCCAATGGTTAGCGCGCGGAAATTGCACTCGGTAGGCCCGGGTTCGATTCCCAAAATTGCCGCCGTGTTTACGCGGAGTACGATCACGTTAAACATGTGGGTCTGTAAGTCCTTCCGAGAGGTTGGTGGTAGGGGAAGAAGGGTACGGTCCCTGTGGATGCTTCTCCCACTTGGTTCCGGTCTAAATTGGGTGAATAAAAAGAAAGTTATGAAGAATATCGCGGAGGGTGAAGTACCCCAGTGGTTAGTGCGCGGGATTTGCACTTGGTAGGCCCGGGTTCGATTCCGAAAATTGCCGAATAAAAATAAAGTTATGGAGATTGTCGCGGATGGCACGGTAGCCCAGTGGTTAGCGCGCGAGAATTTCACTCGGTAGGCCCGGGTTCGATTCCCGCCATTGCCAAAACTGCAGCCGTGTTCACGCGGAGTACGATCACGTTAAACGTGTGGGACTGCAAGTCCTTCCGAGAGGTTTGTGGTAGGGGAAGGAGGGTCCGGTCTAAATTCGGTGAATAAAAAGAAAGTTATGGAAAATGTCGCGGAGGGCGAAGTACACCAGTGGTTAGCGCGCGGGAATTTCACTGGGTAGGCCCGGGTTCGATTCCCGCCACTGCCAAAACTGCAGCCGCGTTCACGCGGAGTACGATCACGTTAAACATGTGGGATTGTAAGTCCTTCCGAAAGGTTGGTGGTAGGGGAAGGAGGGTACGGTCCCTGTGGATGTCTCCCCCACTGAGTTCCGGTCTAAATTGGGTGGCACTTCCTGGCCGTCCAAACAGTTACCTTACACCTTCTGGTAAGGTCGCGCCAGCGTGTGTGCCATGGTTACAATTTGCCACGGTCAGAATTTTCAAGGGTAGCGAACAGGCTGGTCGCCAAAGGCGGCTAGTAAATAATAAAAGGCAATGTCTGTGTGTGTGTCTGTGTGTCTGTCTGTCTTATACACTATACGTTTCGCGACCGCGCGTCGGAGAGCTACGAAATTTTGCAATCGGAGACCCTGGGGGGTGAGAAGGGGACACGTGAAAACCGATTTTTAAAATTTTAATTATTTTTTTTGTTATTTAATGTTTTATGCGATTTCGACCGTTTTTTGACCTTTTTGCTCTTTTTTCTCCACGATCCGGACATCGTAGAAAAAAACAAATCACACCATCGGAAAGAGCAGAGAATTTCGAGTAAAAATATATCAATTTCAAATCTCAGGGACAAATTCTAATATTTTTTTATGATTTTAAAACAAAAGTCACTTTTGACTCAAAAAAACGATTTTTGGTTTTTAAATTCTCGCATAGTAAAAAGTACTCAGAATTTCGACTAATAATTTACATTTTTAGAAAGGTCAAACATCTGGCATTCTTACAAGTCCAATCTGGTCAAGAAATATTCCGTATTGCCCACAGGATCGGGATTTTAAAAGTTTCCGAATTTCAATTTCTCGGCGTTCCGCTCGGCGTGCCGCTTCGTTTCTCCCCCGCTGAAGGAGGGAAGGTGGTGGTGGGGACGTCAAGGTGGAGGTGACGTCACGGTTCTGAATAGAGCTCCTTTGCTCTATATAAATTATTATATTTATATTTTAAATGATGGGACGATGTGGATTTTTTAAATGTATATTTTAACTTTTGGATATTTTAAATGGATATTTTAATTTTATGGATATTTTAAATGATGGAACAATGAAACAATGGAATGAGGATGATGGAATTAAGCATATGGTCATTTTAAATTGCAAATTAGCGCGCGGGAAGTTAGCGGTAGGCCCGGGTTCGATACCCGCCACTGCCAAAACTGCCGCCGTGTTTACGTGGAATACGATCACGTTAAATATGTGGGTCCGTAAGTTCTTCCGAGAGGTTGGTGGTAAGGGAAGGAGGATACGGCCCCTGTGGATCCCTCCCCCACTGGGTTCCCGTCTAAATTGGATGAATATATAGAAAGTTATGGAGATTGTCGCGAGAGCGCGGCAGCCCAGTGGTTAGCGCGCGGGAATTGCACTCAGTAGGTCCGGGTTCGATTCCCGCCACTGCCAAAACTTACGCCACGTTCACGCAGAGTACGATCACGTTAAACATGTGGGTTCGTGAGTCCTTCTGAGAGGTTGGTGGTAGGGGAAGGAGGGTACGGCCTAAATTGGGTGAATAAAAAGAAAGTTATGGAGATTGTCGCGGAGGGCGAAGTAGCCCAGTGGTTAGCGCGCGGGAATTGCACGCGGTAGGCTCGGGTTCGATTTCCAAAATTGCCGCCGTGTTCACGCGGAGTACGATCACGTGGAATAAACATGTGTGTCTGTAAGTCCTTTCGAGAGGTTGGTGGTTGGGGAAGGAGGGTACGGTCCCCGTGGGTGCCTCTCCCACTGGGTTCCGGTCTAAATTCGGTGAATAAAAAGAAAGTTATGGAAAATGTCGCGGAGGGCGAAGTACACCAGTGGTTAGCGCGCGGGAATTTCACTGGGTAGGCCCGGGTTCGATTCCCGCCACTGCCAAAACTGCAGCCGCGTTCACGCGGAGTACGATCACGTTAAACATGTGGGATCGTAAGTCCTTCCGAAAGGTTGGTGGTAGGGGAAGGAGGGTACGGTTCCTGTGGATGTCTCCCCCACTGAGTTCCGGTCTAAATTGGGTGGCACTTCCTGGCCGTCCAAACAGTTACCTTACTGTTGGAAACTTGGTTCTGTTTTCGTCGCGATTCTCGTTATCGCGAGAACGTGTTTACATTTTTAGAATGGTTCTACCGTTCTCGTGAACGACTCGTGACGGGAACAGAACATGCCATTCATGCAAATCGCCATCTCGCCGCGCGCGCATTCTGATTTGCATATTGTTGGAAACTTGGTTCTGTTTTCGTCGCGATTCTCGTTATCGCGAGAACGTGTTTACATTTTTAGAATGGTTCTACCGTTCTCGTGAACGACTCGTGACGGGAACAGAACATGCCATTCATGCAAATCGCCATCTCGCCGCGCGCGCATTCTGATTTGCATATAGTGAGGGCGCTGCCGTCAACGGTTGTGTTCCGGAGCGTACCCATCACAGTGTATATATGATAGGACACATTCTCAGTTATTCGGAGACTTTACAGACCTTGACTGACCATGTAGTAGACGTGGGAGACTTTTCAGAGTTTAAGATCTTGTAGTTATGCAGACTTAAGACTCGACGTATAGTCAGATCGATCAGACGGTGATCGACGGTGAAAGACCTTGTATGGAAGGCAGACCTTGATCGGTAGAGAGTAGTCTAACTTCTAAAGCCATGACGTGTGACCTGATGATGGTGGCTTCATTAACGTGCACGACATGAGTGGTACAGTAGCTGTTTTTTCTACTTACCGATGTTATAATAACTGAGAGTGTGTGCCTAGTCATAGACTATTCAAAACCTTTTTCATGAGCTTGCTAGCTCATTGTATATAGTTTTGCTTTGCAACGAATGTTACAGTGTTTTATTTTGTAACTTCATCTGATGCAATGGATCTCACAACAAATAAATTGTGTTTGTGTTTAACGAGCTTTCTTTCTTGAGAAAACACATCACTACTGCGTATCATCTGCTACAAAAATTTTTCTACCAGCACTTCGGATAGGGATATGACCAACACTGCTAAATCTGCAAATGACTTTCAAATTTTTCTAGTCAAGTCGCTCAGCTAACACAGCAATAGTAGCCGACATTTGGTTATGGGCCGTAGTATGTCAAGGCCATAACTTTTATCCGTGATAAAGCAGCAGTGAAGAGTTGTGAATTCCATCGACGGGGGCCGCGACCGGCGCCATTTGCATCAAGCAGAAAGGTAAACAACGCACTCTAGTCACAGTTAAAGACTATGGAGGTGAGCAACGGCATAGAAGCGTTAAACAGGGACAATTACGTCACCTGGCGTAATGAAATTTCATTTATCCTGAAAGGAGAAGGATGTTACGGCCACATCAACCGTACTGCATTACCAGTCGACGAATCTACGTCACGCCGCGAGCGAGAGGAGTACATGCGCAGTAGCGACCGCGCACTTTCCATCCTGTTTCGAAATATCTCGGCGGAGTACAGAGAACTGCTCGACATCGACGACAGCCCGGCGGATGCGTGGGAGAAGTTGGAGGCGCATTTTGAGGCCCCAACGCGCGCCAATCTAGTTCATCTGTTGGACGAGTTTTTCAGTCTACGCCCGGAAATCGAGGAGCCCATCGACATATTCTGTACGAGGATAAGGAAAGCTGTCACCAAGCTCAAGAACGTGAATCACCCCGTGGAGGATGTGTACGTGGCATTCCAAGCCATCCGGTATCTCCCAGCCCAGTACCAGAGTATCATTCAAATCATTTATCGCTGGAGCGATACTGATTTTAAATTGGATAAAATTCAGAAAGAACTGTCTTTGGAGGAGGGCAGGATTAGACAGTTGAGGAAGGATCATGACAATAATAATGTAAGTTCCAATTCATCTGTATATTTTTCAAATGTTAACGCTAAATGTAAAAATGTCACCAAAGTTAAAAAGTCTATTAAGGTCATAGGACCATGTTTTATGTGTAATAAAAATGGTCATGTAAAGGCACAATGCCCAAAATTGAAAAAGATGACTAGCTCTAGTATTATTGAAGTATTTTCAAATATAAATGTAGAAGCTAATATTGTTGATAATCCTGACAATAGGCTCAGCTGGGTGATTGACACCGCTGCTACGCGACACTTTTGTAATGATGTTAAAATGTTTTCAAAATTTGATAAATGTAAGGATACATCTATGTCGCTAGCAGTGGGTGATATGGAAAGCCCAGTTGAGGCTATTGGAACGGTGAACATGTATGTTAAATTTAAAGATCATACAAATAATATTGTGCTACAAAATGTTATGTATTCACCAAAATTACGGCGTAACTTGTTGGCCGCATCTGTATTAGAAGAGCAGGGCTATTCTTTTAGTGCAGCCAAAGGTATTCTATGGTTTAAGACTCCTGAGGGAGAAAATTTCTTTTACGCTAAACGTAAAGAAGGATTGTATTTCTTAAAACCACAGTACTCAACTAAAAGTTTAAATAGTAGTGTTGAGGGCCGTAAAGGAGATCAGGATAGGGACAAAAATTCTAAACAGGTTAGAAAAACCCCTGCAACAAACAGTCAAAGTCAAAACAAAATTAAGCCTAACTTGAATAAAAGGAAAAACAAATCTGATTTAAAATCAAAGTCAAATAAAATTAGTGGTTCAACAGTTGAAATTCTGAACAAAACTGAATTATGGCATAGAAGATATGGCCATATTAACTCAGACTACTTGCACCAAACAAGTAAAGTTTCCGCGGCAAACGGACTCCCAAAATTAAAATATGCAAAAGTAAATTGCATTCATTGCAAACTTGCAAAATCTAAAAGAGTTTCGTACAAACCAATAGGCAGGATTAGATCTACAGAACCTTTGCAATTACTGCACATGGACGTTTGTGGTCCAATGCCTGTAGCTTCATTGGGGGGAAACAAATACTTCTTGACTATTACAGACGATTTTAGCCGCAAGGTGTTTGTTTTTATTTTAAAACAAAAATCAGATGTGTTCAAAGTTTTTCAGGATTTTCAAGCTTGTCAGGAGAGACAATTAGGCAAAAAGATTTTGTGCATCCGTACTGATAACGGCATGGAATTTTGTCACGGTCAATTTAAAGCTTTTTTGAAAAAGTTAGGGATTAAGCATGAACGATCTAACACTTATACACCCGAACAAAACGGGGTATCTGAAAGATTCAACCTGACAGCGTTAGATTGTGTCAAGGCAATGCTTAATCAAAGCAAAGTTGGTGACAAAATGTGGGCAGAGGCAATCCTATGTTTTACTTATACAAAGAACAGGATTTGCCATAAATTTAAAGTTAAAACTCCACACGAATTGTACTATGGGAAGAAGCCTGCTGTATCCCATCTCAGAGTTTTTGGATGTAAGGCTTATGCTGGTATTGCAAAACAGCTTAGGAAGAAGCTAGACCTAAGAGCTCAACTGGGAGTTATGGTAGGATATGCAGAAAATACCAGGGGCTATAGAATTCTTCTTGTGAAAGAAGGAAAAATATTAGAAATAAGCAATGTCCGTTTTGAGGAGATGGAAGCAGCGGAAGGCGTCCTGGACCCCATTCGACCTAGAAACTTCACCCAAAAGAAATCGGGTTTTACTCGAACATCAGATTCAGGATCGGGATGTTTGGATAGTGAGTCAGAGGAAGAAGCAGGTGAGAGCCATGACACTAGTCATACTAGTGAGGAAGAGGACTCTCCTGCTGATTCCGATCTGACCCCCTGTTCAAACATAGATTGGGAAAGGAAAGCTGTACCCAGGCCTGATGGAACTCGAACTGATGTTTACTACTCAGTGAGGGGTGATAAACATAGGCTGAGAAGTCATAATGATGTTAAAAAATTCTGTGCTAAGGCTAACATACATTATGACCAAAATTTGTTTAACTTCAGAGAAAAGAGGGATATCAAATCCAGGCCAGAGGCAAGCAACATAGAAATAATAGGTGATATTGATCATGTAGTTTCTTTGCTAAAGGGAGAATTTGATATCAAATCTCTAGGGAAGGTCCAAAAACTGTTAGGTGTGGAATTTGCTGAAATCAATAACAAAATTTTTATACATCATAGGCAGTACATTAATAAGATTTGCCAAATGTTTGAGGAATTTTTAGCATTAAATTTTTGTAATCAAATTTCCAAAAACAAAAATGATTAAATTTGTAACTTCTAAATTTTTTTTTCTTTCTTTTACAAAATATGGTTAGGATATCGTATAAATTACTCCTCCCTCTGTGATGCAGATAATTGTATCTAGAGTATATATATGTGTATTGTTTACAATGAACTTTCTAAAATTTTTCACATTACACTGAATGTATATATATATCCATGTTTTCAATTCCCGCATAAGACAGTTATGCTTATGTGTATTATTTTGTGTGTTTACTCCTTGTTATCATACACTTGGCTATGATTCATTGATGACAAACCACTTATTTAAATTTGAATACAACACAGAAAGAAAAAAAAAAAAAAAAAAAATCTTTCGTTATCTGTGTCATTGCTATTAGTATTAATTATGTATACTGGTCTTGGACAGAGATAATGAACAGCCATAATTGAATTTAATATTTATAGTAAATTTTTTTAATCTTAAATGTTAAATTTAATAATTATACATAAAATTTTCTACACAAATTAAATTTGATATTTATAGTGAAATTTTTAATCTTAAATGTTAAATTTAAATTATTATACTTAAATTTCTTGAAACTTAAATTTTGACTTAAATTAAATTTTTGGAACTTAGTGTTTCAATGATATCTAAAATTTTCTTTCAATGATAAATTTTTTTTTGCTTAACATGAAAAGTAATATATATACTTTATGTTTTTGCTGGATACTAAAGAACTTGACATTTTTGCTGTTATGTTTTTTTTAGAGTAATTTCATTGATTGATAGCACGTGCGCCGAGATTTGGGGTTTTGCATGAGGGGGCCGATTGTTGGAAACTTGGTTCTGTTTTCGTCGCGATTCTCGTTATCGCGAGAACGTGTTTACATTTTTAGAATGGTTCTACCGTTCTCGTGAACGACTCGTGACGGGAACAGAACATGCCATTCATGCAAATCGCCATCTCGCCGCGCGCGCATTCTGATTTGCATATAGTGAGGGCGCTGCCGTCAACGGTTGTGTTCCGGAGCGTACCCATCACAGTGTATATATGATAGGACACATTCTCAGTTATTCGGAGACTTTACAGACCTTGACTGACCATGTAGTAGACGTGGGAGACTTTTCAGAGTTTAAGATCTTGTAGTTATGCAGACTTAAGACTCGACGTATAGTCAGATCGATCAGACGGTGATCGACGGTGAAAGACCTTGTATGGAAGGCAGACCTTGATCGGTAGAGAGTAGTCTAACTTCTAAAGCCATGACGTGTGACCTGATGATGGTGGCTTCATTAACGTGCACGACATGAGTGGTACAGTAGCTGTTTTTTCTACTTACCGATGTTATAATAACTGAGAGTGTGTGCCTAGTCATAGACTATTCAAAACCTTTTTCATGAGCTTGCTAGCTCATTGTATATAGTTTTGCTTTGCAACGAATGTTACAGTGTTTTATTTTGTAACTTCATCTGATGCAATGGATCTCACAACAAATAAATTGTGTTTGTGTTTAACGAGCTTTCTTTCTTGAGAAAACACATCACTACTGCGTATCATCTGCTACAAAAATTTTTCTACCAGCACTTCGGATAGGGATATGACCAACACTGCTAAATCTGCAAATGACTTTCAAATTTTTCTAGTCAAGTCGCTCAGCTAACACAGCAATAGTAGCCGACACATATAGTGAGGGCGCTGCCGTCAACGGTTGTGTTCCGGAGCGTACCCATCACAGTGTATATATGATAGGACACATTCTCAGTTATTCAGAGACTTTACAGACCTTGACTGACCATGTAGTAGACGTGGGAGACTTTTCAGAGTTTAAGATCTTGTAGTTATGCAGACTTAAGACTCGACGTATAGTCAGATCGATCAGACGGTGATCGACGGTGAAAGACCTTGTATGGAAGGCAGACCTTGATCGGTAGAGAGTAGTCTAACTTCTAAAGCCATGACGTGTGACCTGATGATGGTGGCTTCATTAACGTGCACGGCATGTGTGGTACAGTAGCTGTTTTTTCTACTTACCGATGTTATAGTAACTGAGAGTGTGTGCCTAGTCATAGACTATTCAAAACCTTTTTCATGAGCTTGCTAGCTCATTGTATATAGTTTTGCTTTGCAACGAATGTTACAGTGTTTTATTTTGTAACTTCATCTGATGCAATGGATCTCACAACAAATAAATTGTGTTTGTGTTTAACGAGCTTTCTTTCTTGAGAAAACACATCACTACTGCGTATCATCTGCTACAAAAAATTTTCTACCAGCACTTCGGATAGGGATATGACCAACACTGCTAAATCTGCAAATGACTTTCAAATTTTCTAGTCAAGTCACTTAGCTAACACAGCAAATAGCAGCCGACATTTGGTTATGGGCCGTAGTATGTCAAGGCCATAACTTTTATCCGTGATAAAGCAGCAGTGAAGAGTTGTGAATTCCATCGACGGGGGCCGCGACCGGCGCCATTTGCATCAAGCAGAAAGGTAAACAACGCACTCTAGTCACAGTTAAAGACTATGGAGGTGAGCAACGGCATAGAAGCGTTAAACAGGGACAATTACGTCACCTGGCGTAATGAAATTTCGTTTATCCTGAAAGGAGAAGGATGTTACGGCCACATCAACCGTACTGCATTACCAGTCGACGAATCTACGTCACGCCGCGAGCGAGAGGAGTACATGCGCAGCAGCGACCGCGCACTTTCCATCCTGTTTCGAAATATCTCGGCGGAGTACAGAGAACTGCTCGACATCGACGACAGCCCGGCGGATGCGTGGGAGAAGTTGGAGGCGCATTTTGAGGCCCCAACGCGCGCTAATTTAGTTCATCTGTTGGACGAGTTTTTCAGTCTACGCCCGGAAATCGAGGAGCCCATCGACATATTCTGTACGAGGATAAGGAAAGCTGTCACCAAGCTCAAGAACGTGAATCACCCCGTGGAGGATGTGTACGTGGCATTCCAAGCCATCCGGTATCTCCCAGCCCAGTACCAGAGTATCATCCAAATCATTTATCGCTGGAGCGATAAGGATTTTAAACTGGATAAGATTCAGAAAGAACTGTCTCTAGAAGAGGGCAGGATTAGACAGTTGAGGAAGGATCATGACAATAATAATGTAAGTTCCAATTCATCTGTATATTTTTCAAATGTTAACGCTAAATGTAAAAATGTCACCAAAGTTAAAAAGTCTATTAAGGTCATAGGACCATGTTTTATGTGTAATAAAAATGGTCATGTAAAGGCACAATGCCCAAAATTGAAAAAGATGACTAGCTCTAGTATTATTGAAGTATTTTCAAATATAAATGTAGAAGCTAATATTGTTGATAATCCTGACAATAGGCTCAGCTGGGTGATTGACACCGCTGCTACGCGACACTTTTGTAATGATGTTAAAATGTTTTCAAAATTTGATAAATGTAAGGATACATCTATATCGCTAGCAGTGGGTGATATGGAAAGCCCAGTTGAGGCTATTGGAACGGTGAACATGTATGTTAAATTTAAAGATCATACAAATAATATTGTGCTACAAAATGTTATGTATTCACCAAAATTACGGCGTAACTTGTTGGCCGCATCTGTATTAGAAGAGCAGGGCTATTCTTTTAGTGCAGCCAAAGGTATTCTATGGTTTAAGACTCCTGAGGGAGAAAATTTCTTTTACGCTAAACGTAAAGAAGGATTGTATTTCTTAAAACCACAGTACTCAACTAAAAGTTTAAATAGTAGTGTTGAGGGCCGTAAAGGAGATCAGGATAGGGACAAAAATTCTAAACAGGTTAGAAAAACCCCTGCAACAAATAGTCAAAGTCAAAACAAAATTAAGCCTAACTTGAATAAAAGGAAAAACAAATCTGATTTAAAATCAAAGTCAAATAAAATTAGTGGTTCAACAGTTGAAATTCTGAACAAAACTGAATTATGGCATAGAAGATATGGCCATATTAACTCAGACTACTTGCACCAAACAAGTAAAGTTTCCGCGGCAAACGGACTCCCAAAATTAAAATATGCAAAAGTAAATTGCATTCATTGCAAACTTGCAAAATCTAAAAGAGTTTCGTACAAACCAATAGGCAGGATTAGATCTACAGAACCTTTGCAATTACTGCACATGGACGTTTGTGGTCCAATGCCTGTAGCTTCATTGGGGGGAAACAAATACTTCTTGACTATAACAGACGATTTTAGCCGCAAGGTGTTTGTTTTTATTTTAAAACAAAAATCAGATGTGTTCAAAGTTTTTCAGGATTTTCAAGCTTGTCAGGAGAGACAATTAGGCAAAAAGATTTTGTGCATCCGTACTGATAACGGCATGGAATTTTGTCACGGTCAATTTAAAGCTTTTTTGAAAAAGTTAGGGATTAAGCATGAACGATCTAACACTTATACACCCGAACAAAACGGGGTATCTGAAAGATTCAACCTGACAGCGTTAGATTGTGTCAAGGCAATGCTTAATCAAAGCAAAGTTGGTGACAAAATGTGGGCAGAGGCAATCCTATGTTTTACTTATACAAAGAACAGGATTTGCCATAAATTTAAAGTTAAAACTCCACACGAATTGTACTATGGGAAGAAGCCTGCTGTATCCCATCTCAGAGTTTTTGGATGTAAGGCTTATGCTGGTATTGCAAAACAGCTTAGGAAGAAGCTAGACCTAAGAGCTCAACTGGGAGTTATGGTAGGATATGCAGAAAATACCAGGGGCTATAGAATTCTTCTTGTGAAAGAAGGAAAAATATTAGAAATAAGCAATGTCCGTTTTGAGGAGATGGAAGCAGCGGAAGGCGTCCTGGACCCCATTCGACCTAGAAACTTCACCCAAAAGAAATCGGGTTTTACTCGAACATCAGATTCAGGATCGGGATGTTTGGATAGTGAGTCAGAGGAAGAAGCAGGTGAGAGCCATGACACTAGTCATACTAGTGAGGAAGAGGACTCTCCTGCTGATTCCGATCTGACCCCCTGTTCAAACATAGATTGGGAAAGGAAAGCTGTACCCAGGCCTGATGGAACTCGAACTGATGTTTACTACTCAGTGAGGGGTGATAAACATAGGCTGAGAAGTCATAATGATGTTAAAAAATTCTGTGCTAAGGCTAACATACATTATGACCAAAATTTGTTTAACTTCAGAGAAAAGAGGGATATCAAATCCAGGCCAGAGGCAAGCAACATAGAAATAATAGGTGATATTGATCATGTAGTTTCTTTGCTAAAGGGAGAATTTGATATCAAATCTCTAGGGAAGGTCCAAAAACTGTTAGGTGTGGAATTTGCTGAAATCAATAACAAAATTTTTATACATCATAGGCAGTACATTAATAAGATTTGCCAAATGTTTGAGGAATTTTTAGCATTAAATTTTTGTAATCAAATTTCCAAAAACAAAAATGATTAAATTTGTAACTTCTAAATTTTTTTTTCTTTCTTTTACAAAATATGGTTAGGATATCGTATAAATTACTCCTCCCTCTGTGATGCAGATAATTGTATCTAGAGTATATATATGTGTATTGTTTACAATGAACTTTCTAAAATTTTTCACATTACACTGAATGTATATATATATCCATGTTTTCAATTCCCGCATAAGACAGTTATGCTTATGTGTATTATCTTTGTGTGTTTACTCCTTGTTATCATACACTTGGTTATGATTCATTGAAGACAAACCACTTCTTTAAATTTATATATGAATACAATACAGAAAGAAAAATCTTTTCATTATCTGTGTCACTGCTATTAGTATTAATTATGTATACTGGTCTTGGACAGAGATAATGAACAGCCATAATTGAATTTGATATTTATAGTAAAATTTTTAATCTTAAATGTTAAATTTAATAATTATACATCAAATTTTCTACACAAATTGAATTTGATATTTATAGTAAAATTTTTAATCTTAAATGTTAAATTTAATAATTATACATAAAATTTTCTACATAATTGAATTTGATATTTATAGTAAAATTTTTTAATCTTAAATGTTAAATTTAATAATTATACATAAGATTTTCTACATAATTGAATTTGATATTTATAGTGAAATTTTTTAATCTTAAATGTTAAATTTAATAATTATACATAAAATTTTCTACACAAATTGAATTTGATATTTATAGTAAAATTTTTAATCTTAAATGTTAAATTTAAATTATCATACTTAAATTTCTTGAAACTTAAATTTTGACTTAAATTAAATTTTTTGGAACTTAGTGTTTCAATGATATCTAAATTTTTCTTTCAATGATAAATTTTTTTTTGCTTAACATGAAAAGTAATATATATACTTTATGTTTTTGCTGGATACTAAAGAACTTGACATTTTTGCTGTTATGTTTTTTAGAATAATTTCATTGATTGATAGCACGTGCGCCGAGATTTGGGGTTTTGCATGAGGGGGCCGATCCTTCTGGTAAGGTCGCGCCAGCGAGTGTGCCACGGTTACAATTTGCCACGGTCAGAATTTTCAAGGGTAGCGAACAGGCTGGTCGCCAAAGGCGGCTAGTACAAAATATTGAAAATATCAAAATATTTTGTTTAGTAACAAATAAATCAGCCTGTTTAATTCACAAGAGTCCTAATTATATCAAAATTAGGCTTGACCAAGCTTAACTCAGTTAATGTATAAGTAAAAAGTAGAGTAAAGCAAAACTTTATTTAAATTGTGTAGATTTATTGTTTAATAATTAAATACTATAATTCACTTACTACTTATGAAGAATTTCTCACTGAAAAAATTCTAACTGTTCTTTGGCTGACATTTTTTAATATCAGGCAAAGCTTTTTTCTGTAGCTTTGCTGTTTCATCACTGATTTATAAGTACTGATTTTTATCGTCAGTTTTTTTATCACTGGTTTTTGTTATGCTGATTCACAATGTTGATGATCAAATCATCTGTAACCTCATTTTGTTTATTGGCATTTCTCTAGTAACTAGAAAATATACACCGCATTGCCCAGGATTTAAGATGCAAACACCTGATAAAACTACACCAGAACTCGCAGCAAATTCTCAAAAACCGAAGGACATATTAATAATATGCTCACTTATTACAAAATAAAATAAGAAACTGTTGCGTGGATGCACACATGGCTATGACATGACTGCTTATCTTAAATCCCAGGCAACACTGGGTACATTTTCTATGCCAGGCAGCTTAGAAAATATACCCAACTTTGCCCAGGATTTAATATCCATATCTGAGATTAAAATTACACTGGAACTCACAGTGAATTCTCGAAAATAAAATAACACTTTAACAATACACCTGCTTATAATGACAACAACCATTACTTTGATGGGGTTAAGATAGAAACTCTGCGAGAATATCTGAGGGCCTCTTACCTCTGAAGATTACGTCTTCAACACATGAAATATATATATTTTTTTAGAAATTCACGCAATTTATTCTATTAATAGTATGAATTCTATTCAAAGTTTTTTTAAAGAAAAATTTTCAATCTTTCCGATGATGTTAAGTTAAATTCTGTGATAATGTTTTTGGTTGCTAAAGATTTGATTTGTGTGAAAATCACTCAAAATCATGTTAAAATATAAAATTACTTAAGAATTAATTTGAATTTAAAAAAAAGTCTCACCGAGGGATATCATCTTGGGTCCTAAAGGACCTGTGTACTAAATTTTATGATCATGCAACGCTTGGATTTTTTGCTACAGACGACACAACAGATGAACAGATAACCATCTTCAATATGTATTTTTACATACTATTAAAATTTTGTGCAGTAAATATGTATTTCAGTGCATATCAGATGCAGAATTATGTCTTTTGACAAACTCGGATCGGGGCTTTACTGTATCTTTCTTGCATCAATCCAAAAGGAACTCTATACTGGTTACTTTAAAAAAAATCTGATGTAGGCAGCATATAACTTTCTCTACAAACACATCCATTTACTCTTTCTTTCATAATTCATTGAGTTTAATTGCACAAAATTACATAGCTAATTATTTGAAATTAAACAAAATTTGCAGTTTTAATTCAATTTTTATTTGGCAATGATGTATTTTCGAGGCCAACATTGCAAAAATATAAAAAAAAAATTAAATATCTCTAGAATGCTTAGTCCTAGAGTATAATGGGGTTGATCTTATTCAATTTGTCATATAAAATTACGTGTAAACTAACCATTTAATTGATACATTTGAGTGTATGTAGTCTTTTATTTCAATTTTTGACAATTTTTTAAGACCATTTTGCAAAAAAAAGGCAGATTCTTTTTTCCAAATTGTACCAATATGTATTCAGCACCACGGTAACCCACAAGCAACATGCTCAGCAAATTTTGTAAAAATTCATCGAATAGTTTTTGAACTAGAGGAGATACATACATTGCAAAAACACACATTGCTAAAAATATTATTTTCATATTCTAGAGGTCTCGAAATGTGTGGATTTGTTGGAAACTAGAATTCCGATTTGGAAACTAGAATTCCGATTTTCGATACGCTTCCAATGTTTTCCCTATACATTGTAGTATTGTAGGGAAAATAAAACTAACAATAGCTCCTGACAGCCTTTATTTTTCTGGGAAATATTGCATTTGGCTCTTTTTAACAATGTCCCAACAAACATCAAAATCTCCTGATTTTTTGCAATTTTTGTGAAAATTCCATAATATAGGAATTTAAAAAGAAAAAAGCTAAATTTGGCTGAAAATAAAATTTTAATGATAAATTCTTATTCCTTAGAACAATCTTTTTTGTAAATTTTGAGAACATTTTATTTCTATTTTTCACAAAGAAACAGATTCAAACAGAGCAAAAGTATGAGTTACTTTTGATCCTTGTTACTTTTAATTTCTGCTTTTTATTTTAAAATATAATATCATTGGACCCATTTGTATAATCAATTTTACACCATAAAGTAGACATTTTTGTGTAGAAACATTGAATAAATTTTAAGATTTATCGTTTAAATTTATTACACGATGAATTAACTTTTGATAAGTCAAAGTTTTGTTGCCAACTATTAACATTTCATGTATCCTATAAACTCTAAACTTTGTATTTTAGGCTTGTTTTGAGACATAGATGAAATGTTAAGTTATTATTATTATTATTATTTTACAAAAAAGCAGTATTTTAGTGTAAAACTAATTACTTGAATGGAAAAAAAGCTTTGTTATTTCAATTTTATTTTGCTATATTTATGTTTTCTCTTTTAGCTGGGATGCTACTGAACCTGATGAGGATGATGAGCTGAGTCCAGAAGAAATACTTCAGCAGGCTCAAAAGGCTGCCAAAGATGCTGCCGATCGCTTAACTCTGAAACGTCCTAATACCAAGGTATCATTAAATATCTTTATTGTGCTTAGAATTAAGTGAATTTTGTATGAATGATTGACAAATAAATAATTCACAAAAATCATTAAGAGTATATATATATATATATTGGAATTAATTCCTAATGAAGCTACTATTAGTAATAATATTAATTTTTTGGATTTAAATCTAATTATTGAGCCTACTCATGGTATTGTTAGTAATTTATGTGATAAAAATGACTATTTTAATTTCAATATTAATAAAATATTACCATTTAATTTCTGCAATTCGATTCAAATGTTTAGAAATATTATCCTTAGTTTAGAAATATTATCCTTAATTAACTTTTTAAAATTTACAGATTATCAGATAAAAATTTTCATGCTAAGCATATGAATAATCTAAAAATTACCAGCAAATTATATAAATATCAAGCATATTTAGTAAATGGTATTGTTCAAAAGTTTGGATTAGCTGCATAATCATGAATTCTCTTTTTTGTATCTTATATTGACCAGATATCAACATTCTCTTGATTTAACATTGCATCTACATCCCCTTAAATATTAGCCTCACTGTTTTCGATTATACGCCCCATTATTTTGTAGCTCTTACTGCAGAATATCATCTTTTATTGCCTTTTCGCATTACTGTTATTTGTTTCATATGATTGGCAACAGTGGATCTCTACTTTTAAACTTTGCGATTGGCAACACTGGTCTTTTCAGTTTGGGCTCTAATGGTTAACACATTTGCAGATTTTTTACTCCAGGTATACTTGTTTCCTTTATTATTTTTCTATCTTTATGTGTGTTGTCCATGTTATTAGTTTTTATAGATATTATCTATCTCTAATATCAGAAACACACATTTTGTGTTCATTTTGATTAAATACTTGAACCTGATGAAGAGTTTTTTTCAAAATGAACAATTCACTTATTTAGGCCTAGCTCTTATCCACGTGTATAGCTTTAATGCTAGGATTTTATTTGTTTTTCAATTATTGATTCCATTCCATTGATATTTGTTGATTAGCTTGATGACGAGCAATTTGCATTTTTTTCCATTTGATTGATGATTCTCTATTTAATACTTTTATTATGTAGGCATTTTTTAAAGTTAAAATTTTTGAGTTGCAACTTCTCTTTATTCTATCATTGGATTTTCAAACTATTATTATATATATATATATATATTTAATTGTAAAGACTATTTCTTCACATAAATGGAGATATTATAGGTATACAAGGAATTTGAAAAAGAAAATGTCCATAGTTCCTTTTTCTTATTGTACAATTGTGAGAGCCAAGTTAATTAGATTGTTTCACATTTTAATAAAATGTTAGTAAAATTCACATTCAAAATTAATGGTATGGTTTTACTCACCCAAAACCTAGTGTCTGTTAGTAATCCACTAATTTTTCAGGTAGTATTGATTCAAGATTTGAAAATGTCAGCCATGAATACAACCATTGATATGTTGACTGCTAGCTACAAGATAATGCGTATGTGTCCTGTATGGAATCTTTATTGCCATCTATTTTGTCATAGCAGTCAACATATTAATGAAGAAGGAATTAAAATAGTGGTTTAAAATATAAATGCGACCCAATATATATCACTTATATTCTTGTTGAATATTAATGACAGGGTCACTACCTCCTCCTATCTAGAAAAGCAGCAAAAGCTTGGAATTATTAAAGAATTTAAAAAATTAGCAAGAAAAGTCAGGGAAATCTTTAAAAAGTTCCAAATTTTACAAAGTTTTCCAGATATATCCAGGCATGACATTCTTCCATGGATCTGCAAATTTCCACTTTATTTTATTTATTTATTTAATTTTTTTTTTCGGGTTTTTCCATTTTTGTTTTTTGCCTGAGGAATTTCTTCTTTTTGTGGATAATTTCTTCTTTTTGTGTTCTTTAAGCAGGGTGTGTACAAGCTACGAAAGTATGGAAAAAGTTATGAAATCGGTTACAAATGAATGTCACAAATTAGGAAACACATTCACAAATTGAGATCAGAGATTTTCCGATCTTACATCTGGAAATATGTTTTCTCTCTATTGCAAAATTGATATTTGAAAGCAGCTATTCCGTCTGCGCCATGAGAAAGATGAGCAATGATTGTTCTTCTCTCAGTTTTGTAATGTATTTGCATTAACTAAAATTTTTATAATTATTTCTTGTTATATACAGAAAACTATTTTTCAAACATATTATTAATGAAATGAAGGACTATTTTTATAATTATTACAAGTTGCATATAAAAAATTTGTTTATCATACATATTACATAGGTGCCAAGTGTTCCGATTTACCCGGAGTTTCTCTGTTTTTTATAGCTTTCCCCGGAAATCTGATTTTTCAAAGCAAATGATTTTTTTAAATATATGTACATATTTCTCCTATTTCCTAAATTCCCGCAAACGCATGGTTGCAGAAGAAACAAGAAAGAGACTGCAAAAAGATCCACTCTCCCAATGCACTCTCCCAATGCATTTGAACTTTTCATGATGTCATTTAGCCAATGATTGATTTCGCAATTCTTTCGAACGCAGATGACTCCTCCCTTCAACAGTCCTCAAGTAAAGTGGGATGTAATTGTTCTTTGTTGCAGGGGCCTTTTGCAATACATAGCTGCCAACTCACCCAGTTTTACCGGGACACCCGGGTAAGTTCCCCAATCTCCCGGTTTTTACTCAGCTGCCCTTATTTTTCCCCTTTTTAGGCAGAAATAACACTAATGCAAATCATGACTTTCAGTTGTTTTTTGCGTGTCAATTTTCTGTTACCATGGTGTAGGAATAGATCGCGAGTGACGCTTGTATTTTTGTATTTGTATCTACAGGTTACAAAAGTAATAAAATCGGAAATAGATCATGGATGTTTCGAAAATGTCACGAAATGAGAAATAAAGTCACAATTTTTTAGATCAAAGTTTTCCCGTTCTTTCATCTATAAATCTGTTTCCGAGCTACCTCAAATGGCAATTATTCCCACAGCGTCACGAGGGAGAGAGATGACCAATAATTAGGTATCTAATTAATGTGGGAGAAACTCATTTGTGCATCGACTAAAATTTTATTAAATTGTTTTCTTTTACATACAAAACTATTTTCCAGACATATTATTATTGAAATGAAAGTCTTTCTTGCAGCAGTTTTGTTAAAAATGGCATTTGTGTGCGATCCTCCTTATATTTCATTTTATTGTGAAACTATTTTTCTACTTTTGCAACCTATTTGCATCATCAAAATTTTTTATAATTATTTTGTATTTTATACAGAAAAACTATTGTTCAAACATATTATTAATGAAATGAAGAACTATTTTCTGAATAACAATATTAAAATAATAATTTGGGTACTTAAGAAATATAACCATTTCAAAAGCATAAATTAGAATTTAATGCATTTGTATTTACATTTACATATTTTTAGAATTTTAATTAAAAATTAACATTTATATCATCATTTAGTTTAAATAAAATTAACGTATTAATGTTAATTTAAATGATTTCTGAAAATAATAAAAATTAAGAAAATATAGATTCAGAATTATTAGAGCATGCTGAGAAAAGCTAAATCAGCTGCAATGAAGTTTAGTATTTAATAAAAATAATTTGATAAAATTATTCCATTTCATGTTGAATATGTGTTAAATAAGCACAATATATGTGAGTATTAGTTACTGTACAATTTATGGTTTAATTGCATTAGGGTGATTTTCAAATGAATTGCCATTTTTAGCTTTACATCACATAAAAATGTGATTTAGATTACAAATAAAATTATGCTCTGTTATTAATTTTTTCGTAATATTTTTTTATACTAGATAAGAAGAAACACTATGGCTTCCATTAGCTTTGTTACCAACTGCAGAAATCAAAACCTATTTAAAATAATAGTAGTAACACTCCTGAGGTAACACTCATGAGATGTACAGGGGACACATATTAAATTTAAATTTTAAAATATTAATAATTATATTTTAAAGGAATCACTTGCAATTTTGTTAATTAAAACGTAAAACTATATTTTTTTTATTCATATACAAAAGCTAATCTAGTTTGAAAACATAAAAAGAGACTTCCTTAAGTGTGGTGTTTTGAGTTGGAACATGCAAATTTTATTACTTGTAAACTAAAAATAATAGAAAATAGCTAATAATATTTTTAAAACATAAACACTTTAATGAGTACATTTTATTAATTATAAACTAATGGTACCAATATATGTTCTAAAAGTATAAAAAAAAATTTTTATTAGCATGAAATATGGGTTCAAAGATTGGGACATCAAACAGGCGGTCATTTTGAAAATCACCCATTAATGAACCCTATTAGTGCGAGCAAAAATCTTAATTTCTTATTCCTCGTGACATGTGTGCCTATGGGTTATGCTTTCATTTTTCTTTCTAGTAGGTTGGCAGCTATGTTATTTTGAAATTATCTAAAGGTAGTGAATTTAAATATGGTTTTTGCTCAATCTGTGCAATGGACTTCAAAATTTCACAGTGGAAGAGGGGATAATTGTCCAAGCCAAAACCAAAAGGCATGTGGATAAAAAAATTTCAATTGAAGGAAATGCAGAGATCAAATACAATTTCTTTTTTATTGGAAATGAAAGTTTCACAATGAAAAATTCACAATCTGTGTTTGATGTAAAATATAATGACCCCTTAAATCACAAAAATCATAATGATATCACATTTGTTTCACAAACTGCAGAATGTGTGAAAGACTTGTCTACAAACGAAATTGAGGAATTTTTCACCTATGTGAAAAAATGTTTTTGTAGTTTCCCTGCACATTCACTATTACTACAGCATGCTGAAGTTACTGATGTATCTAAAAAAAGCTGTGTTAAATTTTCATCACTATTTGGGTATTTCATTGATTCTTTTCCTTGCTTGTTGTTAAAGAAAGAAACAGAATCTTTTTATGATGCTGTTAACACACTAGAATCAGAATTTTTACATTATCAATTGACTTCTGTTTCAGAAAATGTATTGTCTGCAGAATGAGCTGATGACCAATGGGTTATACTTTCAAAAGAAATGGGACCCCTTGGTAAACTCTTAAATACCCATCTAATTAGGACTATGTTGGGAATCTTAACATTCACTTCTTGTGAGTGAATATTCAGCTTGGTGCTGCGCAACAAAACAGATTTCCGAAGCTCAATGAGTATGCAAATACTACAGGCAATTTTAGGTACAATAACGTATAAAAACAACTGTGCATGCTTAATAATAATTTACATGCTTTATCCCTTTCATAACATCAATTGTCCTGTAAATGAAAAGTAACATTTTAGTATGCATATCGATGTTGCGTGAAGTGCTCCTATTTTCTTGTTCTCCAGGTTGGCAGCTATGGTATTATTAATGTAATGAAGTGCTATTTTACAGCAGTAAAAAAAAAAAAAAACGTGATCCTTGGCATATCTCATTTAATTGTGAAAATATTTTCCACTTATGCAATCTATATGCATCAACTAAAATTTTTATAATTATTGCAAGTTGTATATAAAAAAGCTGTTTTTCAAACATATTATTAATGAAATTAAGAGCTATTTTACAGTAGTTGCACTGTGTAGAAGTATTAGATCAGTTGTATAGAGAACTTAAGGTTTGTAGCTTGTCTAGATCTTGGTATTTATGTGGAAGGATTGCGGAAGATGAGATGTTTAATTTTTGTCATAGTAAAATTAAAATTTCATAAAATATGTATTTAAGTTTGAATGTTTCCATTTTGTTAGATTTAATTATTGTATGCACAATAGAGTTGATGCATTTTTAATCCCATTTTACAATTAACAACATTTAAAGTAAATGGGTGTTCATCACACACTTTTTACATAAATTCAAAATTTTATCTTTTTTGTATCCTTCTGCAATCTCAGCCTGAATATATCACAAATTTTGCTTATTTTGAAAAAGTGCAATATTATAGACAACTCTATTAAATTATTGTTACATTGCATTATATTATCTGCATAAGTCAGGGGATGTAGTTATGATGCTATTTTGTTGGCAACTCTGTGATGATTTAGCATAGCAAATAGTGCATGTTCTATTAAACTATGTGAAACATGAGTAGATTTGTAGAAAAATAAGCATCCATTGTCAGGAAAAGTAAAACAGAGCAACTTCTTCAGCAAGAGCACAACTCACTGTACTATTCTACTTTTTATAATCTTGACAAAAAGAAAGCTTTTTCTACCTCTGAAATCAGTTGAAACAAGTATAATTTTGTGTTTTATGCAGATTGCTAACAAACCTTTTTATCCGAAATACTTACTTTTTTTTTCAAATCAATATATATGATATTTTATGTTGATACAATATTAGTGAATTCAGGGTAGAAAATAATGTACTGTATATACTCATGTAAGCACAATATAACAAAAAAATGGGAGGGAGGTGACTTATACTCGATAATTTTTAAGAAATTTTCTGCTGAAATTCTTAAGTTGAAGAAAAATTTTTTTTTTTTATTGCTTTATAATTTCTATTTTTTTTTCTTGTTTTAAAGGAAGGTTATTAAGATGAATTAGAAACTTACTTTTTATGTAATTGAATAATGTGACATATACAACTAATTTTAAATTTAGACAGTTGTAACATTTGACAAAATGAAGTGATGGTAAAGAAATTAGTCTTCTAGCAGTGCTTGTTGATTATTGAAAAGTTGTGTATTAAAAGGATATTAGCATAGTAAGTATTAACAAGTATAGCAGATGGAATAAAATTCCTCTAAAATACATTTAAACTTTAATTTAGTGAAAAAAAAAGCTGGCGGGATAAAAAATTCAAAAGAAAATTTAATTGCTATAAAAGAAGATTAATAATATGTCATTTTATACATACATTAAAAAAAAAAATTAGAAGCAAAATCTTGAGCAATGGTAATTTTGAGACTTAATGAAAATTCCATTATAAGATGTGTTTTTTGAATAAAAATTTCAAGTACTTTTGTTTAAATTTTTTCACTGAGCTACTGCTAAACATTGTGTGCCTGTTCTGAAAGATGCTCCAAATCGTTATGTAAAACTGAACATTTCTGTAAATTATATTCTGTTATACTTATTAGAATTGGCATTTTATTGATGTTGGAATTTTAATATCCGCTTATTTTGATCTAGTTTGGATTTTTGCGTCAAGGTGCAAATGGTACTACTACGCTTTCCATAGTTCATCCTAAGTCAGGTCAGTAAAGCTGTTATTTGATTTGAAATAAATGTGATAGAATATTTCTATCTTTTTTCGTGTGTTTTCATTTTTTATTTGATATGTCTTTCTTAGGAGAAAATGAGGTAAAAGTAAATTTGGAAATGCTGACCGGAAGAGTTAATCAAGGCACTGGTACGATTGTTGGTTTCAAGGAAGACTCAAAGAATATAATAAAACCAGGTAATGTTACCAAAAAGTTAACACATAAAAGAATTTGGGGAACATTTCATTGTATATACTTTTCTCTTGGGTAGAGATGTGGGTCGGAAATTTTTCCAGAAATGGAAAATTTTCCGCTTTTTATTTTCTTCCTAATTCATTTGAAAGTAAAATGTCATATTCTTTCTACACTGCTTTTTGAAATGTAGCTAACTTTACAAGAAGTCTTTCATTATTTAGTTTTCTAATTTTGAAGAGGAAAGGGAATACAGCTTTATTTTTAAGAAAAGGGATAGACAAAAACTAGTAGGTATACAAGTGACATTTTACTCATTCTGATAAAACCACAGGCAATATTTTTAGAAGCCTTTTTGTTCAGAAATTTATTCCGTAAAATTTATGAAAATATAATATATATGGAATATTTTTGCATGTGATTTGGCTGAAGGAAAATACTTTAAAACAGCACCAAATATATGCTTAACTCTAATGTCCACTAAATTGTCTCTTTAATCTTATGGTACTCACCCATTCAATTATAAGCAAATATTTTATAAATAATGTTTAATATTATATATAGGAATTATTTTTAAAAAAAGTTTAATTTATAAGTATTTTTTTAATATTTTTATATATTTAATAATATATTTCTTATGTCTTTAATAAACTGAACAATTTATTTTTCTTTTTATTAATATTAATTAATTAATAGTAGTACAGAGTAGTAGTTATTTAAGAAAGTGGTAGATTCAGGGCTCATGCTAGGTTAATTTATGTACTATAGGATATAAATAGGAGTCTTTCAGATTTCTCTTTCAATTATCAGCAGCAGGGTTGGTTGATTAAAACCTCATTGGTCTAAACAATGTTTTTTTTTTATTTCATCCATAGATTTTGGTTTAAAAAAAAAAAAAACCCACCTCCCTTTTATTTGCAACCCTGGTCAACAGGTATTTTTTAAACATTGTTAATATAATATTTAATACTTTATTTTTAAATCATAAACAATTTTTTTTTTTTTGTAATACTTTTATATCACAATAAATAAAACTGCTGTTTGTGAGAATAAAACTTTCTAATCTTTCCTTAAAGAAAAGAAGCATATGAAAGTTATATATTTAATAATTTATTTCTTACATCTGAAATAAACTGTAAATTATTTATGATTCAGAAAGGGTTTAGTAATTTAAATTTATCATTTGTTTTGTACATTGTTTTAAATTTATGATTTACAAAAATATTTTTTTCTATTGTTACAGATAAAATATAATTATTTTATAACTTTTTAAAAGCACAGATACTCAATGAAAATATTAAATTGCAGCTGCTGACTTCAATATATATGTATTAGAAAATTTTGTGCATAGAATATTTTTATATATCTAAATTTAAGCCCATTTTTAACCATTTTATTTAATATATTTTATTATATATATATATATATATATATATATTTTATTATATATATATATATATATAAATTGAAAGATTTTAATCGAAAATTATGCATAAACTACTGTATGTACAAAAAAACCCATCTTGAGCATATCTGTTACAAATGAGTAACTATAGACCAAGACTAAGGATAAAGGTAAAAGGTAACATATCACTACAATGGAAAGGGGGGTGAGAAGAATATTAGGATACAAAATTCACAATTAAAAGTATATAAATAAAAATAAAAATAAAACATGGCAAAAATGAGAAAAGGCAATAATAATTAGCTCAAGATAAAAGATTAAGACATAGAGAAAACAATCAATTGAAACTACACAAAAAATGGCGGTTAGTTCGAAATTGCATTCTCATCAGGACAGCCATACAATTCGAATTAAAACCGATAGAATAGCCAGTTTCTAACAGTGGCGATAGTATTTAACTATAGACACCATTGGAACTGTCTACTGGCTAGTGGAAGGAGAAAAATAAATTGAATTACAAATCAGAAAGATAATACCTCCTTGAACAGAAATATGAACTCACAAGCATTGTTACTACGTGTAAGTTGAACAAGCGACTGAGCATTTCACCTCACTTCGTCAATGCGAGTGGGCACTGGAATGAATACATGTGAACGATACATAATATGTATGGAGACTTTCAAAAATAGTAATCAGTATAGGACTCAGGACAAGTGGAAAATAGTCATTCGAAAATAGTAAACAATATTAGACTCAGGCCAAGTGGTAAGTTAGGTGATAAGAATGAGTGAATTCTCAAAAATGAGTTATCCAATCAAAGATAAATAATGCATGTGTAAAATTATTACGTGGTATATTTGAAATTATTAATAATATTATTTACAAATACTTCCGGATATTGGTAATTTTGACAAATGCGTTTAAGATTATTGATGTGGAGAAAGTGAAACCGAGGATCAGAAAGTCGATGTATTCGAAATAGCTGGTTTAAAATGATGTTTCTAAACAATTGAATAGAATTGCAAGATTGATATGATAGCAGCTTTATGATAGTGAAGTTGTAAGAATTTTTTTTATCATATAGATTGGTGATTACATGATTATTGAGGGTATCTAAATTTAAGTCTAAAAAATTTACAGTTTGACTAACGCTAGGTTCATTAGGAATTAACTCTAGGTTAGATGGGTAAAAATTAATATTAATGGGATAGGAATCATCAATGATAATACAAATTAAGTCGTCAACATATCTATATATAATATATGAATTAGAGTATCTAACAGTCATATATATATATATATATATATATAATAACATTCCATATATTGTTTTAGTACCCAAGTTTCATAAATCCCCTGTTGCTTTTCGAGCCATTACCAGTGGGCATAATTCTTACATTACTAATGCTGGAAAATTATTATTAAAGATATTACATGAAATATCCTTGTCAGATGAAATCTCAAATAATTGTCATATTGTAAAAAACAGTTTTGAATTAGTTAAGAAATTGAAAACTCTTACAAATATTCGTAGTATTTATATCTTTGATTTCAAAGATTTGTTTAATAATATTAATATAGATGATCTGTATAAAGTTATATTAGGAATTTTTGAAAAATATAATATCAACCTAAAATATTCAAATTTTCTATTTAAAAAATTACTTAACTTCACTCTTTATGAGAATTATATTCAACATGGTGGTACTTTTTTTAAACAACAGGTTGGTATCCCACAAGGGGGGTGTGCCTCATCATTGTTAGCTAATCTGTATTTATTCTTCTATGAAAAAAACATTAATCCAAGCTTGCATAATATGCACATGTTTAGATATTTAGATGACATTTTATGTGTATCCCCAAATAATAATATCCCTATAGTATTAAACTTTTATCCAAAAAATTTACAATTAAATGCAAGTAATAATGACACAAATGTTGCAAACTTTTTAGATTTAAATTTAAATTTACAAAATTGTAATATGGTTATAAACTTGTATGATAAAAGACAGGATTTTAAATTTAATACATCAAAAATTCAACATTTTGACTCTTGTTTGCATATATCTGTATTTAGAAATATTATAATAAACCAGGCTCTTAGAATCAATAAAATTTGTGATGAAGATTATAAATTAGCGCACTTTATGGAATTATTGAGTACAGCGACTAATAATGCATATCCCCCCAAGTTTGTTATTAAGATTATCAACTCAGTGTATCAAATTTCACTCGATAACATCCTAGAAAACATTCCCAATTATAGTGACTAACATACAGTAGGGGAAAAAAAAAAAAAAATATATATATATATATATATATATATATATATAAAGAAATACAATCCCAAAAAGTATGAAATCCAAGAAAGAGAAAGGCGCAAATTGCCGCACTATCAGAGTCTTGAAAAATAAGATTTAAAATGAAAAAAGAAAATATATAGATGGAATGATTGTTTTTACAGGGTTGCAGAAAGGTCAAGGGGGATTGCGACCCCTATTTCCTGGTTAGAAGCTAGCTTTGACTTCATGAAAACGCTCCCAGAGACTCTGCACGCCCGAAACAACAATCGATCATGTCCGCGGGGAAAAAATGGCCGAATCCCAGACAACATAAAAATGATCAAAATGACAAATTTGGAAATTTTACTAACCAGCAAGACGAGAATCTTGGAAGAGTTGCATAAATCGTATATACTTCGAATAGGAAAGCATACATAAATAAGTCGCGTCTAACTTATAGAGCCATCTGGATGTGAAACAATCAGATAATCCTAGGTAAGAGTTGAGTTGTATTGTATGATGTCGGATAAATTAACATAATTTTTATCACTATAATTTCTGCAAAAAACATCATAATAGTGCTGTACAAAGCGGAAGGGATATGATTGTTCCCGAGTTCCGTTGATTAAATGCATCATGCATTTATTAAATTCTGTAATAGATGAATTTAATAATCTGTATCTGTTCAAGTGATTTACGATTAAATTACGTTGTACGTTTAAACTCAAGTTGGTATTCCAGTGGGTAAAATAATTGATCTTGCAGTCATATAGATGTCTCTTGTCAAATAATTTATAACATAATTTCTGTTCCAAATTATAATAAATAGTGATGTCAAGGAAATCAACTGTTCCTATCTTCGCTGACTCCGATTCGATTAGTTCAAGACATGGTGGGTAGAATGTAAAATCAAATATAGTATATTGATTATCCACTCCAATCATGACGTCATCAACGAATCTAAAGAATGGTATTTCACTAATTAAATGCGTGCCTTTCTCATAATGATGTAAGTAAAAATCCTCAAGTAACGAGGAACATCCCCCTCCCATTTTGATGCCTTTGATTTGTCTATAAAATGCGATTCCATTATATAGTATATTCTCAAATATGACAATCTTAAGGAGGCTTTTGTACTTGTTGGTTTCCACATATTTGTGTAAATCTGAAGTAATATAAATTTCCAATAAAATATCAAAGAGATCTTGTAAGTTGATATTGTTAAATAGGTCTTTAAAATCAAACGTTCTAAAATAAAATCTTTCAGAATAAGTTTCCAGTCTGTCGACCACTTCATAACTGTTTTTAATCATAACTGAGCCCTCTTTTCGTATTTTCTTCATAACAGGTGTTAATAGTTTTAATAAAATGGAATTTACTTTGGTTAAATAGGTATTACAACCTATAGTGACAGGTCTAAATTTAACAGGTTTTTTATGGATTTTTGGTATGAGCACTAAATAAGGAAATTTGACAACTGTAATATTAATACCAATTTGTTTATAGAGGGCTATAATTCTATTAACATTAGGAGTATATCCTAGTTTAATTGGACAATACATATTGTTGTCTTTATAGCATGCCAGTAGGAGTTGTACGTATTATGATTTGCAAGTAAAAACGTAGTTATTAATGGCTTTATCCATATAGGTGATGACATAGCTGTTGCGAAATGTCTCCAAAACTGCTTTACGGATTTTTTCTGTTTTCGTAAATTGTTTAAGCTGGTTATATTGAGATTTAAATGCATTAAATACGTTATGTCGCCATTCATTAAATGTGGACAATGGATAACTGTATTTTATTGCAGTTTTGTAAATAAAGGCTTCCAGATCCTTATTAAAATTACTTTCTACTTCTCCCTTGAATACTTGATGTCGAAATTTAGTGCCCATCTTTAAAAATTGCAGTAAAGGAAGGTCTTTTGCAAGTTTAATGTCTCCTGTGACGATATGTCCGTGATCTTGGTTACATAATGGATCATCAATACATTGACATGACTGTTGTACATATTCAGATAAGTCCTTACATAGCTTATTATAGTTGTATATACTGCGTCCATGAGTCATGGTATAACGATATGATACATCAATAATAATTTGTTGTGTCGGTAAAAGATGATTAAAAGTTTTAAAAATATGTTTGAATTTCAGATAATCAAAAGTCTTATTGCTAAAAGTAATAATGAAAAATTCCTTGTTCACATGTAGTTTCCGTTTTTCCAATTGGATTTTCATAAGTTTGGCCCGTAGTTTGAAATAGTCATAAAAAGTAGCCAAGTTAGTTTTACTGATGTCATTCATTTCTTCTTGTTCCGGTATTATAGGCTGTTCGCTCCACGTCTCCCATAATTTTCTTAAGAATTTCTTCTTTATGCCATAGACCATATTTTTTATCCAATTTGGTCTAAGTTGTTCATAGTTGCATATATCCAAAACTTTTCCGTTAATTTTATTCAGATAAGCATTGAAATTCAATCGCTTTTTATTACCTGCTCGTTTGCCTCTAGTTGTTTTATGTGAGGTATGTAAAACATTATTTGGTGGATTTTTATAGTGCAAATAATAGTCTAAATTGAATGTCTTTCCAAAGTTTATAGTGTTGAGACCATGGGGGAACATGGTTTTCCACTGTATGATATGCGTATTTTCCCACCATAGTCGGGCAGTTAATTCAGGTACAATATCTAGGATAGTCACGGATATATTTGTAAAACCATGTGTGGAAAAATGTCTTAACTTAATCAGAAAATTAATAATTCATATAAACTTAATTCAATTAAAAATGATATTAAAGAAATACAAAATGATTTTGTCATTACATATGTCAATAAAGCATGTGGAAACTACTCAATTATATGTAAATATTACTATAAAAATACCCTTCAGTCACACTTACTTAATAATCAAATCTATAATTTACATAAAACTAACCTTAAAATCTTATACAATAGAATATCAGCCAAATATAAGCAAATCCATCTAAAAAATAGTTGTAATAACATTCCATATATTGTTTTAGTACCCAAGTTTCATAAATCCCCTGTTGCTTTTCGAACCATTACCAGTGGGCATAATTCTTACATTACTAATGCTGGAAAATTATTATTAAAGATATTACATGAAATATCCTTGTCAGATGAAATCTCAAATAATTGTCATATTGTAAAAAACAGTTTTGAATTAGTTAAGAAATTGAAAACTCTTACAAATATTCGTAGTATTTATATCTTTGATTTCAAAGATTTGTTTAATAATATTAATATAGATGATCTGTATAAAGTTATATTAGGAATTTTTGAAAAATATAATATCAACCTAAAATATTCAAATTTTCTATTTAAAAAATTACTTAACTTCACTCTTTATGAGAATTATATTCAACATGGTGGTACTTTTTTTAAACAACAGGTTGGTATCCCACAAGGGGGGTGTGCCTCATCATTGTTAGCTAATCTGTATTTATTCTTCTATGAAAAAAACATTAATCCAAGCTTGCATAATATGCACATGTTTAGATATTTAGATGACATTTTATGTGTATCCCCAAATAATAATATCCCTATAGTATTAAACTTTTATCCAAAAAATTTACAATTAAATGCAAGTAATAATGACACAAATGTTGCAAACTTTTTAGATTTAAATTTAAATTTACAAAATTGTAATATGGTTATAAACTTGTATGATAAAAGACAGGATTTTAAATTTAATACATCAAAAATTCAACATTTTGACTCTTGTTTGCATATATCTGTATTTAGAAATATTATAATAAACCAGGCTCTTAGAATCAATAAAATTTGTGATGAAGATTATAAATTAGCGCACTTTATGGAATTATTGCGTACAGCGACTAATAATGCATATCCCCCCAAGTTTGTTATTAAGATTATCAACTCAGTGTATCAAATTTCACTCGATAACATCCTAGAAAACATTCCCAATTATAGTGACTAACATACAGTAGGGGAAAAAAAAAAAAAAAAAAAAATTATATATATATATATATATATATATATATATATATATATGTGTGTATATGTATGTATATGTGTATATATATATATGTGTATGTGTGTATATATATATATATATTATATATAATTATTAATTATATAAATAAAAATGAAAAATAATAAACTAAGTCAAAAACATTAGAAAAATCAAAAAATAGGAAAATAAGATGCATTAACATTAATGTTTTGAATTTTATTTTCGCAAAAAAATGTAACTTTTGTCAGTATTGAAACTATGTTTTGAGCGCCCTTATAATGGTGTATAGTGGCATTCTCGATTATCCATTTTTCATATGAATTACTTGTTTAGTAGGAATTTTCATCTTTGATTCATATTCATATTCATGTTTGCATATTTGGGAAGTTGTATTCTGAATTGCTTGTCCAGTCTCCAGCTTAGACTCACTGGACGGGTTTGGGAGTAACTCCGTGAACGTTCGTACTGCCTCCCTGGTAGAATTTCGACTTGTTCATTCCGGTGCTTCTAGATTAACCTGTTGAGGTTGATCGTGTATACACGTGGTGGAAGAATGGTTCATGCCGCATGGTAATACAATTTTCTTAATGTATCCTTTTTTCATTTTTTGTTGCCTGTAGTCTGAGTTTAAGTATTTATAGTAATGTACTATTGCTTAATCTGAAACAGGCATTTGTTTGGGTTAATTGGAATTAAATGCTCAGACCTGACGATGAATTTAATTCTAATTAATCATCGAATTTGGGATGGTGCTGTTCTTTTCTCTTGTCGGCATTATGGCTTTGAATTTGCTTCTATGGTGATGTTAATATTACTTGAATTGTATTTTTTTATTTTTACATAATTCTTATTATTACATTTCAAATATATATATATATATATATATATATATATATATATATATATATATACATATATATATATATACACACACATATATATATATATATATATATATGACTGTAGCTCTAATGTAAGAACAAATAATTTTAAAAGTCACTGGACTTATTATTCTAGCTTATAGTATTTGAGAATAAGTTCAAAATTTTTCAGAAAACCCACATCTCTACTCTTGGGGATGCCATTACTTTCCCTACAATGCATTGTAATGTATAGGGAATTGTGTCAAAAATTGCAACTCAAAATTTTTGATGGATCTAAGTTATGAACACTGTAGAACATGAAAAAACTATTTTTAGTATTACATCTATGCATTCACTCGTGAGAAGCTAATTGACTACATTTCACAAAATGTGGTAGACAAGTTACTTGTGGGTTACCATGACGTTATTTAGATTTTGGTATGATTCAGAATAAAAGAACCTGCTTTTGTTTGCAAAATGGCCCGCAAAAATCATATGTATCCACTTTAACTGAAAAACTAATTAACCAAGTTTAACAGAATTTGGTAGAAAGCCACATGTGGGTTACCCTGGTGCTGATTAGATTTCAGTATAATTCAGAAAAGCAGAAGCTGATCTTTTTTGTGAAATGACCCACAAAAATCATCAAAATCTTAAATAATAGACTATGTATGCTCACATGCAGGGCAGGACAAATTTCTTCATCTAGAAGCCAAACCAAAAAGTTAGAAGTCGGCTTCTTATTTACATTATTTTTTATTTTGACAACATTTGTTAGAAAGTGCATATGATAAATAATTCAATGGTTTAATGCATAGAGGTTATCACTAACACTTAAAAAAAAAATAATAAATTTACATGTTTTTAAATTAATACTTAATAATTGAAAGAATTGATTGTTCCGAATTTTAAATTTAGAAGAGGAACAAAAAAAAGTGTATATATTCATTTATTTAACATTAAAAAATATTCCAAGTTCCATTTTTACTCAAAATATATGGAAACATGCCAATTTTGCAAAAAACTTTAGAACAATATTGTAAAGATAATCAATTGTTTGGGATTGAAAGGTTCTTTAATATTAGCACTAGTTTTGACGTACATAAAATTACAAATCCAGAGCACTTTCGGATGTCACTACATCCTTCATCAGAGGCAATTGCTTAAGATGTCACGAACTCTTATACGCAACCGTAACACAAGATTTACATATTGATCTTTGTAAAATCTGATACATTTAAAATATATTTAAATTACAAAGTACATAAATAACAATAGATCAAAAAATACAGGATAACTAATAAATGTGTCTTCAAAAGCAAAAAAAATATATATATATATATATATATATATGTACTAGGACTATATATTCAGAAAATTATGCAAGAGTTTAACATGCAGTGAGTCGAGAATGAAACACCATGCGAAACTGAGGGTCTGAATAAGATCAAAATTACAAATAGAGTTGTGATTATTTATTGCGACTCTATTGTCTAATCAAAATAAACCATTTTTTGATTTAAACTTTAAGAAATATTTTATGTCAAAGACAAAATATTTGAGTTGCGAGTTTACGTCCTAGACAGAAGAATAATAGCAGGACCATAAATTTTTCCAGGGTGGAGCCCTTTCTTTAAATTTTGATGTAGTTTATGAGTTATTCTACCTTTTATGCACTTCTGAAGGGAAAAATGTTATGTATCAGTGTGTCCATAGAGTTTCTCTGTCTCATACTACAAAAACTATAGTATACAAAAATATGAAATTTGGCACATTTGTAAAAGAATGATAGGGGAACACTCTGAAATAAGCCGTTTTTCAATTTAAACTTTAGTTTGGCTTGAAATAGCTCACAAAGCAAGCTCTGCACGTTCCAGCATGTAAGAGGTGAAGATCGGTGTGTCCCTCGAGTTTCTATCTTGTATTGCAATAATTATGGCATATAAAATATGGTTTATTTGTAGGGAAATAATAGGGGAATACAGTGAAATAAACCATTTTTCAATTTAAACTTTAGTTTGGTTTGAAATAGTCTTTGAAGCCTCCCGCCTTGCGAAGTGAGTTATAGGGCTGACGCACTTGAGCAGTTAGCAGAGCCTCCTAGTACTTTAGGATGATATATATTCAAGGAGGGTATAATACAGATTTTGTTCCATCATATAAAGTAAAGCAAGTTTCTAATGAAAAAGAGGAAGATGAATTGTCAAACTATTTAAAGCTTATGGCTTGATTGAATCCAAAAAATTGGGATACTAATGAAAAAAAACAAAAAAAAAGCAGACTGCTGTTTTTGATTCCATGTTTCATGGATGGACAGACATCTAAATTGTTTTTAAGAAAACTGGAAGTAACAAATTTATCTTGTTCTATCCATTTAGTGTTTCCCTGTGATCAAATTTGGACATGGTAATATGTTAATAAATGTTATAAACAACTATTTTTAAAAAGAGTACTTTAGTATTAAACAAACATTATTGTTTTGTAATGTTTTTAAAAGTATCACAATTTGTATAATTTCCCCATTTAACAAAGTATAATTTCCTCACTTAACTTGTATGCTGAGATTTATAAATATATAAGGTTCAAATAATTAAAAATAATTAAAACTTCTTAGAAATAAATTTAAATGATAAAATATCAACTATGGCCATATACTTGTTTAATGATAAAAATTAAGATAAACTTATTTGATCATGAAAAGCATCTGCCTCTTCTACAGTTTCTTTCTACAGTTTATTGCAATAATTGCAAAATGATACTACCTGTTCTTTGCAAACAAATTTCAAGTCACATAGATAAAGTAACCCTATAATACTTTTAGTTCAGTTTCATCAGTTAATTTTGCATCCCTAGGTCAAGAAAAATTTGCAGCAATGTCTTCAATATTAATATATTATCATTTTGCATTCATGAAAAGATTCAAACTGTCCATAGAGGTTATACATCTTTGTCACAACCTTTAGGTCCTGGAGGGCGTGAAATTATGTTACATGCACATGTTTGGATGTATATATATTTATATATATATATATATATATTTTAATTTTTCCACATAATTTCAACATCCTTCCAAAAAATTAGTCAGATGCCTTTTTATCAATTTTCATGTCTTCTTCCTTGGATTCTTTTAATTCAGTTTTTGAGTTGAAGTTTAAATTATTACTCAAATGATCACCAAAGTCTTCATGATCATTAGGCGAGTCTTCTTCATTTTTAAATTCTGATAATAGGTTCCATAATCATTCCATTTCTTTTTCATAAGGAGCTAGTATTTTCAATTTTTAAAGTCAATCAAAGAATGTGTTAAAATATTCAAAAATCTATAAAAATACAACAAATTTAGCACCAAAATAATTCAAACAAATCTACTATGAAATGCAACACTGAAAATTCAATGCATTTGATTGTTTGTAGCGAAACAAATTCCTTTACAAAAGTGGGGCATTTAAAGATGCAAGGGCACCTGGTTCCCCAAATCACGAAAACCCTTCCATTACTTAGAACAAAAGGGAAAATTTCTCTTCATGCCTTAACTAACAAAGGACAGCAATAAACTCAACTACACAAAAGACTGGAAGTACAGGATTACTACAATTTTCTGGAAAACTACAAAATTGCCATGGTTAACAGTGCTCCATTCAGGTCTTGTCGGGTTAAACCTGTATTTACAGAACTGTAAATTTTGTTTGAGATCATGAAATGCACACTATTGTCTAAATAATTTATGATAAAATTATTTTAATTACTAAAGTTTAATAAGTGATTAAATCATTTCCAACCCCCTCACATACTGAGAAATCTTATGGTGTGAGTAAATAAAGAAAAGGCTAGTCTGGGAGAAAAGTTATTGATAGTGTTAATATTTACATTTTAATGCTATGGGGAAGAATTTATGGTGATTATTTATGGGGGATTTTTTTTTTTATCAGTACTGCTTCAAATATTGTCAAGTAATATGATATTTTTCAATTTTGACAATTTTTGAATTGGTAATAGATTTTCATCATAATTTTGACATATTTTATGTAAAGTAAATATTTTATGAAAATTTGTGCAGTATGGCACATTTTATGTCAAAAATCAAAAGTTTTGTAGCAGTATGCATCAGCTAAGTTAAAGTGACTCAACTGTGCATCTAGCTGAGAAATTTTCACTGTTGCACACCTGAATTTCCGGCAGATTTTGATAAATTTTACATTAATGATTGTAACTGAAAATTGGCCTAATGTTGTGCAATTTATGTCGAATGTTAAATTTTTGTAGCAGTATGTATTGGTTGCTAAATGAAAATGGTGTAACTTTATATTTTTCTAAAATATTTTTGTTGCAACATACTAAAATTTTCAACAGATTTTAATTTTATGTCAATGATCATGATTGAAAATTGGCACAATATGATGAAATTTATACCAAAAATCAAATTTCTGTAGTGGTATACATTAGCTAAGTGAAAATGGCACAACTTTACATCGAAAGAATTTTTTACATAATAAATCGGAATTTTTATTTAGGCTGTGTTCTTACATGATGAATTTAGGCGAGGGTAGCTGGCTATAAATAGAGGTTTTAGAAACTTTAAACTACCAAAAGATACTTTTAAAGACATTTTAAACAAATAGCAAGAAAGTCTGTGTTTCCATTACTCAGAAAACCTGTGCACAATTCAAGTACCTAGTGAAGTATGGAATAGCATTCTGTGGCATTTTTGGACGAAGCTGCTGTTCAGGAAATTTTCAGGAAAAGCGTAGCCGTCTAAAAAAATCTAAACCACTATGCAAATATTCAAGAAAAGACATAGAAGGCTGATCTGCATAACATTTTCCCCCCCCCTCCCCCCCCCAAAAAAAGTGAAGGCACTCCAAAATCCAGCAGGGTGCGGCAAAAATAGTTAGAGCCCGTTGAAAATGTGCAGGACTGGGCGCTGCGCCATATAAAAAATACCTAGAGAAAACACTACAGTTTCAATTGACATAATATCTCAGTTTTCTTTAATAATTTAAGTGAGGTATTGTGTAAAGAACAACTTGAACCAGACAGTATATGGAACATGGATGAGACAGGCATCACCACACTGCACAAGTGTCCCAAAGTGGTAGTTCATTCGAAATCAAAACAAGTTCGTTTTGCAACTTCAGCTGATAATGGCCAGTTAGTGACTTTTTGTAATAGAATGAATGCTTTAGGGAACAGCATTTCATGATTTTTCATTTTTCTTTTCTCGAATAAAATTAAATTTAACTTTTCAGTTTTGGACTCCAACAGGTTCAGATGCAGTAACTCATATTTCAGACTGGATGATGAAAGAAAACTTTATTCTATTCTTAAAATTATTTTAAGTATGCAAGATGTTCAGGTGAAATGAAAGTTATTTTACTAGTAGATAATCATGAAAGTCATATCATTGTCTGCTATTCAGTTTACCCGAGCTAATGATGTTGCTATTTTAAGATTTTCTTCATACTATTCTCACAGACTACAACCATTTGATGTACACTCATGTCCAAAAGTTAAGCATAGTTGCTGTTTATGTGAAAATTTCAGGAAATCTACATCGGAATGGAAAGAAACACGGTATGCGAGTGTAATAGGGTTATAGAAGAAGAAAACAATGTAAAACAAGGATAATAATGACTTTTATTATCCAAAGAAAAGGGTTGAAAGAAAAAGGGTCACAATACGAGTATTAACCTCAGTGAAACAGAATGATTAAAACAATGTGATGCTGCAGTTTAATATGGTGTGTGGAAACCTCGGGTAGCTACGCATGCTGCACAATGATCCATACTTTCGATGAGGGTTTAGATGAGTTGTGTGCATAAAGAGTTCCAAGCCTCACAGAGAGCAGTTTTCAATCCCGGAATGGAGCTTGGTGGATAGCGGAGGGCTGCAGGATGTCTCCCGAGCATATCCCACATATTCTCTATTGGATTCAGATCAGGAGAGTTGTTAGGCCACTGCCTGTGCTGGATATCTTCAGTTTGAAGGAAGTCATGGACCAAGGCCGCATGGTGAGGAGGCACATTATAATCCATGAGCATGAAATTAGGACCAACAGCACCTTGAAACAATCAAATGGTAGGCTCAAGGACTTCGTTTCTGTATCTTTGACCTGTTACTGACTCTGTGTCAAAGATGTGGAGGTCTATGCGGCCGTCCGTCATGATGCTTGCCCAGACCATGACTCCCCTAAATGGAAAACAATGTCTTTTCGTGATGTTTCCCGGGTGAAAACGCATTCCACATTCTCTCCAGATCATGGTATGACAAGAATCAGTTTGAAGACTAAGCCTGGACTCGTCACTGAACATGACATTGCCCCACTGATGCTCCACTGCTGATGTTCCAAACTCCACTGTAAACATGTGCTTTTCTGTGCAGATGTCAGGGGGATGCAAACTGCTGGTCGCCTGTCATAGAGACAAACGTGTCTGAGCCTCCTGTAAACAGTTTGTCTTGAAACAGTGACTTCTGTGGCTGCTGTCGGGGCTGAACTTAGTTATCTGGCAGAACTGTTTCTCTGATGTCACACAGTTATCACCAAATATTGGTCTTGCCAAGCGGTTGTTACCATTGGTTGACCTGGTACTGGTCGTCGGGTAACATCTCCTGTGATTTGATTTGGAACCTCTGCCGCAGTCTGGAGATCACACACTGAGGCACATTCAAAATTTGAGGTGCTTCGGTTTGGGATCGACCGAATTCCAACATTTCAATAATTTGTCCCTTCAAAAACATGTCCAGTTGGCATCTTTATGAAATTTTTTGTCCTTTTTAATTGTTAACAACGTTTCATACCACAGCAGTTGCAAAATTCTGCCTTAACTGGCCATGCCGCTCGAGACCTTTTTATACTTGTTCCAACATGCGCTGGTGCTTTGCACATGTCGACGTTGATTAAACTGTTTTGCATATGCACAATGATTTACCTTCATCCCACTATGCTCCACAACTGATTGTGAACCATTGTGTTCATATTACATAGCTGCCAACTCTCCCGGTTTTTCGCTATATCTCCCGGTCTCCCGGGTAAGTTGCTCAATCTCCCAGTTTTCACTCAACGGCCCTTATTTTCCCCCTTTCTAGGCAGAAATCACTCGAATGCAAATCGTGACTTTCAGTTGTTTTCCACGGTGTAGGAATGGATCGCGATTGACATTTGTATTTTTGTATTTGTATCTACAGGCTACAAAAGTAAAAAAATCGGAAATAGATCACGAATTTTCCGAAAATATTATGAAATGAGAAACAAAGTCACAAATTTTGAAATCAAAGTTTTCCCGTTTTTTCGTCTAAAAATGCATTTCTCTGCTATCATGTAATCGGTGCTCGCAAACGGCAATTATTCCCACAGCGTCACGAGAGAGATGACCAATGATTATCTAATTAATGTGGGAAAAATGCATTTGCATCGACTAAAATTTTATTAAATTATTTTGTTTTATATACAAAACTATTGCTCAAACATATTATTAATGAAATGAAACTATTTTTTTCAGCAGTAGCGCTAGAAACAACATTTGTGCGCGATCCTCCTTATATTTCGTTTTATTATGAAACTATTTTTCCACTTTTGCGATCTTAATTATTTTGTTTTATATACAAAACTATTGCTCAAACATATTATTAATGAAATGAAACTATTTTTTTCAGCAGTAGCGCTAGAAACAACATTTGTGCGCGATCCTCCTTATATTTCGTTTTATTATGAAACTATTTTTCCACTTTTGCGATCTGTCAGCATCGTCAAATTTTTTTATAATTATTTCGTATTTTATACAGAAAAACTATTGTTCAAACGTAATATTATTGAAATAAAAGGCTATTTAGTAGCAGTATCGCGAAAAACGGCATTTGTGCGCGATCCGCCATATATTTGTTTAATTGTGAAAATAATTTCCACTTTTGCAATCTGTCAGAATCGTCAAATGTTTTTATAATTATTTCGTATTTTATACAGAAAAACTATTGTTCAAACGTAATATTAATGAAACGAAAGGCTATTTAGTAGCAGTATCGCGAAAAACGGCATTTGTGCGCGATCTGCCATATATTTAATTGTGAAAATAATTTCCACTTTTGCAATCTGCCAGCATCGTCAAATTTTTTTATAATTATTTTGTATTTTATACAGAAAATCTATTGTTCAAACATATTATTAATGAAATGAAAGGCTATTTTGCAGCAGTATCATGAAAAACGGCATTTGTGAGCGTTGCTTTTTATATTTCGTTTAATTGTGAAAATAATTTCCACTTTTGCAATCTGTCTGCATCGTCTAAAATTGGGCTTATCAAAATCTCCCGTTTTTTTCATATTTTCGCACAAAAATCTCCCGGTTTTTCATATTTAGAGGTTGGCACCTATGATATTAACTCTGAATTTTTCGTATTTTACGAATTATACTTAACTTTTGGACATGAGTGTATAGGTCTATTCTCCTTTCAAAGGTTATTATAATGCCTATTGCAGAAATTGCCTAGCAGTAGAGAAACCAGCAACCAATTACAATATATAGCTAAACTAGTTGGAAAAGCATTTCACAAGCATTCACACCATCAAACATAAATAGTTTTAAGGGCGTTTCAATGATAGTATCTTCACATATGAATTTTGATGGTTTTAGCATTAACCTAACAACCTTTTTAGTTTACAGAATTAACTTTTACAAGAACTTATTTGCACCATTTATAATAAAATTTAAAACTATTAACTTTCTGTAATAAAATATAAATTTTGTTCTTATAGAAAGGTGTATTTTTTTAAATCATTTTAGTGCTTACTCCTTAATCTAAGATTTGGGTCAGGTATTCTAGACCTTGGGATACTTGACCCATATTAGAAGTTTAACATATTTGATGCCTCCCCCTCTGGGTTCTGGTCAAAATTGGGTGGCACTTCCCGGCCGTCCAAACAGTTACCTTATACCTTTCCGGTAAGTCGGACAGTCTGGGTCTCAACAACAACACTAATCCCCTGCCGTCCAAACAGTTACCTTACACCGTTCTGGTAAGTCTGACGGTCTGGGTCTCAATAACAACACCCATAGTGTGAAAAAATGTTTTTTTAAAGTAAAAAAACTGAAAATTGGATAAAATATCCCTTGTTTCTCCTATCCATAATGTATTTTCAATGGTTATGATTGATTTCAGTCCATACATCAAAATTTTATTTTTGTGCATTAATTATTTAAAAATACAAATTGTTGCATCATTTTGCTTTTAATGTGTTTTCCATGTACTGAAATAATTAATTTTTGATTAAATATTCAAATTTGTTTCAGTTCATTATACTAACTATGGAGCATACAGTTCTTATGCTCCCCACTTTGATTCCACATTCTCTAACTTATCAAAAGAGGATACTGAACTTGTTCTCTCAACTTATGGGGATGAAGTTGGACTTCAGTATGCAGACAGGTTTGTGTGCTGATTTTTTTAAGATGCTTTTTTGTATTGATCAGGATTTTTAAAATAGTAGAATTGCCATGTGAACAAGCAGCTTTATAACTGTTCCCATGGGATACGCTGAAAATAAATTTAATTTTACATAGAGAGTGTATGTTAAAAATTTGTTATATAATTTTAGGCGAAACAGAACTAAAAAAGAAAATATTAAAAAGAACTATTTAAATATTAAAATAACTGGGAAAATATAATTAAGGTTAGAGGTTTGTAATAAAATAAATATTGAACAATACATGAAGCTAATCATAACTATTTTAAATGTTAGATCAAATATTTTCATTTTTGTGGAAATTATAGCCAAATTTTAGTTGGTGTAATATTGATTATAATATGTTATAATTTTACTTGTTTATATGTTTTAATTTTATAATCTGAAATTTGTTCTTATCTACCAGCATCACCACTTATGCACGAGATAATGATTATTTAATAAGTATGGTGAACAATATATTGGACAACTTAACTGGAGGAGATCATTCCAGAACTATGAAAATTTTGGAAGAGGTAATTTTCTTTCTTCATTTGTAAAACAAAACTTAATTGGCTATTTTAAACATTTGCTAATATTTTGTGATATTTATTTTCCTTAGTACATGGTTGCTACCGTATCTGGAACTCTGGGATATTATCAGTTGAATGCTTTAGAAAGTTTAAACCTGGAAAGTCTGGGAATTTGAAAATTTTAGCTCGTGTCAACTTATTTTATAAATGTTTTCGGATATATCTTTTTGTCATATTTTTGTGAATTTTGCTTGTGTCTAAATAAAAGCAATATAAAGAGGGTTTGCTATATTTAGCTATTAGCTCAGTTTTTGTAATATGTTTACTTGGAAATTACAAAACATATGTGAAGAAGTTAAAGAATTTTATAATGCTATTAGGGTGGCAACTCCTGTAGTAACAATCATCATCATGGTACTACAGCCCTTGTAGGGCCTTGACCTCCTTTAAGATTTTTGACCATTCCTTTTTATTGGCCGCTTTCCTCTTATAATTGCTAATACCAAGCAATTTCAAATCCTCCTCTACCTGCTCCTTCCATCTGACCCCACATAGTAACAAAATTGATTTATATTTTTGCTTAAAAAAAAAACAGTATACAGAAATTTCCTGATTAGCGTGAGTTCGAACACTATATTAATGTGGCCAACGGCCATACCGTGCTGAAAACACCGGTTCTCGTTAGATCACCGAAGTCAGGCAGCATCGGGCGCGGTTAGTACTTGGGTGTCGGCTGCTATTGCTGTGTTAGCTGAGCGACTAGACTAGAAAATTTGAAAGTCATTTGCAGATTTAGCAGTGTTTTGGCCATATCCATATCTGAAGTGCTGGTAAAGAAAATTTTGTAGCAGATGATATGCAGTAGTGATGTGTTTTCTCAAGAAAACAAGCTCGTTAAACACAAACACAATTTATTTGTTGTGAGATCCATTGCATCAGATGAAGTTACAAAATAAAACACTGTAACATTCGTTGCAAAGCAAAACTATATACAATGAGCTAGCAAGCTCATGAAAAAGGTTTTGAATAGTCTATGACTAGGCACACACTCTCAGTTACTATAACATCGGTAAGTAGAAAAAACAGCTACTGTACCACACATGCCGTGCACGTTAATGAAGCCACCATCATCAGGTCACACGTCATGGCTTTAGAAGTTAGACTACTCTCTACCGATCAAGGTCTGCCTTCCATACAAGGTCTTTCACCGTCGATCACCGTCTGATCGATCTGACTATACGTCGAGTCTTAAGTCTGCATAACTACAAGATCTTAAACTCTGAAAAGTCTCCCACGTCTACTACATGGTCAGAGAGTCTCACTGACTAAACTCCGAGATCACTAAGGTCTGTCAAGGTCTGTAAAGTCTCTGAATAACTGAGAATGTGTCCTATCATATATACACCGTGATGGGTACGCTCCGGAACACAACCGTTGACGGCAGCGCCCTCACTATATGCAAATCAGGATGCGCGCGCGGCGAGATGGCGATTTGCATGAATGGCATGTTCTGTTCCCGTCACGAGTCGTTCACGAGAACGGTAGAACCATTCTAAAAATGTAAACACGTTCTCGCGATAACGAGAATCGCGACGAAAACGGAACCAAGTTTCCAACAATCGGCCCCCTCATGCAAAACCCCAAATCTCGACGCATGTGCTATCAATCAATGAAATTACTCTAAAAAAAACATAACAGCAAAAATGTCAAGTTCTTTAGTATCCAGCAAAAACATAAAGTATATATATTACTTTTCATGTTAAGCAAAAAAATTTATCATTGAAAGAAAATTTTAGATATCATTGAAACACTAAGTTCCAAAAATTTAATTTAAGTCAAAATTTAAGTTTTCAAGAAATTTAAGTATAATAATTTAAATTTAACATTTAAGATTAAAAATTTCACTATAAATATCAAATTCAATTATGTAGAAAATTTTATGTATAATTATTAAATCTAACATTTAAGATTAAAAAATTTCACTATAAATATTAAATTCAAGTATGTAGAAAATTTTATGTATAATTATTAAATTTAACATTTAAGATTAAAAATTTCACTATAAATATCAAATTCAATTTGTGTAGAAAATTTCATGTATAATTATTAAATTTAACATTTAAGATTAAAAATTTCACTATAAATATCAAATTCAATTTGTGTAGAAAATTTCATGTATAATTATTAAATTTAACATTTAAGATTAAAAATTTTACTATAAATATCAAATTCAATTTGTGTAGAAAATTTCATGTATAATTATTAAATTTAACATTTAAGATTAAAAAAAAATTTACTATAAATATTAAATTCAATTATGGCTGTTCATTATCTCTGTCCAAGACCAGTATACATAATTAATACTAATAGCAATGACACAGATAATGAAAGATTTTTTTTTTCTTTTCTGTGTTGTATTCATATACAAATTTGAATAAGTGGTTTGTCAATGAATCATAGCCAAGTGTATGATAACAAGGAGTAAACACACAAAATAATACACATAAGCATAACTGTCTTATGCGGGAATTGAAAACATGGATATATATATACATTCAGTGTAATGTGAAAAATTTTAGAAAGTTCATTGTAAACAATACACATATATATACTCTAGATACAATTATCTGCATCACAGAGGGAGGAGTAAAATATACGATATCCTAACCATATTTTGTAAAAGAAAGAAAAAAAAATTTAGAAGTTACAAATTTAATCATTTTTGTTTTTGGAAATTTGATTACAAAAATTTAATGCTAAAAATTCCTCAAACATTTGGCAAATCTTATTAATGTACTGCCTATGATGTATAAAAATTTTGTTATTGATTTCAGCAAATTCCACACCTAACAGTTTTTGGACCTTCCCTAGAGATTTGATATCAAATTCTCCCTTTAGCAAAGAAACTACATGATCAATATCACCTATTATTTCTATGTTGCTTGCCTCTGGCCTGGATTTGATATCCCTCTTTTCTCTGAAGTTAAACAAATTTTGGTCATAATGTATGTTAGCCTTAGCACAGAATTTTTTAACATCATTATGACTTCTCAGCCTATGTTTATCACCCCTCACTGAGTAGTAAACATCAGTTCGAGTTCCATCAGGCCTGGGTACAGCTTTCCTTTCCCAATCTATGTTTGAACAGGGGGTCAGATCGGAATCAGCAGGAGAGTCCTCTTCCTCACTAGTATGACTAGTGTCATGGCTCTCACCTGCTTCTTCCTCTGACTCACTATCCAAACATCCCGATCCTGAATCTGATGTTCGAGTAAAACCCGATTTCTTTTGGGTGAAGTTTCTAGGTCGAATGGGGTCCAGGACGCCTTCCGCTGCTTCCATCTCCTCAAAACGGACATTGCTTATTTCTAATATTTTTCCTTCTTTCACAAGAAGAATTCTATAGCCCCTGGTATTTTCTGCATATCCTACCATAACTCCCAGTTGAGCTCTTAGGTCTAGCTTCTTCCTAAGCTGTTTTGCAATACCAGCATAAGCCTTACATCCAAAAACTCTGAGATGGGATACAGCAGGCTTCTTCCCATAGTACAATTCGTGTGGAGTTTTAACTTTAAATTTATGGCAAATCCTGTTCTTTGTATAAGTAAAACATAGGATTGCCTCTGCCCACATTTTGTCACCAACTTTGCTTTGATTAAGCATTGCCTTGACACAATCTAACGCTGTCAGGTTGAATCTTTCAGATACCCCGTTTTGTTCGGGTGTATAAGTGTTAGATCGTTCATGCTTAATCCCTAACTTTTTCAAAAAAGCTTTAAATTGACCGTGACAAAATTCCATGCCGTTATCAGTACGGATGCACAAAATCTTTTTGCCTAATTGTCTCTCCTGACAAGCTTGAAAATCCTGAAAAACTTTGAACACATCTGATTTTTGTTTTAAAATAAAAACAAACACCTTGCGGCTAAAATCGTCTGTAATAGTCAAGAAGTATTTGTTTCCCCCCAATGAAGCTACAGGCATTGGACCACAAACGTCCATGTGCAGTAATTGCAAAGGTTCTGTAGATCTAATCCTGCCTATTGGTTTGTACGAAACTCTTTTAGATTTTGCAAGTTTGCAATGAATGCAATTTACTTTTGCATATTTTAATTTTGGGAGTCCGTTTGCCGCGGAAACTTTACTTGTTTGGTGCAAGTAGTCTGAGTTAATATGGCCATATCTTCTATGCCATAATTCAGTTTTGTTCAGAATTTCAACTGTTGAACCACTAATTTTATTTGACTTTGATTTTAAATCAGATTTGTTTTTCCTTTTATTCAAGTTAGGCTTAATTTTGTTTTGACTTTGACTATTTGTTGCAGGGGTTTTTCTAACCTGTTTAGAATTTTTGTCCCTATCCTGATCTCCTTTACGGCCCTCAACACTACTATTTAAACTTTTAGTTGAGTACTGTGGTTTTAAGAAATACAATCCTTCTTTACGTTTAGCGTAAAAGAAATTTTCTCCCTCAGGAGTCTTAAACCATAGAATACCTTTGGCTGCACTAAAAGAATAGCCCTGCTCTTCTAATACAGATGCGGCCAACAAGTTACGCCGTAATTTTGGTGAATACATAACATTTTGTAGCACAATATTATTTGTATGATCTTTAAATTTAACATACATGTTCACCGTTCCAATAGCCTCAACTGGGCTTTCCATATCACCCACTGCTAGCGACATAGATGTATCCTTACATTTATCAAATTTTGAAAACATTTTAACATCATTACAAAAGTGTCGCGTAGCAGCGGTGTCAATCACCCAGCTGAGCCTATTGTCAGGATTATCAACAATATTAGCTTCTACATTTATATTTGAAAATACTTCAATAATACTAGAGCTAGTCATCTTTTTCAATTTTGGGCATTGTGCCTTTACATGACCATTTTTATTACACATAAAACATGGTCCTATGACCTTAATAGACTTTTTAACTTTGGTAACATTTTTGCATTTAGCGCTAACATTTGAAAAATATACAGATGAATTGGAACTTACATTATTATTGTCATGATCCTTCCTCAACTGTCTAATCCTGCCCTCTTCTAGAGACAGTTCTTTCTGAATCTTATCCAGTTTAAAATCCTTATCGCTCCAGCGATAAATGATTTGGATGATACTCTGGTACTGGGCTGGGAGATACCGGATGGCTTGGAATGCCACGTACACATCCTCCACGGGGTGATTCACGTTCTTGAGCTTGGTGACAGCTTTCCTTATCCTCGTACAGAATATGTCGATGGGCTCCTCGATTTCCGGGCGTAGACTGAAAAACTCGTCCAACAGATGAACTAGATTGGCGCGCGTTGGGGCCTCAAAATGCGCCTCCAACTTCTCCCACGCATCCGCCGGGCTGTCGTCGATGTCGAGCAGTTCTCTGTACTCCGCCGAGATATTTCGAAACAGGATGGAAAGTGCGCGGTCGCTACTGCGCATGTACTCCTCTCGCTCGCGGCGTGACGTAGATTCGTCGACTGGTAATGCAGTACGGTTGATGTGGCCGTAACATCCTTCTCCTTTCAGGATAAATGAAATTTCATTACGCCAGGTGACGTAATTGTCCCTGTTTAACGCTTCTATGCCGTTGCTCACCTCCATAGTCTTTAACTGTGACTAGAGTGCGTTGTTTACCTTTCTGCTTGATGCAAATGGCGCCGGTCGCGGCCCCCGTCGATGGAATTCACAACTCTTCACTGCTGCTTTATCACGGATAAAAGTTATGGCCTTGACATACTACGGCCCATAACCAAATGTCGGCTGCTATTGCTGTGTTAGCTGAGCGACTAGACTAGAAAATTTGAAAGTCATTTGCAGATTTAGCAGTGTTTTGGCCATATCCATATCTGAAGTGCTGGTAAAGAAAATTTTGTAGCAGATGATATGCAGTAGTGATGTGTTTTCTCAAGAAAACAAGCTCGTTAAACACAAACACAATTTATTTGTTGTGAGATCCATTGCATCAGATGAAGTTACAAAATAAAACACTGTAACATTCGTTGCAAAGCAAAACTATATACAATGAGCTAGCAAGCTCATGAAAAAGGTTTTGAATAGTCTATGACTAGGCACACACTCTCAGTTACTATAACATCGGTAAGTAGAAAAAACAGCTACTGTACCACACATGCCGTGCACGTTAATGAAGCCACCATCATCAGGTCACACGTCATGGCTTTAGAAGTTAGACTACTCTCTACCGATCAAGGTCTGCCTTCCATACAAGGTCTTTCACCGTCGATCACCGTCTGATCGATCTGACTATACGTCGAGTCTTAAGTCTGCATAACTACAAGATCTTAAACTCTGAAAAGTCTCCCACGTCTACTACATGGTCAGAGAGTCTCACTGACTAAACTCCGAGATCACTAAGGTCTGTCAAGGTCTGTAAAGTCTCTGAATAACTGAGAATGTGTCCTATCATATATACACCGTGATGGGTACGCTCCGGAACACAACCGTTGACGGCAGCGCCCTCACTATATGCAAATCAGGATGCGCGCGCGGCGAGATGGCGATTTGCATGAATGGCATGTTCTGTTCCCGTCACGAGTCGTTCACGAGAACGGTAGAACCATTCTAAAAATGTAAACACGTTCTCGCGATAACGAGAATCGCGACGAAAACGGAACCAAGTTTCCAACAGGTGACCACCTGGGAACACCGTGTGCTGTTGGCACATTTCGGGCGCGGTAGCCCAGTGGTTTGCACGCTGGATTTGCACGCTGCCACAACTGCCGCCGTGTTCATGCGGAGTACGATCACGTTAAACATGTGAGTCTGTAAGTCCTTCCGAGAGGTTGGTGGTAGGGGAAGGAGGGTACGGTCCCTGTGGATGCCTCCCCCACTGGGTTCCGGTCTAAATTGGGTGGCACTTCCCGGCCGTCCAAACAGTTACCTTACACCTTTCTGGTAGGTCGGACGGTCTGGGTCTCAATAACAACAACTATATTAATGTGTCACTCATAAATTACGAATGTAACGTACTTATGTATTAATTTTTTTGAAATGTAGAGTACCTCACTGTACTGTAAGTTATAAATGTTTTTCAGGGAAACACTAGAATGTTTTTTTATTTGTTAATTTTAATTCATTTTTTGCTGCAAATATTAATTATCCTTTGTTTTTATTCCATTGTATGTTAATTTGCCGCCCAGGTGGTGTAGTGGATAGCGTGTTCGACTGCTGTCTAGAGGGCTCGGGTTCGAATCCCAAATAAGGCATGGAGGCTTGTGTGGCTACTGTAACTGGATTTCGATCTGTTGTTGCCACGTTAATTGAATAAAAAAAAATTGCCATAAAAATGCATTAAAATATTGGTTGGTGTTTTTAAGATCTTGGGATGTATTAGGACATTTTATATTGCTTATTAAATTTAATTAAAGTGATATATCTTAGTGTGGCATTTTAGCATAACCAATTAATCATGCTAATCGGGGGATTGCTGTGCTTTATATTCATTTTCTAGATATTTAGCTTACCATATGATAAGCTTCCCATCCATCTACCTGCACTGCTAAAATCTCTGGACACATGCAGACCACTAACCTCGCTCGATCAATTATGCACTCTGCTGCAAAAAAATATATGCACGTATAAAAAATTTAGCTACAGCCGCGAAACTCTGCATATACTGTATATTCAGTCATAACTAAGTTTGAATCAAGAATTTTTCATTTAAGCCATTTTTGTCTCATTAGGAGCAATGTAATGAAAATTGTAAATGTTTAATAACTCTATGATGATCTATCTATCTAATCATGTAACTTAGAGTTCATTGATTTAAATTAACTGATTAAAAAAAATCATTGATTTAAATCAGATATTATTCATGAGAAAAAAAAAAACGCAGCTTTATCAAATTATTACTTTATTATTGATTTAAAGAAATATATATTCACAAAATAAAATATATTACTAAATAAAAAAATTAAAAACTGTTAATTAATTTCTTTTAATTACCTACAATTTTTATACATCAAAAGTATATTTCAATTTTTAGAACTTTTTACAAGTTTTAAATTTTTCTAAAAGTTTTTTTTTCTTCATTTTCACCCCTTACAAAGTTAGTAAGTTATCAGATATTGGATAATAAAGTACTTTCATGAAGAAAAAAAAATCTTTAAAGTCATGTAATTTTGAAAAGGACCCACCACAAATGCATTTTGAATTAGTGTAATTATAATTTTTAACATTACAGGTTTTATGCCTCTGATTATATAAATATAATGGGTAACTAATAAGAAATGCATTAATATTTTAAACTCAAATTTCTATATGGTTTGATGTATGAACAACTGCTTTACTTCATTTCCAAAATTAACTTGAATTTTCAGAAACTATTTCCAAAATTCACAAAATGGGTATGAAATTAAATAATTTATGAATGAACCTGAAAACCGATTTTTAAAATTTTAATTATTTTTTTTGTTATTTAATGTTTTATGCGATTTCGACTGTTTTTTGCTTTTTTTTCTCCACGATCCAGATGTCGTAGAAAAAAACAAATCACACCACCGGAAAGAGCCAGTCAATTGCGAGTAAAAATATATAAATTTCAAATCTCAGGGACAAATTCTAATATTTTTTAAAGATTTTAAAACAAAAGTCACTTTCAGTTAAAAAAAACCAACTTTCGTTTTTAAATCCTCCCATCGTAAAAACTACTCATAATTTCAACTAATAATTTACATTTTTAGAAAGGTCAAAGATCTGGCAGTCTTACATGTCTAATATGGTCAAGAAATAATGAAAATTGCCCGCATGATCGTAATTTTAAAGACATCATGATTTTATATTTCTCAGCAATCTGCTAAGTTCTTCAACGGCATTTTCCCCCTCGGCAGTAGTTTTTTACCCATCTCCATGGAGACCACGCTTTCGGTTTTAAATGAAATAAGAGCTTAGCGTATGTATTGGATACATCGGGTGAAATTATTATATTTATATGATATTTTAAATGGATATTTTAAATGGATATTTTAAATAATTTAAATGATTGAATTATGGTGGTTTGAATTGTGGTGATGTTTGAAATTATTATATTTATGGATTGGTGAAACGATATGGATTTTTTAAATGGATATTTTAATTTATGGATATTTTAAATGGATATTTTAATTTATAGGTATTTTAAATGGATATTTTAATTTTATGAATATTTTAAATGATGGAACGATGGAACGAGGATGATGGAATTAAGAGCTTAATTGTAAAATTTAAATTAGCGCGCGGGAAGTTAGCTCGCGAGAATTGCACTCAGTAGGCCCGGATTCGATTCCCGCCACTGACACGGAGTACGATCACATTAAACATATGGGTCTGTAAGTCCTTCCGAAAGTTTGGTGGTAGGGGAAGGAGGGTACAATCCCTGTGGATGCCTCCCCCACTGGGTTCCAGTCTAAATTAGGTGAATAAAAAGAAAGTTATGGAGATTGTCGTGGAGGGCGCTATAGCCCAGTGCTTAGCGTGCGGGGATTTCACTCGGTAGGCCCGGGTTCGATTCCTGCCACTGCCAAAACTGCTGCCGTGTTCACGCAGAGTACGATTACGTTAACATGTGGGACCGTAAGTCCTTCCGAGAGGTTGGTGGTAGGGGAAGGAGGGTACAGTCCCTGAGGATGCCTCCTCCACTGGGTTCCGGTCCAAATTGGGTGAATAAAAAGAAAGTTATGGCGATTGTCGCAGAGGGCGCGGTAGCTCAGTGGTTAGCGTGCGGGAATTTCACTCAGTAGGTCCGGGTTCGATTCCTGCCACTGCCAAAACTGCTGCCATGTTCACGCAGAGTACGATCATGTTAACATGTGGGACTGTAAGTCCTTCCGAGAGGTTGGTGGTAGGGGAAGGAGGGTACAGTCCCTGTGGATGCCTCCTCCACTGGGTTCCGGTCTAAATTGGGTGGCACTTCCTGGCCGTCCAAACAGTTACCTTACACCTTTCTGGTAGGTCGCGCCAGCGAGTTTGCCACAGTCAGAATTTTCAAGGGTAGCGAACAGACTTGTCGCCAAAGGCGTCTAGTATTTTAATAAAAAAACAAATTCACGAACTTTGATGTGAATAACAAAATGTTTTATCTTATTTATTTTTTTACATGATATAAATGTCAAGTTTCATGTGATTCTTGCATTTGTGGAGTTATTGTGTCCACATCTCACATAAATGCACACTGACACCTTCCGTCAAAAATTTTGAAATATCTAGGATGTCTTTCTTGAGCATATATATATATATATATATATATATATATATATATAATATATATATAAATATATATATATATATATATATATATATATATAAATATATATATATATATATAAATATATATATATATATATATATATATATATATATGTCAAAATTCTTGGTTTAAGCAAAAACTAAAATTTTGAAAATAATTCCTTCAAGACATGAATTTTTTCCATATAAAGGCATTCAAGTCATTTTTAAGCATTTATCTTATTTTTATCTCTTTTCAAAATTTTTTATTTTCCATTTCATTTATAATTAAGAAAAGAGCTGCTAAAGAAGAAGAATCTCAAGCAAGAAAAGCTTTAAAACCTCTGAGTGAAAATGAACTTAATAAGAATTCTCCATCTTCATCTTCACAAGGTACAGATATTGAATCACTGCAAACTCTGGAAGATATTGATATGGCAATATCTCGTCTTGAACATGCAGGTTTGTTTAATTCCATACTTCCCATGCCACTTGATTTCAAAATGTTTTTATTTCCTTTAAAAATTAAATTAAAAGTACTTTTTACTATATTACAAAATTGAATTTTAGATTACAGTTTGAGTACAAAATCTGGAGTTTGAGATTTTTTGTACCCATTTGATGTTTTACTCTCATTTTCTATAAAAATACTGAACCAGGGTGTACAATATTACAATAGGTTGTAAACCTAAATGCTTGAGTTGTGCATAGTAACTTATCAAGAATGAGATAAAACAATTTATAAAAGAGTGATGTTAATCGCACATTATTTTCCCTGCAGACTGATTTATTATTATTATTCTTATGCAAGTCATTTCCCAAAGAAAGATCCTATTTCAATTTTTACTAAAATCTAAACAGCACCCAATCAAGAAACCTAATTAGTTCAGAAAACAAAGTTCATGAAAATCTGGCACTAATGTGCTGCAATAGGATTTGAAAAAATGTGTCCCTAGAAGTAATATATATGAAAGATAGAATATTTAAATCATCCCCTGGGAGTGGTACCTCTCAAGCTTGGGAACTTATGGTTAAGAACAAGACAAAAGGAAATCTACTAGTCCTCCTTTACAAAACAAAATCACAGAATTTCATTAAAATAAAAAAAAACATAGAAATTTTGATTTGATCCTTCAAGATCAAAAAATATAATTATATTTGCAGATTTGCATAATATCTATTTTTTTATTATGAAAAGCAATAATTTGTGGTTCTTATCAAGAATTTTTATCTACATAATGTTTAAATGAAGTTACTGAGATTCATTACAGGCATAAAGAAGTAATAAAGTTATGGCCTGGGAGAGAGTTTTTGCACAGAACTGAAAATATCTTCAAAAATTTAAGGATAATTATTTAAATAAAAAAAAAATAAAAAAAAAAAAATAGGCTCAAACCCCAGATCTTGGAAAAGCTTTCTGTATCAAAAATTGAGAACAAAATGCAAAAGAGTAGATTTTCCACTCTTTTTCATTCCTGACTCGTATTCATTTTTAAAATCTCAAATTTGGGATGATTCTTCCTAAATTGGACATACTAAGATGTTTCCTAATAAGTTATAAATCTAATGAATGATTTTTGTGTATAGTGACTCACTGTATTAAAATATTGTCTATCAAATTCATATTAATTATTTTTTCCATTTATGACTAAATGTATTCTAGATCACATTTAAGTTGTTACAAAAATTACTATTTCACAGGATTTCATAAAAAAAATATATTTAGGTTACATAGAAAATACATGCAAAATTCCTAAAATTTATAATTTTTTTTTTTTTTTTTGTCTTTCATAGTATATTTGTTTATATGAATATTTTAAATGACATTTTAGAATTTTTTTTTTATTATTATTTCTTATACAATAAAACCTGTTAGATTGATCACAAAATGGTTTCTCTTTTTCAATTTAGACAGGTCATCCATTTAAAAAGGTGTAAAGTAAAACTAAAATATTTTTGAGTTCTTTTTCAAAAGGGTTCACCCAAATAAAAATACCCCACAAAATAACAAATAAAATTTTGTTAGTAACAGCATAAATAATGAATAAAAAGTATCAACCAGTAAAAAAAGGGGGCATTCATTAGGCAGAATGGTAGGGAAATTTCTTTATTATTGTTTTTGATAATGAAGGCTCTTTTTTGTCTTTGAAACCAATACTTTTATTTGTTTGTGCTATTACTAACATAGACTTAGTAACATACTAATTTTCATTTTTAGATTATTTAGACAATTTGAGTGAATTTTTTATTGCAAGTTTTGCTGTAACAACATGATACGTGCACATGTCTTATAAAATTCACTTTCCATGCCTAAAACAAACCCATCTTTTAGATACTGAAAATAAAAAATGCGAAAATGGAGAGAAGAATCCTGATGAATCACATCTTCAGAAACACAAACAACTTCTAAGCCAAAGAAAAGCTATCCAACAAAAGTTGGATAATGCTACCCAGTTATTACAAGATTTGAGAAAAGTTCAGAACGAGAGATTAAGCTCCAATCCACCTCCTCATTTAGCCTTAATTAGACCTCCATCTTCTGTGGAACATGAACTTGGTATGTACTGTTAAAATACCATTTTATATTTTACTGGCAATATTGTATTTAATAAATCGTGTCTAAGCATAATTGACTCCTTAACAGGTTATTTTATCACTAATTGTCTGTACTTTGCCTTTATTTATATACTTTTTTGATTCTTAAAATAAAACTCATATATAAACTCTGTACAATCTAAATTGAACCTTGTGCAATGCGCACCAGAGCTTAAGTTGTAAATAAAATAAAGTTTTGAAATAAAGATATTAGGAATCATATAGATCTGAACTAATTAACATGTTTTTGTTCATGAATTTATGACAGACAGACATTCTGAATGATAAATCACTTAACAGTAGTTATTCAGATCTTCATATAAAATAACAAATGTTTCATTTAAGTGTATAAAATCATATACTGTATTACAGCTTTTTTCTTATCCAGGTTCACTGCTTCACCTCATTCTTTGGTAGAACATTTTCAGTTATACTGATCCTAGTAAATCTATGTTCAGAGATTTTATAACTATTATACTATAAAATACTAAATTCATATTTTTTATTTGAAATCACTGGGCTCCATACTTTTTATTTAAAAAATTACTAGGGTCTCCATCTGCTCTGCTCATTGTGCTTTCAAACCCTGGAAGCTATTCACGCTTTTTAAGAAATTTTATGAAATAACTAATGTTTTCTCTTCTTGCAATAATATAGAATCTGGTTAAAACTTCTGACAGTTGAATATAAAAAATCTGATGTGGACAGCACATGACTTTCCCTGCAGACTTATATTAACGTTCTCTTTATTTTAATTAAATTTATTTCATTTTTAATTCAATTTTCGTTCTCATTCGGAAACCGGACTTATTTTCAAAGGTGGCGCAGAGAAAATAAGGAAAACTAAAATATTTCGAGAACGGCTAGTCCTAGTGTAATGGGGTTGGTCTTATTATTTTCGTCGTTAAAAATTACGTATTAAACGAGAATTTAATGGATATATTTGAGTATACCTAGTTCTTTAGTTTAGATTTTGACGAATTTTTGCTGGCCATTTTGCAGAAAAAGGCAGGTTATTTTTTTCCGAATCGTACCAAATTCTAATCAGCACCAGGATAACCCACAAGTGACTCATCTACCGAATTTTGTGAAATTCGGTCCATTAGTTTTTGAGTTAGAGTGGATACAAGCTTTTGCGGGCCATTTCACAAAAAAAAGGCGGGTTCTTTTATTCCTAAACGTTCCCCAAACAAATCAGCACCAGACTCGCCCACAAGTGACTTACCTACCAAATTTTGTGAAATTCGGTCAATTAGTTTTTTAGTTAGAGAGGATACAAAATCTGCACAGACAGACAGACACACACACAGACGTCATGCTAAAAATGGTTTTTTCGTATTCTAAAAAAGTATTAAAAGTTGATCATGGATCTTTATCAATTGTGGCCCGCTACCTGCTGAATATATAACATGAGCTCTAAATGTAGCAGATGCTAAAGAGAAATTAAAAGGTGGTTCTGGTGTATTTTTGAAGTGTTAAATTTTCTCATTGTCCACTGTCCAACAACTCCTCGAGAAATTTCGAGTATTCATATATTTCTGACAAACTACAAATAGTGGTGAATGCTGCAGTATGGCTAATATGGCACCGCTAGACCAAATTCGTGACAAAATCCCTACCCTAGTTAACAATATATAGCATAATAGCAGTAACATTATTAATTGCTATAATTACTATTATTGCATATGGTTATTGTGGTGTGATTCATAATGGGGGTTGGAATGTAACATGCATTTCTGCATGACCTGTTTTCTAGACCAGGATTTGCCTTTGCTTACCAGCAGCTCTAGAGCATTCTCGATTTGTATTTCTAGTGCGATAAGATTGCTTTTGCTTTGGCAGCTTTTTAGAATAATGTAAGGAATTGAATCTTAGCTATATTAATAATAAAAAACAGGTAAATATTTAATACAAGACTTAAAAATCTGATTGTATAATTCGCAGGGTTTCAAATGTAAAGAAGTTATATAGTTATCAGTAAAACTTTATATGAAATAATAATTATAAGAATTAATGCACACACAGTTTCAAATGTAAACATATTTACTAGACATTAGTTAAACTTTTTAACAATTAATAATCAAACAACATAATTTTGAGTTTGAGTAATTTACACACATTATTATCATTTGCTGAATGGTAACAAGCACGTGCATATAACAATTTATCTGCTTTATTCATTTTTAATAAAGTAAGAAATTATGTTATTTTGAAATACCATTTTGCAATAATAGCACTTTATACACAATATTTTTATCTTATTTTATACCTTGCAGCTGATTAAATAAATCTTAAACTAGAGTAAAAGTTCTATAATATGTTCACTTAAGATTTTCCATAAGCATACATTTAGGTCTAGCAAACACTGCCTTTTTGGCAGTTACTGAGTCAAGCAATGGGAGTGAAAAAAGTCACATATGCCCATTATTGTCCAATATAACTTCTTGCACTGCCCAGTTATAAATTTGCACTGGTTTCTATGAAAATAATAAAATAAAAAAGTTTGATGCTTTTTGATTAGACCTCATATATAATTTGACGAATAGTTAGTAAGGGCATGCCCAAGGAGATATGAGGGTCATACCCAACAGAGGGCTTTAAAAATAATGGGAATGAATACACTGAAGATTAATATATATTTGACAGTATAGATATCAAAGTAGATTTGCTAAACCTCACCCACTCCCCTTCTAAACAACCAAGTATCCTATTTTCATACCCCATAAAAAAAATTTCGGTTCAGACTAATGGTTCAAATTCCACACTCTAAAAATTATTTCACCTTTTACTTAATTTATATTCCTTTCCTTAGGAACATGTTTCTTATTTCCTTTCACGAACCCCATTCTCAGGAACACTATTCAATATCTTAGTTTTCAACTCTGCAGCTTCCTTAACCGAAGACTTGCATGATACTTGTATGCATTAGTTGTGGGTGGAAATGTCTCTCCAGGGTTTCTGATGCTATAATCTTTTGATGTATCTCCCAACCCATATCATCTGCCCTACTTCTACATTCATGAACAAAGTCATTTCTTCCTTTTTCTCTTAATTTTTATAATATATATATATATATATATATATATAGGGTGTCCAGTGCTATCGGTGCCCAATGGCTGTTTCCTCAACCATTAGTCACAGAGATACACTTCCAATTGCAAAAATATTTTAAATTTTAAAAGCTATTATCTTAGAAACAGTTTAAATCGATAAATGCATTTCTGAAAGAAATACGAAATATAATTTTTATACAGTCCCCCGGTCCTACCAATTATATTTAGGAAAATCATCCTCATACAATTTTATGCAAAAAAAAATCATCCTTTTACGACCACAATTGACCGACTTATAGCTGTTTAAAGTTGGAGCACTTTTTGTGCTGAGAAATGGTCAATACGGTCCCTGATTAGTTGGTTGCCTGAAACGGGACATTTTTATGCATGGAAAAGCAACTTAAGTCATAAAGTTTAATGCTTCATAACTCTGTGAATTTTTGTCGTAAAAGGAAGATTTTTTTTTTTTATTTTGCATGAAATTGTATGAGGATGATTTTCCTAAATATAATTGGTAGGACCGGGGGACTTTATAAAAATTTATATTTCGTATTTCTTTCAGAAATGCATTTATCGATTTAAACTGTTTCTAAGATAATAGCTTTTAAAATTTAAAATATTTTTGCAGTTGGAAGTGTATCTCTGTGACTAATGTTTGAGGAAATAGCCATTGGGCACCGATAGCACTGGACACCCTGTATATATATATATGTATATATATATATATATATATATATATATATATATATATATATATATATATATATATATATATATATATTATATCAGTTTTACTATTTTCTATGCTTATTAAATTCAGGGACCTGAAAATTTTGGTTCTTAAAAACAAGTAAATTAGGCTTGGACCAACATTGTACCAATTGAAAGTTTATAATTTCTTCATTAAATCTGGAATCTTGCTAAATGCAAGCATGTTATAGGTGGATTCTACTGTACTTCTATCATATTTTGGAATCTCAAATTAAGTAATATAAACTTTAAATAAATATGAGATGTACTAGAATGTATAAGTGAAATTGTCTCTTTGGGAATTAAGATTATTAAGGCAACCTAGCCACCCAATAATAGACTAAAATGGCCTACAGACCAGAGTTTCCTTACTTCAAATTTAGAGCAATGTGGAACTATCCTTTCTTTTTTTTTCTGGCCATTTTAAGGATGAAGGAGTTGCCTCTGGATCATCATTTACAATTATTCTTTTCTTATCTTTTAATTTCTTTTTGTAGCATTTTTTTTATTTTGTTATATTTTAAAATATTTGAATTTAATAAATTAGGTTTACTTATAATTAGCTAGGTGTACTTATATTTATTATAAATTTATGCTTCTCACTGCCAGATATACCCGGCATGCTCGTGATTTTAAATATGTGCAAATTCTAATAACAGTCTAAATTTTATTGCTCTTCAAAAAATTACATTAAAAATATTTAATTTAATTCTTTTATATAAAAAAGTATTGTAATTGCTGTTCATGCTATAAAAAATTATCTTCATACGCAAATTTAAAGATTAAAATATCCTGGTCTTGTTTGTGAACCAATTTACCAGAAGTATAAAGTCAAAATACACCAAAACTGAGATGCAGAAATGGATTCAAAAGATATTCCCATACCATTTTTATCATGTTATGCATGATCAGAAATGTATAAATTTAAAATCCCACAATCTTATTTCTCATAGTTGTAATTATTAAAACAAATCAAAATGTAATATGTTTATTTATTAAATTTATTTTTCTTTTGAATTTTTTATTATTTGTTTTAAATAAAATAAAATCATTAATAAGCACATTCAATTTTTTTTTTTTTTTTTACTTGATGGAAATTATTTTATTCTGATACTAAACAGCATATAATTTTTTTCAAATAAAGTTTGTAAAAAAAAAATCATCTGCTTAATATTATTTTTATGTGTGTGTGTGTGTGGGAAGGGGGGGGGGGGCTAATTTTGTTCTTTATTACACTGACTTCCAAAAATTAAGCATGCGATGCAAATTTTCATTTTTCAAAAGCATATTTAAATTTGAGTGACTGAAAATCACTGCGGATGTAGATGACAGTATGCAAATATCGTATGTTACAGCCAATCACGATTGACTGTCCAGATATATGTTAATTATGCTGTCGTTGAAGACGCCAGCATTCTGAAGGGTTTAAGGGGGTGCATTTAAATGCTGATATGAAATGAACTTTTGTAGGATTATTTTTGATGATATTCGTGTTTCTATGGCTGAAAGAAGATGAATGACAGATAGTGAGCGCTGTTGTACTATCAGACACATTGAAGCAGGGCAGTCAATCAAAGATGTCGCTATTTTCATTTGCGTTAATCATTTGGTAATTTCTCGATTATAGAAACAATTTCAAACAAGTCAAACAGTTGTCCAGAGACCTCTACCTGGTCGTCCAAGGGTTACCACCTCTGCTAATGATCGGTATATTGCTATAGTAGTCAAGCGGAATCGACAAGCAACCTCCACAACTGTTACATCCATGGTTGCAATGGCACTTGATAAGACAATATCTGCCAGTACTATGTGCCGAAGGTTCCACGTGAAGGGACTGTACGCCTGAATACCGTGTTTTTGCGTTTCACTACTGTCCAAGGCAGAGGGGCAAGATTAAAGTGGTGTCATCAACCTGTCAATTGGATTGTCTCAGATTGGTGTAACGTCCTGTTCACAGACGAGTCCAGATTTGCCCTTGAATTAGATAATAAACATGTAAGGTCTGGAGAGAATGAGGCACAAGCAATTAGGCCAAGAACATCACGCATTCAGAGATGGCAGCGTCATGGTGTGGGCTGGAATTTTAATGGGATATCGCACAGAGCTGCACATCTTTAATGGTGGTTCTGTGATGTCTGTGTAGTATCGGGATGAAGTCCTAGACCCCATTGCGAGACTCTACACTGCAGCAGTTAGTCCAGGTTTCCTCCTTATGGACAGTAATGCCCGGGACAGGCATTATCGTCTCCATCGAGCAAACATCGTTGACGAATACCTGCAAAGTGAAGACATTTCTCGTATGGAGTGGCCTGTGTATTCCCCCGACCTTAATCCCATTGAAAACCTTTGGAATGCCCTCGGGCGTGCTGTCTCTGCACATTTACCTCCTCCAGCCAGTCTCAGAGAGTTGGAAACTGCCCTATTGGAGGAATGGCCATTGCTCGCACCTGCAATGGTTGATCACCTCATTGAAAGCATGAAAAATCATTGTAAAGTTTGTGTGAAGGTCCAGGGTGGTCACATACCATATTAATGTAAGTTTGGTTTGGTTTGTTTGCCTTTAAACATAATTTTGTTAATGACCCAAATGTGATGTCATCATATAACTTACGAAAAGTAAATATTTTTTTTTCATCTTTGTGCAAAATTCTTGTTTTCTTTAATGCATAAACACATTTGCTACTTTCATGTACAATTTTGAGTTAATCAAAGCTTTACTTTTCCATTGTTGTTGATTTTACTGTCCGTGCTTAACTTTTGGAAGCCAGTGTATTAATAACTTGATAAACCATAAGCCTCAAAACATGGCTAAGATTATACATAATAAAATAAAGAATAACTGTATTAAATTTGAAAAGAAATTATCAAAAACTGTAGAACTTTACTTCTATATGGAACACAAAGAGGCTTTTAATTATACATAAAGGAAGAGAGAGAGAGAGAGATTTGATAAATAATTAAAACATTTTGAAAGATATTTCCAAAATAAATTACAATTCCTTATATACCTTTTACCAAGAAAGGACAATTAGTTATAATCTAGATAAGTACACTGAAAGATCTCGATTATTCGAATTTCAAAAGTACAATAATAGAATAAGTGCATTCGAGAAACAGTTTTGTTTCACCACAAAATTCACTTGTAAAATTAAATATTAATTAAAATGTTCCCCATATTTTATTTATTGTGTGTGTGTGAAGTTATGAACTAGTGCAGAAAGACTAATCTATTTTAGTGAGTTTTAAATGCATCTAATTAACTTTCATTTTCTGTACTTGAACCAACCATCTATTTCAGTATACAAAACAAAAAGTGTTGAAGTAAAATTTTGTTGTCATATTTATTGTGGTTAAAATAAAAGTTTTTTGTATTTGTGTCTATTAATTATCCCTGAACCACTAAATTTAAAAATCAAAAGTAAAACACTTCATTTTGTTCCATTATATTATTCCTGTGTTTATAGTAACATAAAGTACTTGAATTACATTCTAAGTAATTTCTAATGTTTTGATCAGTATGTAATTTAGTATAGTGCTTTCAGTTTTGTCATCATCATCATTATTATTAGAACTTTAGTTTTGTATTATTGTGATTAGTTGAACCCCTTTATCGTAAGCTATTATTGCAAATGTTTTTAAATAACTACTAAAGCAATTGAGGATATAATAAGATGACTTATTATACTTGAATTTTATTGTGGCATAATTTCCTATATATGCCATTATATAGACAAATCATTCTATTGTATTCTAATTCAATTTGAATCAGAAAATTAAAATTGTAGTTAGCAATGGAATAATATATACTTTGTCAGTTATCACTGATATTAGAGTAATTATAGTAAAGGCTCTGTTAGTTATTGAGGCAACTGATACTTCAGAAACAAACTTAGAGGGGAGCTATTTTAATAGTTAAACTCAATTAAATTTTTATGATTCAAGGTGAAAATTATGGAACATATCCAACAAGAGTTTAAGGATTAACAATTTCTATCCTTTTTTTAATTATGTTTCCTCAATGGCAAATTTGGGGAGATGTAAGAATTTGTATGTTGTAATATTTCTGTTGTGCAACTAGTATTTATAGAAAATGACAACAGCAATTATGACAGGCACCCTTTTAGTTTTTTTGGGACAAGTATTTGATGAGTATATGTTGATGTTATTTGAATGTTATGGTATCTTATTATGAGTGATAAGTTAAGCTGATTCTGAATAGTATGTGCTTTATTTGGTGTAAGCATTGTTATTAATAAATGTTGAATTTTGTATAAGTGTGGTCCCCAATTATTAGCTAAATTGATGACTTTATAGAATAATAATTGTTTTTGCCCCAATTAGAGTATGTAACTTGCTTCCCTCACCTCTAAGAATAAGGAGAATAAATTCTTTTTGTAAATTTCACTGAAAATAAAATTTCTTGTCAAAAAAATTACATCCTTAGTATTACTAGACAGTTTCTATTTCAAGGTGGAAAATTCTAAGCTATAGCTGGCCATGTGCGGTTAAGGGCTCGTGGTGTATTTTCTTGCTTCCAGATCTATGACCAACTTAATGCAGCTATTAAACCTTCAAAGATTAAAACTCACATTGCCCCTAAAAAGGCACTCAAAATATGAATGCTACTTAATATTACATTTACTGTGGAATAAGCAATTGATTAATCCCTTTTTTACATATTTATCACCATTAACTGTAAAATAAATTACCATAATCTTCCTCATGCCTAATGCTTGTTTATTGTCTGCCATAATTTAAATCACTTTATTTTTTTTAATTTGCTTTTGTTTATTTACGTATCATATATTATTATGGCAGTAAATGTATAACAAAATTAATTTTAGCATGTTTTTTCTCAGATAAATTGAATCAGATATATTGATAAAAAAATTTTCAAAATTGTAGAAAAATATGAAAAAAATATCTGACAGCCATTCTAAAAAATGTGTTATTTCTCCCCACCTTTTATTTTTCTTTACAAAATTTCAAAATTGCACAAATCTTTATATACAAAATTATTTTCAGTTTTCCTTGCAACTTTTTAATTTTCTTATTGGCATAGAAAATTTTATAATTCACTTTTTTGTTTCATATAATTTTATTTTATTGTTTATTAATTATAGTTTTCTTTTGTAGCTGATAAAGTTACTAAAAAATTAATCGATGTTGCATCTCAGGTGAGTCAGTTATATTTACTTTTGAGTAGGGAAAATACAATGAATCCTTTTTTTACATATTTTCACTCATTAGTCTTTTTTGATGATATAACTGAAAGTTAGAAATATATTATTCAATTGCAATATTTTAGGTACATTTTATATCCTTTTTAACTTTTACTGTTAAAGTATGTGAGTTCTGGTCTTGCTGTAATTATAAAAGTAGAATAATGGATATAATACCAGTTAACATAATTCTAATAACTGACATCTGATCACCCTCTTTATTTTGCATTTTATGTTTTAAACATTAATTAATTCAAGCTAATATCTCACCACGTTTGAAATTTTGGTTATCCATTTCTATCAAAAATTTGATTCGCAGCAGAAATACCTCCAATGCACTATACAAACATTTTTACTTTTAGAGTTTGTAGCCACAAATGCTGGAAGCAAGAAATCTGCTATAAGTATATATTATTATATTAATGCTGCATGACTAAGTGATACTTTGTTAATTAAAATGTGTGATTTATAGTTTTTAAAAGCTATTCTAAATATATAATATACCTTGATATGAGAAGCTATTCTTAATCTTTATCTGTAATCTTGATGAAAGGTACATTTATGCACTGGAAACTAATTGTTTATTGTATTTTATATGTTGTTTACAAAACACTGATTTGTAGTTTTATCTTAGCTGTTAGGGACATTATTAACCTTTTAGTTCTGATCTAAGTGAGCAAAAGATCATGAAAACACACTGCTGTGTGTTTTCATGATCACAGAGTGCCATGACTAATTTTTTTAGTTATCTGAGGACTTGCATAAGTTTAGTATCTGCAGGATTCTCTCCAGGGTTTTATAATAAAAGGGAGGAAATCCCCCCCCCCCCCCATAGTTTGGATTTTGAGGGCTATTTTCAAAAGATTCAAAAGATCCACAATAAAATACAAAACTTACTTTTTTTAATAAAATAATGCTAGCAAAAATTCATGAAAATATATTTTTTATACAGGGATATTTTTAATATGCATGTATAATTACTGCCTTCTTATTTTTTGTATTTATTAAAATTTTTGAAACCTATTTCTGGTGCTTTTCTTAACTTTTTTCATTATTTTTAACTTTATATTTATGTCATTGTGTCAGTTAGTTTCCTTCATATTTTCTATTTCTTAAAGGTTTTGAAAATTTACAGATTTTTTTTTTAAATCTATTTTCAGTTGATTTTCTGTCTGTTTTTATTATTTATGGTTGCTAGATACTTTCTTATTTTGTTTAAAATGTTATGAATGTTTTTCAGAACTTTTCAGGTGTTTCATGATTTCCAGGATATCCTAAAAAAATCATTTTCTTTGTATTATTCAAATAATTTTTGGGCAATTCTTGGATAATCTATATAAAGTTTTGTATGTAGATAATCGATAAGGATAATTCAAGGATAATCTATAAATAGGATATTGAAATTTCTTTACATGAGAGATAGTTGCACACTGAGACTTATACCATCACGATATTGGTATTTCAGCCCTGAAATGCACGGTTTCAAATACACGCTATCAGGAACCTGTAAATTGTGATGTGGTGTGCGCATGAGATGTAAGCATGGCCGAAATCAAAAGTGAAGAATGATCTTTTCCGCGATGGATTGTAATGAATGCTATTTGCTAATTTCAAAAGATAAATTAGAATTTAGCACTCTAAGCTATTCAAACATTCTAATTATTTACTTTATTAAAACAGATTATTTACAGTACAGACAGATACTTCAAAGGATTACTCATGAGTGCTATGTGATCAGTCTTTCATTGCCAAACTTATGGTGCCATAAAACTTAAATATCGTCAACTTCAGAATCTGGATTTTTTCTGGGAATTACCAGTCAGCATAAATGGGCAATTAATGGCCCATTTCTTCTTCATTTCTGGGAATCTAACCATCCTAAAACTATTTATTTTTTTAATGGTTTGAACAGTTTATGACTGAACACCCACCCATATTTTTATCATTATCTTTGTTATCGAATTACAGTATCCATCATCTACAGTTGCCGTATTACCAGATAGGGAAATGGGCAGCAACATGTCTGATACGTCAGCTCCCCTTTATAGTACCCTTAGTCTCACTTAATAATAGTTTGTGTTTCTGAAAGAATTAAATTTTTTAAAATGTTAATATGTTATTGAATGAAATTCAAATGAATTTTAAATGCTTAAAATGTGTTCACCTTTTATTTGGTGTTACTGGTTAATGTCACTTTCATCTCCAGTAATGTCACGAAGATATACTGCATACTTTTATTTATTTTATTTGTTAATTATTCCCTAAAGTTTATATACTTATTTTCCCTTAAGTCTTTTGATTTTCTTGCATTATGTTTATAATTTTGTGGTTAACAATGTTTTCTGTTCAGTATTTCAAAATCAACATGTAGCATAATGTATTGTATCAAAAAGCTGATCCTTCAAATTTTGTAAGTTGTAGGTTATAAGCTTATTGAATCGCAGTGTATAATATATGCTAAGATACACAAATTATTTTTTTAATCAGGAAATTTCTGAAAATCATAAGAAACACGGGTAGTCAGTGATTGTGAATTTTAGCCTTTCCATTAACAGTATATGTGCATCTGTGTTCATGTTTTCTTTACATATACACTGGCTACCACTTATAAGAATCAGATTAATCTTTGCCTATTTTAATACTTATAACTAAAAAATTTTTCAGATCATGCTAAATTAAACACATGAATCACTTATATTTTTCTTTTTAAACAAAAGCATAATATATATATATATATATAAAAAAAATTATGTATATTCTGGATTATTATTAAAATTCACATAACAGATATTATAACTGGCCTACAATTTTAATGTTTTTTAACTAGTTATACTAATCAACACATACGAATAATGTATATATGCACATATAAATTAGTACATTAATTAATTTTAATGTATCTGTAAGGTCTTTTTTGCAGAGCTCTATTTTTGGTAAGAAAGCTTCTTTTTGAATAGAAAATCTCTTTAAAATTCATTACTTTTACTTTTCATATAAATTTTTATTCACTAAATGGGCTTTTGTAATGAGACTTTGAATTTTGAGTTAGACTTTTGTATGCTTGTTTTACTGTTCATATTTTATGAATTATTATAATCCATAGCAAAAATTAAGCACACATCCGCAACAGAAGGTCTTTATTTTACTTCCTATAAGACGTACAAAACTTTTTTAAAAAAGGGCCAGAGCGCTTTCGAGCATAAGTACGCTCTTCATCAGTGGCTACATTGAAATCAAATTTGAATCGTTCATATATAGACCAGATATAGCGACAAAATTTGCATAAATACAATTTACAAAAGAATCTACGTTTAGGCAAGGATAAACCGAAAACTATAAAACAATTTTTTTTAGAGTTTCAAAAATTCCAACAACAAAAGAACAGCATATTAAATTACAATTTAATTACAGAAATCGAAAAAAGGGGGGGGGGGGGCAACCAAGCATAATTCCAAAGATGAAGACGTCAAAGATAACTTTGCAGAGACTTGAATTGCATAGAGTCAAGAATGAGTCGCCAAGCGTAACTCAAATTCATAACAGGGTCAAAATTACAAACGGACTCGCGGTAGATATAAATAAAAAGGGATTCAAAAAAGAGAATATCACAAGGGTTATTACAACGCATCAAAAGAAAAGTCTTTTCAAAAAGAGGCTGAAAATTATCTTTAACAGCAAATTGAGCAAGAGCCGTAGAAAGTTTACTATCCCTGACATCCCAAGCATGTTCTGCTAAACGGATGCCAACAGTGCGTTTAGTACTTCCAATATAAAATTTAAAATTACCATCGGTGGATAACAGGGGAACAACATACACCCCAGCAAAGCTTTTAAAGTCATCCTTATCACCCAGTTTATCAGACCGAATATGGTTAAATAAAGAAGAAATATTAGAATGTGCAGGTCTGAAACCAAACTCAGAACAAAAATGGAAAAAGGGTGGAAATTCCAAGGATTGTATGGAAAACTAGACCTATAAGTCAAACTATCTTTTAAGGCAATAAGTTTAGTATCAAAAAGTGTATATTTACGGTGAATTTGGAAGAAAACCTTATAAATAAATGCAAAGGAGTAGGCAGCTTCATGGCCAAGGCCAAAAATAAAATCAATTTCATCACTTAAAGCAGAGATAGATGAACAAACATTAAAAGTACGATTAAAATAAGCATAAAAAGAAGCTTTTTTAGAGGAAAGAGGATGGTAAGAATTAGCAGGAATACAAGAATTAGTAAAAGAAGGTTTACTGAAAACCGAGGTTTGAAAACCAATAACAGAACGGGTGACCAGTACATCAAGAAAAGACAAAGAACCATTAGTTTCATGTTCAACAGTAAAATTGATAGAAGGGTAAAAATCATTAACTTTAGACAAAAGAAAAGAAAGATCTTCTAAATCACTATCCCAAACAATCCTGCTAATTCTTACCATCCTCTTTCCTCTAAAAAAGCTTCTTTTTATGCTTATTTTAATCGCGCTTTTAATGTTTGTTCATCTATCTCTGCTTTAAGTGATGAAATTGATTTTATTTTTGGCCTTGGCTGTGAGGCTGCCTACTCCTTTGAGTTTATTTATAAGGTTTTCTTCCAAGTTTGCCGTAAATATACACTTTTGATACTAAACTTATTGCCTTCAAAGATCATTTGACTTATAGGTCTAGTTTTCCATACAATCCTTGGATTTTCTGCCCCGTTATCCATTTTTGTTCTGAGTTTGGTTTCAGACCTGCACATTCTAAACTTCAATAATATTTCTTCTTTATTTAACCATATTTGGTCTGATAAACTGGGTGATAAGAATGACTTTAAAAGCTTTGCTGGGGTGTATGTTGTTTCCCTGTTGTCCACTGATGGTAATTTTAAATTTTATATTGGAAGTACTAAACGCACTGTTGGCATCCATTTAGCAGAATGTGCTCGGGATGTCAGGGATAGTAAACTTTCTACGGCTCTTGCTCAATTTGTTGTTAAAGATAATTTTCAGCCTCTTTTTGTAAAGACTTTCCTTTTAATGCATTGTAATAACCTTCATGGTGATATTCTCCTTTTTGAATACCTTTTTATTTATATCTACCGCGAGTCTGTTTGTAATTTTGACCCTGTTATGAATTTGAATTACGCTTGGCGACTCATTCTAGACTCCATGCAATTGAAGTTTCTGCAAAGTTATCTTTGACGTCTTCATCTTTGGGATTATGCTTGGTTGCCCCCCCCCCCCCCTTTTTTTTTTTGATTTCTGTAATTAAATTGTAATTTAATATGCTGTTCTTTTGTTGTTGGAATTTTTGAAACTCTAAAAAAATTGTTTTATAGTTTTCGGTTTATCCTTGCCTAAACGTAGATTCTTTTGTAAATTGTATTTATGCAAATTTTGTCGCTATATCTGGCCTATATATGAACGATTCAAATTTTATTTCCATGTAGCCACTGATGAAGAGCGTACTTATGCTCGAAAGCACTCTGGCCCTTTTTAAAAAAAATTTTTGTACGTCTTATGGGAAGTAAAATAAAGACCTTCTGTTGTGGATGTGTGCTTAATTTTTGCTATTATAACATCAGACGTGATGCCAAATTATTTATTATAATCCATTTTTAAAATGAAGCATTTTTAGAAGGGTTATTAAAAGGATTTAGATTTTTTCTTAACAATTCGTTGATTTAAAATTTTCTTTAGTGGATAGCATATGTATAAGTGTTCAGCTTGTCCTAAGCAATTATATAAACATTGGGTAAATTTCACAAATTGATTTAAAAATTTTTTTTAGTTGATAGCATATGTACAAGTGTTTATCTTCATATAAGCAGCTATATAAATAAACAGCTTGCATTTCCAGGGAATAAGATAAGAGCAGCACAAATACATGTGGATTTCGTAAAAACTGTGAAATTAAGTCATGTTTGACAGTTAGCTTGATTCTTATAATTGACAAGGATAATTGGAAACTTTATTTGTACTTGTTTTTCTGTGTACTGTATTTGTGCTTTGATTCTTGCAGGTAGCTAATTCTTAAACTATTGAACACTAAGTCATGTCACTCTATTATAAATGGGAGAGTTTCCTTTAGAAAATTTTCTATATACATACAATGTTGGTAGCATAGCTTTCTCCGAAAATTAACACCTACCACAAAATTATTTTCATAATAGGGTTACCACCATAGTCTAATTCTATTTATTCTTGCATAGTTAAATTTCCTCTTTGCTATATTTGTTGTATACTAGTGATGAATTATTTTATTATTCGTTTATATATATTTACTTTTTTTTTTTAACTAAAATAAATTTCCCGGTGTTGCCCTAGTCATAAACAAATGTCCATTACTACTCAATTCACCATTGCAATGACTGGACGTGATCACTTAAAAAATATAAAAAAAATATTTTTGTAAGAATGGTGAAAATTTAAAAATGCACTTATATCCCTCTTTCAGGCAGGACCGTACATCAGAAAGTCTTTATTTTGCAGCCATTTAAAATCTTATTGCTAACTTTAGAAGTTATTATTGTAGAAACATTACTTTTTCAGGAAATGCTTATAATACTTAAAACTCTGTAAAACTCAAGATTTACAATTTCTCAATTTAAAAAAAAAAAAAGAGCCTATTTAACTAAAAAACTAATTTGAAATTAAAAAAAAAAATAATGTCGAGGTTCACCTTCCCGGGTTCTCAAGTACCTATGTACCAAATTTCATGGCCATATGATAGTTAAATTTATCGCTAAAGACTACATACACACAGACATCTTCTTTTGTTATGTAACTCTAGAATGAAATATCCGGCATTGCCCAAATCGTAATTAAAAGCCCATTACTACTTAATTCACCAAGCATGCTATCTGCCAAGCCATAAAAAAACATGCTTTCAGTAAAGCAGAAAAAAAAAATAGATTCAAAACTTCTGTCTGCAAGAACCCATCCATTATGCTCAACACACTCACTCTTTCATCTCCATTGAAATGCAAGATGGTTCATTGCGATGACTGAATGTAATCACTTTAAAAATTGAAATTACTTATGAAATCAAAAAATGTGTTTTCATTAGAATGCTGAATATTTACCCCCCCCCCCCCCCCCAACTTTAAATCTACTTTTAAACTTGGGATTTTAAATTCTTCTACCAAAGTGTCATCCATCTGAGTTTCCTGATCTCGTCGCAAAGGAAATTCAAGCCTTTAAAATAACTATAAAACTAAATAAAGGTTAAAAAAAAATCATGGTGCACTTTTCTGGGTCCTTAAGTTTAAGTGGCCTGTGTACCAAATTTCATGACCGTACAATGCTTAGATTTAGTCTTAATTTTCATGGGGGGGGGGGGGGGTCTGATTTAAAAAAAAAATAAGCACTTTAACATTCTGGTCAGTTGGTTTCCAAAATCAATGTAATCTCATTTTCTCAAAAGTTGCTCTCAACAGTTTAGAACCATAAAAATATAGAAATGTATGACCGTTTCATTTCATGCACATACTTTGCTCCAATTTGCAATATCTCGAAAACTGCTTAGAATAATACAGAAGTTTGGTATAATTATAGAATGTTACATGAATAAGGAAAACTTAATGACTTTTTAGAACTTGGGTACAGTGCATGCATGTGTATTTTGCAATAACTCCAAAACTACTCAACTGCTTGAAATTAAATTTAGTAAGACATAGGATTCATATATAAATTATGTCACATTTTACTGAACTTGTCTGTATCCTGAATAGCATGCATAAGTATAATTTGTAAGATCTTTATCCAATTTACACCAAATTTAGCATACTAAATTCATTTGATATGAACAGTTAAAAAATTAAATGAGATTTAATTTAACATGACAGTTCATGCTCAGACAGTGTATGCAAATTTTGAAAAATCCTAATTCTTATCTAATTTTTTATATAAAAGTAATTTGATGTGAGAAATTTAAAAATAAATTTAGATTTTGTGCTTTACTACTACATTTTGCAAAATTACATATGCTCAGTTCACAAAATATATTGAATGGATTTAGAGCAAAATTTTTATGATACAGACAGAAGTGTAGTCAATACAGATTTTAAAATGCAAATAAAGTGTTTGAAACAACAGTATATGTGATAATTTCTAAAAAAAGGGGTTCAGTTATCAAAAATTTCAAAATTTAGTTTAAGGCCTTTTTAAGTATAATTTTTCAGGCTGATTCTAAAAATCAAAACCACATGTCTTTACGATAACTACAACTCAAGCTAAAACATTAAAACAGAGAAAAACAACTTTTGGATTGATAGCATGGTTGCTGGTTTAAAAGATTTACTCCCCCCTCCCCTTTTTTTTTTAAACCATTGTTTTCTGACTTTTTTGTAAATCTGTAATTTTACTAACCTTGATTGATAGAAGAAAAAAAATAATTGTTCAGAATTGGCAATGCCCAGAGCATAATGAAAATGTTTCCTGTATTTGAGAAGCATGCGGCTACCTAAATTCACTAAAAACTAAAAGGGTACAGTTATCGGTATAATGCACATTTGATGGTTGCACAGTTGATTGCCAAATTCAATTCGGCGATTGAAAGAAATATTTGTCAGTTACGAATTCGAACAATGTCAAAATAAAAAATCGTGTTTTATTTGTCGTAATGTATACTACTGTGTACCTTTCCCAAAACAATGATCTTTAGAATTTGAGAATATATAAATCAAATCAAATTTTTCAATTGGAAAGTGGAACTAAAATTTGCAAATAAAAACTCCATTTGGCAAAAGAAAATTTCATTTAGCGAATAGGTTGGTGAGAATTAATTTTTTATTCTCTAAATTTCATTTAGCGAATAAAAAATCCAGAGCAATCTTTGTAATGGCTATATACCACATTATCTCAAAAGTAAAATTACTTACAACTATAGACCTTTTTCTTGTAAACCATCATATTTTACTAACTTACTTTTTAAAAATAATTTTATTAAAAACTTTCAATCTGACTTACTTCAATTCCATATATATTTAAATTTCATTCTAGCTTCCACCTGAAAGTGTTGTCAGTGTTGAAGGACTGAGGAAAGCTATGGGCATAACATACCATCCTACTAATAGCAAAGCTCAAAAAAAGCTCTCTGAATTGGAGCGAACTGGGGGTGAATCAAATGCTCTTCATGAAGAAACAGTACTAGACCACAGTTCCCCTCCTGATGTGTCATCTGATGATAGAACTCGACACCAGGATTTAGAAACTGATCTTCGGGAATTTCTTGAGACGGGACCAATACTTAGAGTTTGTGACTCTCCTACTGGCTGATTCGTATAAAAAATCAACTTCATCTAATTTATATTTTTGTACATATTCCATCCATATCTTGATGTGTATGCATGCATATCTGCAGATTTGTGTATTTATGGGAATTTATATTTTATTCTTTATTTCTTTTATTGACAGCTTTCATGTTATTTCATGAATATATGTGTGTTATGAAAGGCTTAAAGTGGCATATATACTGTGATTGTTTGATCTTTATTTTTATCAGTGATATTTAATTTTTTCCATGTTAAAGATTTATTACAAAACTATATAAACATTTCATATAATTCTTTTTTTTTTTTTAATTTTTATCAAGCAAAATATTTTGTTTGTAAGTTACAAATCATGATTTATTCATTTTATGCTAAACTTCTATCTTTTGCAAAATTAGGCACATATTTAAAAACATTTTTCCAAATTGTATGGAAATTTTTAATATTACTATTGAGTTCATTGATAGTAACACATTTCTGTGGCAGTTTGTTAAAAAACATATTTTACATTATAATGTCCAGTATTTGAAATAGAATCAAAATTCAAATGGTATTAAGTTAAGAATCATTTTTGGGTTTTAAATTTATAGGCAATAATTTGTCTGAAATATTATTACAGATTATTTAGAATATGTATATAAATTTTTAAATGAGGTACAATATTTTTCGGAGTTCAATTGTATTACCAATTTCATATAAATGTTGCTCTTGTGAAATAAATGAATTTTTTCCCTGTGTAATCATGTCAACTCTGTATAATCATGTTTATAATCATGTTAATTATCATTATCAAGTAAATTAAAAAATAAATAAATTAGTAGTTGATATGAACTCTGATTTTGCACTCCCACAGAATTGAAAATAAAAGTCAAGTTTTCATAATCAAAAGATACATGTGTTCTATGAATTAAAACATTTTGCTTTCATATATACAGTTTAATAGTTTTCTATTTGATAAATATCTGTAAATGAGAAGTTACGTATATAAGTAATTTCATATATATATATATATATTCTTTTTTTTTTTGTATTTTATCAAATAAAATAAAAACATTTTGAAAAAGGTATTTGAATCAGAAACACTCACACATATATTTGATAATATATGTATTTAATTATCTGTGTGTCTTTCAATGTTATGGATTTAATTTTTAAAAGAAGTACATTTATTAAATTTTTGGTGTAAAACAGCATTTTCATACAGTTCTTAATAATTTTTTAAATGAAGTGAAAAATAAATTTCTTAAAAAAAAAAAAAAAAGGATTTTGTCTTTGTTATTACTTCTATTTCTATTGTGATATGCTTAGTTATGTATATATTACTCATATATTTTTTTGGCAATATAGAATATTTAAGGTATTTATTCTTTGTTAATTTAAGCAAGTTGTAATTTTTAAAGGTCTGGTTTAATCAGATTTTTTTTTCTTAGCACTATTTGTTGCATAAATTTTTAAAGAATAAATTAAAAGGTCTTAACAGCATTTTAATTTCAAATAGTTCTAATGCTTTAACTTTTGTTTTTAATGATTAGGAACACACTAGTATGCTCGTAGCAAACATTTTGCCAAATATAAATGAAGTAAAGAACTCTTCTATCAAAAACGATAAATTCTCGACACCATGCTTCTAAACATTTCCTATTTATAACTTTGAACACTTTTATAAAATAGTATTTTTTTTCTCTAATATTACAATTTTTATCATCAATTATTATGTAATTCATATAATTATTCATGTGTTGAATGAAATGTCATGTAACACAATAGTGAGTAATCATCTGCTTTAACATGAAGCATTGTTCCAATCAGCTTAATAAAATTAAAAAAAAAAAAATCCTATTAGCCCTTTGCGTATGGCGGCATTCCGAAACTGCCATGGCCCAAAGGATGGAGTGCTTTGCTTCCGAACTGTTCCCAAAGGACAGTTAATTTTTTGTGCTAAGCCTAACTCTTGAAAAAGAATTCACTAAAAATCAAGTGTTCAACACAGCAATCTACTTTTTTCAGGAATGAAAGAAATACTTATTTTATATTTGGTGTATATTTTTCATACAAATCTCAATGTAAAATACTCGTTAGTTGATTTTACTATGAATTCTACTAGTTCATCATTGAAAAATATGCTAAAAAAATCAATTTCCTTATCTAAATTAGATGGCATAATATTGTGATTGATTCCAGATATACTCAAAAGAATTCAGATCTTTCAAATCTCTTGTCCAAACATCATCTACAGAAACAGTTACTGAAGCTGGTGGCATTGTAGTAATAGTATGCTCAGAATCTGAAGAATCACTTGCATTTTCAGATTTATCATCAGAAATACCACAGTTCCACGAATCTTTACTATCTGCATCACTTTTATTACTGTCCGGTTCATTTATCATATGAATATATTCTTCCACACAAAGAAAACATCTTGGTCCAGCCATTCTTTTATCTGAAATAACCTAGTAATTTCACTGCCACACATTTCTCTAAAACCGAAACTTAAAAAAAAATACTTTCTTATATTCCTATGATTCACCAATGAAATTATTAAGCTAAAATCAAAACGATAACAAAAACTCGATTATAAAATAGCAGAGACTACGAGAAGTGCTCTATTTGTTTATATTACAAAACCATGTTTCACTGCTCCAGATGGAGAAATGATTCATTGGATCCTCCCTATGCCAAGATCAAGTATCTGCAAAATACATTGGAGTTGTTTGCATGGACATTTAACGCCATCTACTATACACATAAATTATAAAAAAAATGTTCCATATGAAAACACACATCATTGACTGCCATCCTTTAGGGTAAATTTTTCTCTGACGTGACAACTGTCTTTAAATGCAAGTTCACAGTCGACGCACAGGCATGTCAACCATCTGCAAAGGGTTAATAATGAATTGGTTTACAATGTAAAATGCAGTGCAAATCAAAATAAATAAGGATATATATGTTTCGGAAATCAACAAGATTTCCTTTTTCAGTAGAAAAAGTCTTGACCCATATGCAAGTAAATAATGCCCAAATGTAAGTATGTAAAACAGTTCCTTATTGATTGTGCACAAAGTCGCATGCTTTACGTAACATATATGCGGTAGGATTCAAAAGTTCCTGGACTGAGTCTATAACTTAAAAAATATTATCAATTAAAATTCTAAAACACATCCTCCTTCGAAATAAGACACTTGTGCAGCAACATACTTTTGCCATCGCTTCTAAAGGTCATCGAAATACTTCTGGAATTCATTTTTAGCCATGCCCTTTAATTCAGCCTGCGATGCACTTTTAACTTTATCTGCGGATTGAAATCGACGACCCTGCAAGCGACTTGCCAGTCCAGGAAATAAGCTGAAGTTGCAGGGGATGAGATCAGCCGAGTAAGAAGGATGTGGCAAAACAGTTGTTTGCGTTTTCACAAGAAAGTCAGCTACGAGAAGGAATCGGTTACAGGAGCGTTGTCATACAAAAGCACCCATGACTGCTCAGCCCACAGTTTTGGTCTCTTCTTCCAGATCAACTCGCTCAAATGACGCAGGATGCCTACATAGAGTTCCTTATTCACAGTGCGTCCTTCAGGGATAAATACCAGATGCACAATGCCCTGGATATCGAAGAACACCTCTAGCATGACCTTCCCTTTAGAGCAGGGGTCGCCAAACTTTTTTGATCATCGACCCCTATATAATTTAAAAAACCAAACTTTTTTGATCATCGACCCCTATATAATTTAAAAAACCTTAATATTTATTAAATAATGAGTAATTATAAATAAGTAGAAATAATAAGTAAAGTAACTACAGATTTATTGCTTCTTAATCAATGAGATGGGTGTGCCTGGTGTATTTTTGCAAGGTTCGCTATATTTGGTTCAAAATTAGTCAATTTTAATCTTAAATCCCCTCGAAGCTCCACATTTAATTTATTTCTGTACTTGGTTAAGATTGAATTTACGTGACTGAAACCGGCTTCAACCATATAGGAACTTGGAAATGCTAGCATAAACGGTTGAGCTATTTCACAAAGTTTTACATATTTTTGCATTATATTTATATTTGTCCAAAATTTGCTTATTGTTAAATTTCTAAGAAGCGTCTTTGCTTCAAGATCCGATAATAATTCAGCAAGCTCATCTTGCAGGTTGCAATATTCGTTGATTAATTTATGTTCTATAAAGAAACTGATATTAAGTCAATTATAAAAAAATTCACAAATTTTACGATCATCGCGATTACGTATGTGTGATTTTCGTATTAAGAACTGTTTTTTCTTCGACCCCCAATCGACCCCCTGGCTCAGATCGACCCCCGCTTTTGTTAAATAGACCCCTGGGGGTCTATATAGACCACTTTGGCGACCTCTGCTTTAGAGCGATCTTGATGGAATTTCTGCTTGCGTGGAGATTGTGGTGATTTCCACATTGCCGATGCTCTCTTGGATTGTGAGTCGTATAAAAAGCATCATTTCTCATCTCCAGTAACAATTCTGCCAAGTAGGGAAGGATCTTTGTCAACAGCCGAAATTAAGTCTCCCTCCATTTCCATTTGAATTTTCTTTTGATCTTCGGTTAACATGCGGAGAACGATGTGTTGACACACTCTATGCATGTTAAGATCCTTAGTCAGTATCCGTTGACATGTGGCCTCGGATATCCCAACTGATTCTGCTATTTTCGCTATCTATTTGCTGCCTGTTCCCACGTACTGTTGCAGAAACCTTTTTTATGTTTTCAGCGGTGCGGGAAGTCTGCGGACGGCCAACGCATTCGTCATCTTCAGCACTTTCCATGCCTTCTCTGAAACGTCGATGCCACTCAGCGTTTCTCATCTTGCTTATCTCAGCTTGCGTTCACGATAATGTATCACTGCCGTACACATGCTTCAACATTTCGTAAACCTCCATAGTACTCTTTCCCAAGCGAACACAAAATTTTATATTAATTCTTTGCTCAACAAACACCATTTCTCTCAATTGTCGGTTACTAAGTGCACCCGTCTACAAAATACGACCCCATGGCGAGCCACTGATCACGTGATTTGGGTCAAACCACTTTTAGAAGAGAGGGAGAAAATACTAACACAGAAACTCTATCGTAGTTGCTGTACTGCAAATATTTTTTAAGTTATAGACTCAGTTCGGGAACTTTTGAATCCTACCTCTTACAATTGCCCCAGAACTTAATAAGTGGTCCAAGAAACCCTATCTTATATATTATAATTATACCATAATGTTATGCCAATTTCAAAGGAATTGCTTAAAACTGTAGGAAATTGCAACACATTATAAACACTTTTTATATTATAATAATTAATATTTTAAATACTTTAACTCAATTCTTGAGTTTTTGTAGAGTCTAAATACCCCCAATGTAAGTGGGTCTCAGATGTACAATGTTTGACTTACCACATTGTATTAATAGCACAAATGTGTATTATAAGTGGTAATAGCTATTTAACCCTATTTTTCTGTAAAAGACCCATTTCTTTAATTTAACTCCGAGCTAGTTTACATTTAATTACAGATTTTAAAGTTGTATGATATTTTAGTGAATATAGATTATATAAAATATTGATATAGAATGTAGTTAAAATTTGCCGCTATGTGTTTTTAACTCTTTCCGGACGGCAGTCTTGAATACACGTTATCAATCGACGCATGGGCCCATTGACAGTCTGGAAAGGGTTAATAACTTGAAATTGTACTACAGTTACAGCAACCAGCATTGATGAGACAATTTAGCTTTTGCTCAAGTTTATCAGCATCCGATAGCTGTTACTACTATGGCAACAATAAAATTTGAAATATTTGTTTTAATTATAAGGTAATTAAAAAATTAATGTAATAAAATTAATTTTATGGTCAGAAAAAATTAATATAGAGTGATTAGAAAATCAAGTTACTTTAATTGGTGAAAATTTGGGAACATTATAGTTCTTGAAATTTCCATCTTCAGTAGTAATATTTTATTTTACACTTTTAATGGATTCATGTATTTGACAAGAGTCCAATGAAATGAAACTGTGATATGTCTTTTAAAAAAACAATCTACTATTGCCAGATATTCTATAGTGTCTATGAAAGAAACATTCGAAGCTGTTTGATGGTGCATAAATCAATGGTTTCAGGGCACCTCAAACTAAGATTTATAGGGAAGTGTCTAATCCATTCTATAAAAATGTAAATGCAATATGAATGAGGTTTAATTTTATATGTTCCCCTTGAAAAGCCCGGTCTTATAGGAATGTATAAATCTTGGAATTCTTAAATTGGAAATATAGGAGCATTTCACTTCGCATTCACATCTATGAGTTGGCAATCATAGTTGTTGTTTAGCTAAAGGAGTAAACCAGTGGGGGGGGGGGGGGTATGACTCTTAAAATGTTAGTTGTACAGAAGAGTTATAGGGTGACATGACTATTTTAATAGTTGAATTTCATCTCATGTCAAGTAGTCTCTTTTTGTAGCTTCCATGTGCTAATCACTAATTGTCATGATCCTGGATCTCCAATTCAGTGTATTACACACAAATTGGTTATTATCTTCTTTATAATTATCAGTTTATTGACACATAGTGCTTGAGTGGGTTTGCTTTTTATATCCCCCGTATTCATGCAATCATGGTAAAGTATAAAACTTACAGTGATAGTGAAACAGGTTTATGCTCAGCTATGTATTACTTAATGAATGAGCACAGATGTGTTTATATTATATATTTTATAATTGTTCTTTGTAATATCACGTCCAGGAATTTTGGACAGTATTTGAATAGCATCATATGTTAAGTGATGAATTCTGTTCCTACCAGATTACCACCTTATTTGTGATAAAGGAGGTCAGACCTTTTAATTAATCCAGTTACAGCTGTCAAGTAGCATATAGGTATCATGTCTGGAGTAACAGTCTGGGGAGTCACTCCTATGGCAATCAGACTTTGACAGTTCACCTGCACATTCCAGACATCCTGTGGGTTTACGGAGTTGGACTTTCCCTCCCCAATAATGACCCCCTAGAGAATTAATGTAATTGGTCAGTCAATAGTAGGGGGGACCCAACCCTCTGCCCATACCACCAATTCCTGTGGTTCTTATTGATTAATCCCTATTTTTATGTAAATAAAATAACACATTGAATCGTCTATCGTTAGATACATTCCTGAAATTAACGAAAAGCATACCAAATAACAAAAAAATGCAATCTAGAGACCCCCATAACAAACGCTTAAAATTATTTCTACTCCTCAAAATATAAAAATAAATGGCACAAAACTATTAAAATTAACATACGATTACCTAAGGGAGGGCACATACTGAGGATTCACGACGCACTGTACGTCAGAAATTCTTGTACGTCAGAAAATCACTGTACGATTAGAAATTCTTTGCTGTACGTCGTGCACTGCATCTCGTATATTGCTCAAATATGAACTAGAAACCGGCTTATGTTGTTTTGCTGTTCTAGTGCAGCGTGAGATGCTTCTTCAGTGTGTGGATGGCAGGTAGAAACCATTGTTCAAAACTAATCGCATTTTGCATGCTGTCACGTGCTTCCTCAGTGTGTGCCCTCCAAGGCTAACTAGCAAAGGATTTTGAGGACGCATGTTGTCCTCCTTAAGGGAAGGCAGACTTTGAGGACACATGTTGCATCGTGTAAAATGCGTTCGTTTCGAAAACTACACGCTGCAATATACGGGCCAACGGCCGTACCGTGCTGAAAACACCGGTTCTCGTTAGATCACCGAAGTCAAGCAGCATCGGGCGCGGTTAGTACTTGGTGGGTGACCACCTCGGAACACCGCGTGCTGTTGGCCATCTCTGGTGCGGTATCCCCGTGGTTTGCGCGCTAGATTTGCACGCTACCACAAATGCCGCCGTGTTCATGCGGAGTACGATCACGTTAAACATGTGGGTCCGTAAGTCCTTCCGAGAGGTTGGTGGTAGGGGAAGGAGGGTACGGTCCCTGTGGATGCCTCCCCCACTGGGTTCCGGTCTAAATTGGGTGGCACTTCCCGGCCGTCCATACAGTTACCTTACACCTTTCTGGTAGGTCGGACGGTCTGGGTCTCAACAACAACAACGCTGCAATATACGTGTCGTGTGGTCTGGGTTTCCAACATCCAACGCTGCAATATACGAGACAGTGCATGACGCACCATACGTCCTGAATGTGTGGCCTGCCTATCAATAAAATCCAGAAAAGTATGTAAATCTGTCTCATAAGCAAAATTGAAACAGAAAACCGAATCTAGAGTATTCAATATTTTTTTATCAGATATCTTAAATTTGGGGACACCAACAAGCTCATTATTTTCCAATATTTTATGCTAACTTATAGTGAATGCATCTTAGATTGATAAATGTATGTAGAAGGGAAGCGTTTTTTCGCCCTCCATACGTGAAATTAAAGTATAAAACCGAATCTAGAGTATCCAATGTTTTGATCCGATGATCTTAAATTTGGGGACAACAAGCAACACCAACATAGACCGGCGAAGTTAGACCGGTTAACTTTCGACCGATCTAACGTTGATAACAATACCTTCCAATGTTTTATTCTAATTTATAGTGAATTTATCTTAGATAGAAAAGTGTAAGTAGAAGGGTGGCTTTTTCCGCTTCCATAAATTTGCATGCTGAGCACAAGAATTGATACGAACGTGAGCACGGTCGTGGAAATGAGCTGTGAATTTTTTCGCTGACAAGTACGTTTTATTTGTTCAGAAAATTTAAAAATATTTATTGTTTAGAAGATGCGTCTAATTTTATGCATCCTTTCCGAATGTTACGGAAAAAGAGAAACTTACGTTCCCCCCAGGACTTTACATCATAGTAGCTAGCCTACATGTTCGTCGAATGTAATAAAACTATTAATTAAAATTACTTATTCCCACTAATAAATCTTTTGAAACAAAAAATAGTATAAAATTAAATATTAAATAAAAAATTTATAAAATTAAAAATTCATAATGCGATACACTCTCAAACGATACATAACGATACACTGCAAATTAATTTCATGGACGTAGAAGTCGCTAACGCCATCCAGTGTTGAGTTTTGTCAAAATTTTAGGTAAGATCAGTAATAATAATTATTATACAGTCAATTTTACATTTATTTTGGAAGATAAAATCAGATTTGGGAAGCTAATGATCATAAAATTCTAAGGGGAACGATCTATTTAGTCATTGCATCTAGAATGAACGTGCAAGCGTCTCAATATTTATGTTGGGTGATATACCATGATCTCTTCATTACAATATTTATAATAGAAAAATGTTTATATATTGTATATAATATGTAGCAAGTGTTTTATAAGGTATATATCTTTATTTATATAAAAAATTTACTTATTTTATCATGTTAAGAAACATTTTTCACTTTGAAATACGTGCTGAGCTTAAGACAATATGGCGATTACACAGAGAGCTACGAAGGAAGTGACCGCTTTATCTCAAAACCCCTATGTCTAGTGGAAAAATAGATGGCGCTAATTGCGACAAAAAGCATGGCGCTATTTAGATGTTGTAATCCAGATAAATATAATTTTATTGTATTAACAGTGCTGTCTTCGTTCATGAATTAAAGTATACCCTTTTACATCATACGCAAACAACATGAATCACAAGTATCAGGAAGCAAATGGCGACCTCCTCTTTTCACTGCGAAAAGCTTATCGATTTTTTAGATATATTTTATATAACCATTCATAATCATCTCACAAATTTTCATGCATAAAATGTCGTAATTGTCAGCTTAACATTTAATTCATAAATTAGTGTGTGTTTAATGTAGACGTAAAATGATTTTCTTACCTTTTGCAACCTGCTTTAAAATTTAAATTCAACTATAAAGTTTAAATCATTTAAAAATTAAAGATTTCTACTCTAAAGCCTGTTTTTGTACTGTAATTATTAAAATATTAGCATTTATTGTACCGATCTATTCTATTATATCAAATGTTTAATGCAACCCAGTTAAAATTAATATCTTTCATTTCATTGCTATACTTTAGTTTTTCTAGCAATATTTTAATTTACAGGATTAACTTTTCAACTTACAAGCCACATTAAAATTTTTAAATATTTGACAGTTCAGAACAATTTCTAAAAAACAAACAAGCAAAATAAAATGAAAAAATATTAAAATTAGGCAATAAATATAAATAAAATTATTTTCCAAATAAATCATATTTTTGAACAATGTAAGAGACATGATACTGCAGTAAACCTACCAATATTTAATGTATACCTATTTTTACTACAGCGGGTCAAATGACCTGTTTTCAAAAAGTCATATATTCTACGATGTATGTATAACAAAAATATACCATTTAGTACAATTTGGTGGGTGAATAAAATAATTTTGTCCAAATAATGGTTTTAAGTTGTTTATTTATTCTATTAAAAAATGAATAAAATCCCGATTTATTCCTGAATTTAGAAATAAACAATATGCAAACCTTATTCATGTTCAGCGCATATTTTGCCAATGATTGGGTCCTGGAAGGCATATTTGCCACATATATTTTTTTGCATTTGAAACAGATTTTTGTAGTTTTGTTTTCTTTGTAATATCTTATTTGGCACATTTTTCTCACACATGAAACTGAACCTGAATGTTTTGACGTTTCCTGTATATCTTCTTGTTCTTTCTGTTGAAATCTGTTGTTCTACTGTTGAACAAAATATTAAAATCTGAGAACTTCTTATCAACTCTATTAATTAGATTAACAGTGCGAACAGAGGGATGGGTTTTATAAAAAGGGATGAAAAGTCAAAATCAGAAGGGGGAGGGATAGAGTTAAAAGGAAATAAATTTATTTTATGTTTCCAAAACAAGTATTTATAGTAGAGGTTATTAATAGTAAAATGGATAGGGGGAATACGAGTAATAGAAAACAATGAAATGTTAGAAGTTGTTTTGTAACATGGACAAATTTTTAGAAGGAAAACGCGTTGGAGGGTATGAAGTTTACGAGTTTGAGTGAGATTAAAACCCTAAATACCAGAGCTGAAAGTAATGATTTTTTCTATAATACATAAATACCAACATTTTAAAAAAGATCTATTTAAGCCCCAATTTGAACCAGAGATTTGACTGAAAATGGAAACAAATTTAAAACATTTTTTTTTTTGATAAATGAGATATGAGGGTTCTAAGAATGTTTATTATCAATAAGAAATTTTAGTTGATTTTTAATTTTAATTATAGAATTTTGAAACTTAAAGATTGGATTTTTGCAAAAAATAGTACAGGAATAATCTTCTTATAGAATTACAAATTTTGATGTGCAGTATTTACTTTGCTACTTTTATATTTTCATCATTCGCAGTGTTAAGTAAATAGAGGAAGAGAGGATTCAGAGAGAGACATATAAGTAACAGGACAAAATTTGTACAGTCATCTTTGTTAACGTCAAGGTTAAACTCACTTTTATTTAGCAAACGATAATTAGGTCCTTTTTCATGCAACGTATCCAAGTGTAATATATATATGATAAAATGAGTTTATGAAATTTCAAATATCTATATATATGAGATTATCAAAAAATTTGCCAAAACAGCATTTGAAAATTTTCAAAATTAAAAATCATCAACTGTTTAATTTATTTTTGGATACATGATTAGAAATACTTAATTTTTAAGGATATAATTAATGATAGTCGAGCTTAATTTTTCTTACAACCAGAGATATTTAACTTTAAAAGTAAATCTTTGAGTTTCAATGTCATAAGTGTTACTGGACAACATGACTACATTTCTATAAAGTATAAAAGTGTTTATTTTTCAAAAATTGATGTTTCATTAATAAATTTGTCCTTTCATTATATTACATTAAAAAGAAATTTAATAAATTTTTAATAATAATGCACAATATTCATTGTCATGAGTGTTACCTGATATCATGTTTTTACTGTCTGCCACTATTGTAAATGAAATGAAAAAAAGGTTTTAAAATAATATTGTTATGAAAATACATTACTTTTAAGTATTATATAAATTCCAGTAGCGTTATTATGGATTTTTTTTTTTTTGTATTTTAGAGCTTATTTACTAGGTAACACTCATGACAAATGGTAGCACTTTCATAAAAAGAGAGAAGAGCATGTTTTATGCTTTTTCAAATGTATCAATTTGAAATGGGAAGCGGTAATAAACTCTGTTGCCTTTCATTACAAGTTCAGGGTTAGGCAAAATACTTATAATCTGATCAAATTCTACATATGAAATGTCCTCCTCCATTAATCCAAACAATTGTCCATTTTCACCAGCTACTCTAAAAAAAGCAACCTTAAGCTCTCCATCCACAGCATCATACTCTTGGCAAACTCCAACATATCGGTACTGTGCTTTATTTGGGTTATCCCCCAAAACTTTAATCAGTACATAAGCACCAGGTTGAAGTTTAGATTCACAGCCACTAACTCCTGGGCTTTCAAGATCAATGGATGGCATTGAAGTGTCATCATAATCAGTGCTGTAAATTGGAGACTACTCCTTTAGTGCAATCTTTTTAAAAAATTGGAAGCACTTGCAAAACTTTCCTAATGTCCATTCATTTTTCATGTAGAAACATGACACATCACGGTAAAAAAATACCTCAGAATTTGTAGTTAATACTTGGCGAATGGAATGAGTACCTTTGATTGGCATGAGATTGGATGGCATTAGCTGAAAGTAATTATCAACTTTGTCTTGAGGTATAAAAAATAGTTTCACTTTTAATCGTTGATTTTGTAACACATGAAACAATGATTTGGCATCAGGTATGTCAGTACCATGTGTCAAAATTTGATCTGCTGTTCGCTTTAATGTTGTCCCAATGCCATCAGCAGCTCCCTTTCCATGACCAGATTCAAAGAAAGACCATGTAGCTGTTTTAAATTCGAAATCAAAGATCTTTGTAGCGAAAAGATAGTTCTTTTTTTGTCTATACTGGTTTGAAGGCCCATCAGAAAAGAAGTGAAGAACTTGTACATTTGGATAATCCTTTCTTAATAAATCCAAAACAGGTTTGAGGTGAGCCCAGATTGCAGGTGGACCATGTTCATTGCTTTGGGAAATTGACGTGAAAGAGAGAGGGCTTTTATCCTTCATATATAAAACACCTGTGTGAAGAATCACCTGATATCATGAAGCTCCAAAGTGGTAACTCTGGATCTCCTCATGCAGTTTGCAATTATAATTTTCGGAAAAGTCGATAATTATTGCAGCCTCAGTAGCAGATAACTGTTCTTTGCATTCCCTAAAAGACTGTTTTGATGTCTTATTTTATAAGAATGTGATTTGAATGTTTTTATCTGGCTCTGGAAGGAATTATTCAATTTATTAACAGTTCCTTGAATTGTTACAACTTTTTGCACATTCACACAAAACAATGACTTTTTTCCATCATTTGTTTCATATCTTTCTGCTTTTACTTTGCTCCATTTTTTCCAGGTTGCACTACTGTCCAGATCTTTAACTGATACTGGGATTGTATTACGAATACAACTCTTGCATATATTGAACATTCAGTTAAAGTTGTTTTTATCACAAGCTAAGAACGATGTTAATACATGCAGGTTTGCAGTAGGCAGAACTTTCAGATGGTGTAGCTTGCAAGCCATGAACTCTAAATTTGCATGTTGCACACACCTACAAGTGTCTCTGTCATCATCGGTTGGTTTCAGAACATAAAATGGTCTACATTTTGTATACAAAGTGTATGACACAGGTTCAGAAATTATTTTTTCATCACAGAATTTTTGATACAACACTTTCATGGAACCTAACAAAAACCTTCTTCGCATCTTTAATTTATTTTTCGTTCAAGTTTCCTTCTTTCTTGCAGTAGTATGACTTACATCATCACGTAAAAAAAAAATGTTCTATTTTCTCATATTTTTCTTTGATTTTTTTAGCTTTTACTACAGTAATACATTTTTTATATTTTAATTCAATAGTGTGAGCTGCTTTACTTTGCATTTTATATTCGTGGTATAACTTTGATGACATGATTCTCCCAATCATTCTCTTATCACTAGCATTATGTAGTCTTGCATAGGTTGTTTTCAAACTTAATACCAAAACATCATTAAATACAAACTTTTTTGCAACTTCATGTTTCATGTTAACTTTACTTATTCCCAAATTTTCCAGCAATTTTTTTGTTTTTGATCTAGGCGTTTCAATTATAGAGCTTTTTCTTGTGACTTCCCTTGCATACCCTTTTCTATATTTATCAATTCTTTTTGTTTTTTCATCTAATAAATTCTAACTTCTGCAACTCCTGTATTTTTTCTTTCATTTTTTTATTTTCTCTTACTGTTTTAGATCTATTCTTTAAGATACATTTTCTACCTTGCCCTTTTTTGTCTGCTTTTTAGTTGTACAGAAACAGTGTGCTTTCTAATTGTGCAGAAACTAGTGTGCTTTCTAATTGTGCAGAAACTGGTGTGCTTTCTAATTGTGGGGGAGATTCAGAACTTCAAAAGCGGTTTTCCAATTTTGAAATCCAGTGCTGGTAAAAAGATTCTCTTGATGCATGTGGTTGAAATTGGCGTTTAAGCATAACAAAAAACTGCATTTCTAGAAGGGGAATATTCTATCCAAGAGAATTTTTCGAATCATTATTTCCTGAAACTCTGCCCGTCTTTATTTCTTGAATATGACGATAATCTAATTTGAATGATGTTTTCTCCAATGGAAGCAATTTCTTTTGGTGGATCGAAATTGTCTGCTTTCTGATTTGATGATGAGAATCCATCTTTTTCAGTATATCTGTTAATGAATTTATCCATTGTAAAGTCTCTTTGCCCCCGTTGATGGTCGAAGTCCCGAAGTTTTTCGTTTTAGCTGCGGGAATGGCGTGACGAAATCAGGAACGAAAAGTGTTTATGCCCGCTGAAATTTGACCGATGATTTAGCGTAAGTCCAATGCGGCGCTCCTCACGAAGATGTTCGGCAAAACTGCCGTCAAATGCCCCGTACAATGAGATAGCAAAGTAAGAAAAACAACGAAAATCATGCGGATGCCTTCAATTAAATCGCTTGTCAATTACAAGAACTAGAAACACTCAATAATAATACTGATCCAAAAAGCTCAGTCAGACCCTTTTATAGCCTTGGGGGAAGAAATTAGTGGAAGCTTCTAGAATTCGCTGTCTGAATTGGCGTAGAAGCTTGTGGAAGGTGTGAGAATGTTCGATAAGGTGTGGGCAAATTAGTGCTGCCATCTGTTATTATTAGAGTTGATGATATAGCACAATGTACCCCATACAATGAGATAGCAAAGTAAGAAAAACAACGAAAGTCGTGCGGACGCCTTCAATTAAATCGCTTGTCAATTGCAAGAACTAGAAACACTCAATAATAATACTGATCCAAGAAGCTCAGTCAGACCCTTTTATAGCCTTGGGGGAAGAAATTAGTGGAAGCTTCTAGAATTCGCTGTCTGAATTGGCGTAGAAGCTTGTGGAAGGTGTGAGAATGTTCGATAAGGTGTGGCCAAATTAGTGCTGCCATCTGTTATTATTAGAGTTGTTTAGGCTTATTTGTATTCATGCTTTATAAAACAACTTTTGGTTTAAATCCTACCGTGTTAAACCATTAAGCATTCATATCTGAAAAACTAAAGTCAATATGCCAAATAATCATTTTTTTATTTAAAAAAACTGTTCAAGAAAGGAAAAGCTACTGTAACATTTTATCTTTGAAGATATTGTAAACAGTTTGTTCAACTGTTTACCGTGAACCTGTTTTTTTTCAACTGTTTTTCCTAAGTAGTTTTTTTTTTAAAACTAACATGTTTAAACGTTTTCCGAAAAGAACAAAAATGCTCACCACTAGTTATTATTACCATCTGTATTAAACTTTTTAATGTGAAAATCTTCTAGGGGGGCTAATGAGGCTGCTAGGTGGGGCTCAGCCTCACCTGGCACCCCCATGGCTATGGGCCTGAGCCAAGCCTGAGTAAAAAGAGGTACTAATAGCATGCTAAATTTTATCCAAATTCAATGGGGTTGGGTTGTAAGGCTCGTTGATTTGACATGGAGTGAACCCTAGGAGCCTGGCAAGGTTTAAGGCATAGGCCTGTGTCCTAAAAGAGCAGGTCCCTTAATATTGCATTGAGACAATCTTCTTCAAACACTTTATATGTTTTTTCTTATTGTGGCAGGGATATGGATGAAAATACTGGTGAATCCGAAGGTGCAGAGACTATCACTGATATCCAAAATTATTTAGCTTCTTTTAACAAAGAAATCCAAGATGGAGGGACTGCTGCAGCTTCTGCAACTGCTTCTCAACTAGATTCTGTTGGGGAGGGAGAATCAACAGCTGAATCAGGTGCAGAAACTGCCTTTTTTGTGGCTGCTCCTGGGACTGCTTCAGCTGAAGGTTATCAATATGAACAAGGAGAGGTAAGCTGTTATGCATGCTTAAAATAATTATTTTGTAATATGATACTGCTCAATATTAACTGCAATTTTGTGTATTTTTTGTTAGGAGTTTTTTAAAAATGCCTTAAATTTCCAAAGCTATTAAATAATTTTTTTTACCAACTATCTATAAAATGATAAATTTTAACCCATTAGAAAAACTGATAGAGAACATGCACTTTTTACTTTTCGAAGACAATAAATAAAGCATCATTTACGCACTTCTCAAGGACCAATAAAAATAATAGATGTATAATTTCCAAAATATTTAATAGAAATTGAGTTATAATATTTACATATAATATTTATTGAATTCAAATTTATGTTTGTATCACTCCAATTTATCGGACAGAACGATACATGATACCTTTTTATTACATTTCTACTGAAACCTGTTTGTAATCATGAAATCCTTAAATTTATCTAGCAGCCTATTCATAGTCTGCAGTATAAAAATTAATAAACGGCTCCTTATCTTATATCTTTATTTGCATAAAATATCCTTCCTAACTGTAGGGCAATATTCTGATCAAAGGCTGCTTGGTATAACTTTTGAAACACTAATCATTTATTAAAAAATGTAGTACCTGTATTTGTCCGGGATTTAAGATGAGAAGATGAGTAGTTGGGCATAACCGTATGTGTACATGCAACAATTTTTGTTTTATTTTTGTTATAAGCTAGCATATTGTTAAAATTGTTCTTTGGTTATCGGGAATTCACTGGGAGTTCCGGTGTATTTATTAGAGATTTTCATTTCGAAATTCCAATTAACATTGGAAATGTTGTAGGAAATGTAGTACCTGGCAGTGTCATGGATTTAAGATGCAAACCTTTGATTATAATCACACCGGAACTCACAGTGAGTTCTCGAAAACCAAAGAAGGCTTTAACAATGCGCCAGCTTATAACAACCACCACCACAACAACATAATAAAAATAATACTGCTATGTCAATGGTATTAAGATGGAAACTCTCCGAGAATATCTTGGGGGCATCCTCTGAATCTTCAGCACACAAACAGTACATATATACTTAGAAAATTTACCTATTAAGAGGCAGATTTTATGAGAATGAGGCAGAAATGGGGGTGTCATTATACACACCATTTTTGATTTTGCTGAAATTTTTATGATGGTTTCTTCTAATGATTTTAGAAGACACGTAATTTTTTTTTTCCCCAAAAAAAAATTTTTGTGACCCACAAAAATTCCTAAAGCGGGTCGTGACCCAGTATTTTTCTCAAATCGACATCTCTCTCTATTCTATTATCTCTGTGCATTGAGCATCAACCAAAGTAATTCTTGTGATTACAACATGACCTTTAGTAGCTAAATTGAATTATTTTTTAAATTTCATGGTTGACCTTCAGTGCAGCCTGGCTGGGTTGGCCAAACTTTGTCACGGAATGTGAAAAGCGTCATATTTGAGACCTCATGGGCCCGTGCACGGAGGGTCAGCCATACCTTTCGGGTTTAACTTGTATAGTACTACCCAGTATTAACTTAATTAGCTCATTTGTTGCATGGCTCACCCTCAGTGCTGCCGAAAAATAGCTACTTTTGTATTTAACGAAACGAAAAAGGGTCCTTTTGGTGGTCTTGTATCTCAGTGCACTGAGGGTCAATGTGGAACTTGATAATTGTATTTCATAGTATGAGACCTGTCTTTTAACAGACAATTGGCAGAACTTTGGCTAATGGCCATGCGAGCACATAGGGCTTACTTCAAGACATTGTGGAAATGGAATATATGGTAACAAAGCATACAATTAGCTGTGCAAAAGGCCTATAACCTATTCACTGTATGTCATATGTTTTTTTTATTATATATGTGACTAGTCAGTAGGCAGCCATATCCTTTTTTTACAATGTCATCTAATTTTACTTGTAGCATAAATAATACAAAAATAACATTGTAATTGTTAGCAATCATAGTACCGGTAGCCTAGTTCTGAGAAAATAATTTTCAATGCAATGATGTACACCCTAAAATTGAAAAAAGAGTAAAAAACAATGTTTATCATTTTGGTAAAACATTTTTATTGAAATATTTTAAAATATTTAAAACACCTTAAAAAAAAAGGTGTTACAAATATTTTATGTTTTTACCGTAATGATAAACATTGTTTTTTACTCTTTTTCAAACTATAATGTATGGTGTAGAACATAATATACCTATTTATAACAGCCTATTCCTATTTTCTGATATTATTTTTATGTACTGTTACTTTTCAGCACTGTTACTTTTCAGGATCCGGCAACACTTTTCATGATAGACAACCTGGCCATAAGGCAATTCAAAATGGCTGAATTGTGGTTCTAGTGGAAACTTGTGAGAAAGTGATATAATTTTTTTTAACAAGAAGTATGGATGAACAATGTGTCTTCCATAAGAAAGGTGATTGTGGAGACCATAAAGCGTCAAGAAAGAGTGGTTCATATCTTCATATCAATTTAGTGGTCTTGACCTATCTGTAAATAAGCAATTGGAAAAAAATTGGATCATATCCAAAACAAAATGTTTCTGAAGTTCAACTTATCAGTAATAGAAGTGAACAAGACATTTCTACTGTTGAAGATATGATATGTTCATTCCACAGATTCAAGTATGGTACATTTTGGCAGCCATCAAGAAGGTGTGCACACCCTGATCATACAGTGCATCCTGCTAAGAAAAAAGAAACTGTTCGCATGGCATCATGGAAGGTATATTTACATTGGTATTTGAGATTTCTGTCTTTTCCAATGGGTGGCATGTTATGTAGCAAGCACAGAATAATTGATGATTAGAACCGTGCAGCAGAAATCGAGGATGAGAATCATTCAGAAGAAACAGCTGATCCAAATTATCAGCCTCCAGCTGATACTTTATATATGAATGAGGCACGGAGAGATCAATGTAAACTACAAATACACGCTTTTACTGAAACTGCAACTCCTGACATCAGTCCTCTCAAATTCCAGTGTAAATGTACCTTCCATGATGCCATGCGAGCAGTTTCTTTTTTCTTAGCAGGATGCACTGTATGATCAGGGCATGCACACCTTCTTGATAGCTGCCAAAATGTACCGTACTTGAATCTGTGGAATGAACATATCACACCTTCAACAGTAGAAATGTCTTGTTGACTTTTATTACTGATAAGTTGAACTTCAGAAACATTTTGTTTTGGGTAAAATCCAATTTTTTCCAATTGTTTATTTACAGATAGTTCAAGACCACTAAGTTGATACGAACCACTCTTTCTTGACTTTTTATGGTTTCCACAATCAGCTTTCGTATGGAAGACACATTGTTCATCCATACTTCTTGTTAAAAAAATTATATCAGTTTCTCACAAGTTTCCACTAGAACCACAATTCAGCCATTTTGAATTGAATTGTTGCCAGGTTGTTTATCATGAAACGTGTTGCTACATCCTGGAAAGTAACAGTGCTGTGATCAAAATAATGTCAGAAAATAGTAATAGGCTGTTATAAATAGGTATATTATGTTTTACACCGTACATTATAGTTGAAAAAGAGTAAAAAACAACGTTTATCATTACGGTAGAAACATAAAATATTTGTAACACCTTTTTTTTAAAGGTGTTTTAAATATTTTAAAATATTTCAATAAAAATGTTTTACCAAAATGATAAACATTGTTTTTTACTCTTTTTTCAATTTTAGGGTGTACTGCATTGAAAGTTATTTTCTCGGAACTAGGCTACCGGTACTATGATTGCTAACAATTATAATGTTATTTTTGTATTACTTATGCTACAAGAAAAATTAGATGACATTGTAAAAAAAGGATATGGTTGCCTACTGACTAGTCACATATATAATAAAAAAACATATGACATATAGTGAATAGGTTATAGGCCTACTGTACAGCTAATTGTATGCTTTGTTACCATATATTCCATTTCCACAATGTCTTAAAGTAAGCCCTATGTGCTCGCAAGGCCATTAGCCAAAGTTCTGCCAATTGTCTGTTAAAAGACAGGTCTCATACTATGAAATACAATTATCAAGTTCCACATTGACCCTCAGTGCACTGAGATACAGGACCACCAAAAGGACCCTTTTTCGTTTCTTTAGATACAAAAGTAGCTATTTTTCGGCAGCACTGAGGGTGAGCCATACAACAAATGAGCTAATTAAGTTAATACTTGGTAGTACTACACAAGTTAAACCCGAAGACTATGGCTGACCCTCAGTGCATGGGTGCATGAGGTCTCAAATATGGTGCTTTTTCACTTTCCTCGACGAAGTTTGGTCAACCCTGCCAGGCTACACTGAAGGTCAGCCATGAAATTTACAAAATAATTCAATTTAGCTACTAAAGGTCATGTTGTAATCACAAGAATTACTTTGGTTGATGCTCAATGCACAGCGATAATAGAATAGAGAGAGAAGTCGATTTGAGAAAAATACTGGCTCGCGACCAGCTTTAGGAATTTTTGTGGGTCACAAAAAAATTTTTTTTTTGGGAAAAAAAAATTACGTGTCAAAATCATTAGAAGAAACCACCATAAAAATTTCAGCAAAATCAAAAATGGTGTGTGTAATGACATGCCTCACTCTTATAAAATCTGCCTCTTATTAGTATAGATTCTATTCAAAGTCAAAGTTTGTTTGAAAGAGAATTTTTCAATCTTTGATGGTTTAAAGATGGAAACTGTGTGATAATATTTTCGGTCACTAAGAAATTGATTTGTGTGAAAATACACCCAAAATTGTAATAAAACTCAAAAACTAATTCTAATTTTAAAAACTATCGCCAAGGTGCACCTTCCCGAGTCCTTTACCATCATGGCTGTATGTCACTTAGATTTTCTGTTACATATGAATAGTGGAATAGACAAACAGACAGCTATATATTCTTTTATTATTATAGATATACCTATTAGTATAGGAAAATTTAATCTCATTTTATATATAAGGAGTTTTGTTTGTTTTCCCAATGTATGTTTGCAGAGAGACAGTGCTTTCCTGGGTCAAAATAACCTAAACCTGTTTGAATGTTTTGATTGGAAAGGATTTTCAAAATATAGTTATTGATATGATAATTTTATGATTTAGAAATACTTCGTAATATTTCTTAATTTAATGTTTTAATGAATATTATGCATGTAACCTATCTTACATAATAAAATATGATGTCTGTGTTGTGTATAGCAGAAAATCTAAGCTACTGACAGCTGCAAAATTCAATGCAGGGGTTCGGTAGCTGAGGTTCTGGGATTAAGCACTTTGATAAGATTTTTTAAAAATTTGCATTAGTTTTTAGTTTATATTGAAGTGCCGTTTTGGTAACAAATCGGTTTCTTAACGATTGGAAATATTATGACAGAGCTTCTATTTTGACACCATCAGAAAGATCGAAGAACACTCTTTATAATGAGCTGTGAACTAAATCTGCAGGACAGTTCCTTCATATTTATATATTTTTAAATACACCAAAATATACCTATTTTAGGTAATTTCATTTTTATTTTGTCAGAGAGAATTTAAGATTCACATGATTCTATTCTTTGGCATGAATATAGAGTGATATCATTGCATTCTAAGAATTTTTTTAATTACTTTATTTTTGACTTTTCTATGCATTTTCAATTGGGCCTATGAAGAAGCAAAAAGCACAAGTGAAATAATAGTGCACCATGCAGCTGTTTCGAGGATAAGCGGGATCCTATTTGTCAGCGCCAGAGAACCAACAAATCCAAAGTAAAAAAAAAAAGAAATGGATGCAAATAGAAGAAATAGAGGGGGTTAGATAAACTCATGTTTGTAAAAATTACTGTTCACAAGTTGATGTTCACAAAAGTTGATATTCACAATCTCTATGTGAGAAAACGATTCTTTCCATGCAAGGCAGCTCATGCATGGCAGGTCTTATGCAATACAGTAAGAATTTGGGCCAGGTGGTTTTTGTCTCTTTATCTGCAAGACAGTGTATGCATGGCAGTTATTACCAATTTTAGCAATTTCACTAATTTGATCGTATCTTAGCATCTAATTATGCTATATAGCTTGATCCATAAGTATAACACACTTTGTGCAAAGAATAAGGAAAACTTGAGCAATTTCTTTAAGCACAAGTAAAATAATCATGCAGCATGCAGCTATTTCTAGGATAAGCGAGATCCTCGTTGTCAGTGCAAGAGAACCAACAAACCCAAAGTAAAAAAAAGAAATGGATGCAAATAGAAGAAATAGAGGGATTTATATAAACTCATGTTTGTAAAAATTGCTACACCATAAAGGAATCACACAATTGAACTGAAACTTACAGCAAATACAAATTAGGGTGTGTTATGTAAATGATTAGAATTTCAGAGTTACTGTGCATGCGTGTGCTGAGCAGCACCCTCTGAACTGCTATTTTAGGCATATAAATAGAGAGCTGTAGCCAGGCATTGAAAATAGTCTGTCAGTCTGTGGTAAACGTTTAATGAGAAGTCACTATGCCTCTGTGATTATAGAGGGCACCATATGAGCAAGTTATGGAGTTTGAACGGGGATGAATGATCGGCCTTTGTGAAGTGGGATTTTCTTATGATGCAATAGCAGCTCGTATGGAGCACAATGCCACGACAGTGATGCGAGTGTGGAAGCAGTGGACTGAAGAGAACTGGATGAGTCACAAATCAGGCAGTGGATGACAAAATGTTACATCAGCACGGGATGATAGACACCTCATGCGCATGGCAGTGATGGACCTTACAGCTTTATCTCAACAAATCAGACAAATCAACAGTTGTCAGAATGTTGGAGCACTGCTATAGGTGTTGTATTCTCTGCTCCAAAGATTGTGCAAGTTTGTTGTCTTTGATTGTTCTATAAAGCAATTGTTCTTAGGCCTTTATTTACTCGAACTTTATGAGATGAAAATGGATCACAGCAAGAACGATTTATTTAAGAATTAAAATTTTAAAATCTGATAAAATACGAAGCAGCATTTTCAATGGTAGACATCATTTCTAATAGAAATGCAACTAGACTGCTGTTCAGCTCAATGTTTCACAGCAAACTCATCTAACTCTCACACCTCCTACAAAACTAAGCCAATGCCCAGTGATTCCAAAACCAGATGTGACCTTTGACCTATTCCTCCCTCATTTGCAACCCCAGTAGGATGTCTTGCTCAGTATTAAGGCTTCTGGAGAAGAATCAGAACATATTTGAGTAAGATGTTTTCCAAGACAATTAAGAGAAAAAATAATTGTTTTATTACACAGATATTTTCACCATAAATGTTTTAAATTTATTTTCTTCGTTTTTTTCCCAAAGATAAAAAATATAATAGAATCTAATAGATAATTCATTTAAATGATTGGACATATATTCGAATGTACAAGAAAAATGGCATATTTTGTACAAATATTTAAATATAAATAACTAATTTTCTATTTATTTAAAATTTTTAATACAGAAAATATCACTTTTCATTTGAATTTTATAAATAGAAAGGATGAAATTTACAAAAATTGAGATTCCATATGATCATCTCCATGTATTTGTGTCTTCTTTGAACCAGTTTCTATATTTTTAACTTCTGTACTTTTCTTTTTTCTTGGGGGAGGGTTTAAAAGTGGTAATTTTTATATCATTTGCAGATGATGCAAAGTTATAACATTGAACATGCTTTTTGTTTGAGGTAACATGGTATAAATAATATTTTGATATGCCTTTTTTTTTAAACCTAGACTACTTCTCTCTCCCTTCCTTGTCCAATCATAAGCACAAAATAGATGAAATCACCTTTAAACTAATGTTAATGATAATAAAGAAACAAATTCACAATCTAAACAACATATATTTAAATAGACATTGAAGTATTAATAACTAACTTCTTGTTTTGAAAATTTTCCATGTGCTGCAAATGATACTTTTCTTTTTAATTTTAAAAACAAGAAAGATCAATCATGCATAAGCATTGATTATGAAACACTTTCCAACTGAAATGTAATTTCATTTAAAAATTTCTAAAATGTGATTCATTCAGTGGTAATATCTTTTACATTATCACAGTACTACAGTAATTTATTATACTTAAATATTTAAAACTGTATCGAAATATAAATCATCTGATTCTTTATGCAAAATCAATGAATATTTCATTCATATAACTTGTATTCCAGACTCCAGAGCTAAATAATTTTGTGTGAAAAAAATTCAGCAATTCTTATGTAATTCATCTTACAATCGCTTGAGATATTTGCATTATGCATATGTTAAAATTAGGCTTCCTTGAAGAAATAATAAAAGTTTAGGGATCATTTAAAATCACAACTATTGTAATTGCATAGGCACGGAATTTAGATACACAGATAATACACAGATAATATATATGTGTATGTGTATGTACTCAAAGTATTGGAATCGTGCCGAAGATCGGAACTCGAATTTTCAAAGTATCTACACGTTTTGGGACTTCTAGAACACGAAAAAATTACTTTTAGGAAGACGTCTGTGTGTGTAAGGGTGTATCTGTGTATGTTTCTGTGTGTCTGTGTGGATATTACATCCACTCTAATTGAAAAACTAATGGACCGAATTTCATACAATTTGGTAGGTATGTTTTTTGTGGGAAATCCTGATGTTCATTAGATTATAGTACGATTCGTAATAAAAGAATCTGCCTTCTTTGCGAAATGGCCGCTGAAATTGCCTTTATCCACTCTAGCTAAAAACTAATGAACCAAATTTAACAAAATTTGGAGTATAATATTTCAATAACCTTCAAGTGATTTATATACCAAATTTAGCAAAATTTTGTATATAAATCATTTGTAGGTTATTCTACTACGATTCGGGAAAAAGGAACGGGCTATTTTTGCGAAATGGCCAGCAAAAATCGTTATATATAAAAATAAAAGACTACGTGTGCTCAATTATATCAATTAAATTCCTATTTTATATATGATTTTTGACAACAAAAAGAATAAGACTAACCCCATTACTCTAGGACTAGCCGTTCTTGAGATATTCTAGTTTTTTCGCGTTTTCGCTACGCCACCTTTGACAATAAGTTCAGCTATCAAATGAGAACTTAATTTAAGTTTAACGTGCAAATTCAATGTCATTTAAAATACTTATGTTGTGCAGATAAACTCAAATTATCATTGAATAAATAAAGAGAACGAATATGAGTCTGCAGGGAAAGACATGTGCTGTCCACATCAGAATTTTTAACCATATTACACCAATGATTTATAGAAGTGAACGGGGATTATTTTCAGGCCATTTCGAAAAAAATGTATGATCTATATTTAAAGATCCATCAAATTTTTGTCGAATAAAATGTTCAACAAATTTAAGCTGTGTACCAAATTTTAACTCTCTAGGACGTAGGAAAGTGCATTTAAAATGCCATCAATTAAATTTATCATGAAGAGTTATATAAAATTTTAAAAAAATGAAAAATTGTTATCTACCAAATTTATTTTAAAATATGAAGCCACTCCCATATGCAAAACGTTTAAACAAATGGAGAGATATTTATTATATAATATCTCTTTCTTTTCTTTCTGGAAGATATCCCAAAGTCAGAATTTAATTGAATTTGTTTTTTTCCCTATATTAAATAATTTTTTTAATTAAAAAACTACTTAACATATTTTACTGAATTTTTTTTTATATATTCTATGGGATAATGTGAATATTTCCTAAAAATTTCGAAGCAATTCGTGAATTTTAAATTTACTTAAAAAATGTTTGAAAAATTAGGTCCCATAGGGTTCAATGTATTTCATTTTTTCAACCCGGGTTCAATAAAAAACTAATTGGGTGATATTATTTATTTATATTCCCATAGGTCCTACAGACCGTCTGAACAACATACTAAAATTTCATTTTGATAAACTCATTTTTACGGCAGTTATCGTGCTAACAGACAGACAGACAGACAGACAGACAGACAGAATGAACAAAGTCATAAACACTTTTCAACTTTGTTGTAAAGTGTTAATAAAAAGGATAAAATATACAAAAAAGGACCTTTCACTTAATTTTCTCTAGCGAGTTGTTGTTTTATTGAACCAGTTTTTAAATTTTTAAATTATGTACCACATGGGGTTTTGGAGTGTTAAAAGTGATCATTTTTGAAATTTTAGTTTAACAACCCTAAAATCCAACTAAAAAGTGGAGTAGAAACAAAATTTTTTCCAGGCAAAGACTATGGGAATTGCGTAAGATGTGGTGAAAATTTGAAGATTCAGATTAATTTCTTTCATTTATTTTATGTGGCCTAAGAACTGCATTTTTAGCAAAATTGATGCTGAATTTCAACACTGAATTTCAGCTCCTTAGGTTGCAGTTATCCAAACATTACAATGACACAGAATGTAGTCCATTTTAAGACCATTAAAATAGTTTGTATCCCAAACCTCTATTTTTTTTAAGTCTCAAGATATTTAAATTTACGTGAGCATCAAAATTGGCCAAATTTATAGTCGACCATTTTGGAAAAATGGCCATATCTAAAAAACAAACAATAAGAAAAAAATTTAAAAATTATTTTTTATCTACTGGTATATGTAGGAACATGTGCAAAATATAAAAAAAATTAAAAATGGTCATGCAACCATATATTCTTTTTCCTTTTTTGATTTTACATGGAATGACCCTTCTATTTGTGCCTATTTCGTCTTTTATGATTTCAGGTTTGTTGGTTCTTTTGCACTGATGAAAGGGGTCCAGTGTGTCCTCGAAACAGCTGTATGCTGCATTATTATTTTATTTGTGCTTACATTGCTAAGTTTTTCTTATAGTAGAGCTAAGCTTTAAAGACTATACTTGTATCTTGAGCTGACAAAGGATGTGTACTCAGATTGTATTCACATCACATATGCACCTTTCCCGGCCACACAATAAGCTACCGTTAGCCTTAGGGTTGGTCGTGTGGTCTGGACCTTCAACATCACATATGCACGCTTATTTAGGACATATTACGCATGCACAGTAGGCAAAGCAAGGTTAGGCACTTAATTAGGATATATTAGGTCTGCAAGATAAGTTATTTATTTTTATTGAGACTTCACTGTATTTTCCAGTGTAATTATGATCATATGTTTATATCTAAAATTGCATGTAATACTAGGTATTTATTCTAGTTTCCTTCATAAATTCTGAAATAAGTTTAAAATTAATTTAATATTTACAATTTTTTTATGTGTATTTAATGCAAAATCCATTGTGTTATAAATTAGAAATTTGACTCTTTTCTAATAATGACGGCTATAATTAGGGCTGTTTGTAAGGATTCGAAAATGATTAACAGAACTGTTAATCAGAATCAAAATTGATTAGCAATTATACAAATTTGCATAGCAATTATAAGATTAACAAAGTATTAAATATTAAAAAATTAGTCACTAAATAATTTTCATAAACTTCTATTAAACATGTTTTATGACTTACTTAATGTGAGCATGTTTACATTTTAAATTCCTGGTATTGTTCTACTTTCTAATGTTCCTGTAGATCAGAAGTTTGTAACCGACTGCCTGTGAGCATCAGTACTCTCATAAGTGTAAAAATATATATCTGCTGCTCCATTTCTTTTGTTTGGTTCTCTTGCAGAATTTTTTTTATATGAGAATGCTGGTTAATGGTAAAAGATTGCAAAACCCTGCTCTAGATAAGAACTAATAAATTTACATAATGATCAAAAGGACATGAAAGTTTAAAATTTTGCTAATTGACCCATTTATTTATTAATTCAAGTTTGGTTATTTTTTATGCAGTTCTTTGTGGTTTTTCAAAAAATATTTCCAAGGCATCAAAGGAATTGTATTGCTCTGGAGGAATATCTGCCATTTTTATACAGACCACATTTTTTGGATCAATGTAATTTTTCCAATTTTGAAAAACCGATAATTTTATTTTGGAGTAGCATTTATTTTGGCATTACATGTGGTAAAACCAACAATTTCAGTACAATTTTATGAGTAAGGTGATATCTACTGAACAACCACCAATAGCACCTATGGAAGGGGACATAGGACACTTAGTAGAGTAACGCATAGATGCTGTTAGTGAAGTGTTTTAGGGTAACCAAGATTTTAAACTCACCATAACCAATACAGACATAGCTTTTTTGTAAGATCAAAATCAACATAAGTGATGAGATTTTCAATTGATATTTTGAAAAAAAAATTTTTTTTTTTGACTGAATTTTTCTTGAATTGCACTTTTGATATGCATTTTTTAAATTTATTTGCAATAATGAATCATAAATTGCAATGTGATACTGATTAGAACGAGGCTTGTTTATAATATTATTCAGTTCTCTATAATTAGAAAACTTTAAAAAAAATTTTAGGCTCCATTTGGAACTACATACTATGCATCTTCTGATGGTACTTATTATGCAACTTCTGCAACCGACCCAAGTCAGCATGGTGCTATCACGGCATATGCTACCCAGCCAGATGGTACAACTGTGTTGCCAGTTACTGGGCAGAGGGCTGCATTCCGTGCTGTCACTGGTGACTCCGGTCTTCAGCAAATCGTGCTTGCTGTTAGTGAAGCAAGTTCTGGAACAGCAGCTGGTAGTACAAGGCAGGAAATTGTGGCCATTCCTGCAGGTCTTGCTTCACAGGTGATGATGTAGAATATTTTGTTTTGCTTAATGGAAGTGAATTTCTTTTATTTGTGGGTTTCAGAAGTTTATTCTGTATTCTGTATCTTAGTATGAACTATGTTATATTGTTGTTGTTGAGACCCAGATTTTCTGACCTACCAGAAAGGTGTAAGGTAACTGTTTGCACGGCCGGGAAGTGCCACCCAATTTAGACCGGAACCCAGTGGGGGAAGCATCCACAGGGACCGTACCCTCCTTCCCCTACCACCAACCTCTTGAAAGGACTTACAGACTGACATGTTTAACCCTTTCGTGATGGCGGCATTCCGGAACTGCCGCGGCCCAAAAGACTGAGCGCTTCGCTTCTGAACTGTTCCCAAAGGACGGCAAATTTTTTGCACGAAGCCTAACTCTCGAACAAAATTCACTAAAAATCACCTATTCAACACAGAAATCTACTTTTTTCATGAATAAAAGAAATATTTATTTTCTATTTGATGTATATTTTTCATACAAATATGAATACAAAATACTCGTTAGTTGCTTCCATTCTTTTATCCGAAATAAACGAATAATTTCACTGCCTCTTAAAACCCAAACAAAAAAAAAATACTCTCTTATATTCCTATGATTCACCAACGAAATCATAACGCTGAAATAAAAACAAAACCCGAAACTCAATTATAAAAATTTGATGCTGCAAGAATTGCTCTGTCTGTTTATATTATAAAATCATGTTTCACAGCTCCAAATGGAGAAATAATTCATTGGATCCTCCTTATGCCAAGGTCATGTATCTGCAAAATACATTGAAGTTAGTTCCACGGACATTTAACGCCATCTAGTAGACAAATTAAAGCGTTCCATGTGAAAGCACGCATGCGTGCCACTCGCCGTTTACGGTAAAGTTTCCTCCGTCACGAGTGCGTGCTGTCCGCCCTTGAATGCAAGTTTGCAGCTGACACGCAGGCGTGCCAATCATTCCGAAAGGGTTAACTTAATTGTACTCCGCATGAACACGGCGGCAGTTTTGGCAGCGGCAGGCATCGAACCCAGGCCTACTGAATGCAATTCCCATGCTCTAATCACTGGGATACCGTGCCCTCTATGTTATATTGTGTAATCTCTGAAAATTGGTCCATCAGGGTTTCTGTGAATTTGTTGAAATTTTTATATATTATGTTATTGAATATGGAGCTATTGGATACAGTTACTGATGTGTCATCCACTTCATTATAGTCCGAATCAGTGTTTTCTAACCTTTTTAAATACAATTTATTACATAGTTTTTAAATATTCTATAAAGATTTCTTCTATCTAATAATTTTTAATTATACCTATAAGTTCATTAAATTTTTTTTTAAATATTTTTGTGACTACCTAGACTAGTACAGCAATTTTCCATATTTTGACCATAAATCAGTATCTCAGGAAAAATCTTTTTGTGTTTTATTTAGGATTTGTAGCTATGCTATTTTAATGACTGTATTTCATTACCTTTTTGCATCCCCAAGTTTTTGTCATAATTTTAAAAGTTTTTTTTATCTATTACTCTTATTTTTTCTTTGTATTAAAGACTATATTTGTGATAAACCTAACTTAACATTGTAGAGGTACTATTAAAAACTAAACATTTTGCTAAGTTAGAATCCATCTGATAAATGCTATTAACAATTAAAACCTAATTTTTTGTTATAAAATCAATGAAATGAGTTCAAATCAATCGATTTCTAAAATAAACATTGAAAATTTTATTTATATTTTTCTATATGTCTTAGAAAAGAGTAGTTTAAATTGATATTCAAAAGAAGTTATGTTGCTGCAGAAACAAGGTACCCAATGTTGTATGGGCACATGAAGATAAAACTGAATAATTAGCCAATCATCTCTTGCTGAATGCATGTATTATTCTAAATTATTTTTGTAATAGTATTATTGTATACATAATGTGTATCAAACTAAATGTTCATTCTTGAATCAGGCTATTACTGGTGGAGCACAAGACCAGCCAACATTTGTTGCAGTGCAAGCAGGCGCATCTCAGGAGCCACAAATTGCAGATAACCATGATGGACAATCCCAGGTACTTTGCATATTTAAATATATATAATTATTTGAATAATTTGGACTTAAGAAATTTATAGATAGATTAGAACAGGTTTTCACCAGTAGTCTTTCGACTGCATATGTAGACTGGGTTTCAGTTTTATGTAGCTTTCAGTTTATCTAGAAATTATATTTTATGTAGCCAGAAGCATAAATAGGGAAATTGATAATAAAATAAAAATGGTTCTAAAATTGTCATCCATTTTATTTTACTAGAACGCACCAACCCTCATGTCATCCAAAACTCCCTTAAACACATGCCTTAGCATCTTGTTTCTAGTTTGTATGAAATCTCTAAAATGCCAAGTTTTTTTGCAATTGAATATTTGCAAATGTTATTCTGAAATATATGTTCCAAAGTCATGTGTTACTCAAAATTTCAAATTTCTATTCTATCACTTTTATCCCTGATCTCTAGTCTAGCATCCTTTATTGACTTCAATGTAAAAAGAATTTTCGAATAGGTATGTCATAAAAGTTCAAATTTTGGTAGTTTTGAATTTATTCTCGAAAATTTTGAATTTTTGTTGAAGTGATAGATGGGCTAAAAGATAAACAAAAATTCTGAAAATGTTTTCTGTGTTTGTCAATTTTTATGTGTTCTATCAAGTTGTAATAGGGTCATTCTATATAAAATCACCCAAAAAGAGAATATTTGGTTGCATGACCATTGTTAAAAAATTTATATTTTGCACAAATGTTCCTACATATTTCAGCAGATAAAAAATAATTTTTAAAATTTTTTTGTCTAGCTTGTTTTTCTGGTGCGGCTATTTTCCCAACATGACAAACTCCAAATTTGAAGAATTTTGATGTTTATGCAAATTTAAATATCTTGGAACTCAAAAGCTATTTTGCTGGTCCTAAATTAGTCTACATTTCATGTCATTATAAAATTTGTTTAACTGCTACTTGATTGGCTGAAATTCAGTGTCCGTTTAGCAAAAACTGCAGTTTTTGAGCTTTTTAAAGAATGGAGAAGGCAATTCTAAATCTTCAAATTTTTGTCATGCCTTATTCTACTCCCATGGTTTTAGCCTAGGAAATTTGATGACTGATAACGTTACCCTTTCTATTTTATTAAGCCCCAAATATTGTGGTTTAAATTTACAAATATTTAAACCTTAATATCTGGTGAGGGAATTGGAAAAAATCTAAGACTTGTAAAAAATCAAGTATTACACAATGGTCAATTGTGCTAATAACTTTTTAGACTTTTCTGGTTATTGCTATGGAGCAATGGATAAGTCCTAAAAGTAACAAATATTAATTTGGACTTATCGACTATGGTGAAATGAAAAACTTTTTTTTCTAAAACTTTTCATAATAGAAGGCAAAAGTTACTTCTTGGTATGAGATGTCTTCATTCAAAATTAAAATTATTTTGATTAATATCTTTAGGTGCTGCAAGAGCATTGAAAATTGAAGAAATATGAAAAACACAATTTTTTTTGAAAATTTTTTGGATTATTTATTTTTTAATCAATCTAATGCGATAGAGAAAAGCTGCTTTTAAATATAAGATGTCTTCTTGCAAAATTTAAATAATTTCAATTAATTATTTTCCCCATTACAAAAGAGTTGAAATTTGCAAAAAATACAGAATAAAATATTTCAGATTTTTTTTTTTCCGAATAGTTTATTTAATTTTATGTAATTTCATATGACACTAAAGATGCATAATATTTTTTGCCTAATCATAAATAAGAATAAATTGTTTGGTAATGATTTTTTTCCATACCTTGTTATATATAATAGAAGTGTCAACTTCCATATCACATTTCTCATGCGATTCTTACTAAAATCAGCCCGTCCTCAGTAGCGTTGCAATGATCATAAAGTCATCATTCATGCTTAGGAGGAGTACAGGGAGCCTTATATCTATATAAATAAAATTGAAAATCTGTCTGTCTGTTTGTCCCATCATCACGGGAGAACAGCTGAACCGAATTTGATGAAATTTTGTGGGTAGCCTGGAAATAGTCCCACTTAAAATTTAGTCCATGTTTGGAGTTTCTACGATCAGTGGTTCTCGAGATATTAGTAAAAAACAAAATTTTCGTTTGTCTCATCATCACGGAAGAAGAACTGCTGAACCGAATTTGATGAAATTTTGTGGATAGTCTTGAAATAGCCCCCATAAATTTAGCCCAAGTTTCGAGTATCTAAGACCAGGGGTTCTCGAGATATTAATAGAAAACAAAACTTTTCCCTAGGAGTTCTACTCTCTAACTCCGTGGTTTATCCAAACAAAAAGCTTGAAAATCGTTTGAAAGTGAATTAAAACTTTTTGTCTGAGTTTGATGGGAGATTTTTTGCGCCAATTAGTCATTTTCTGAAAACATGAATTGTTTGAAACATGATTTAAATGGGAAATTATCTCCATGGTTTATATTTCACAGGCTTTTATTGAACAATGAAAGTATAAAGAAATCAAAATGGTTATTTAATTTCGCAGTTTATGAGGAAGATTCTATCTTATATCATGTTGCTCAGAAATTCAATTAAATTAAATCTGTTTGTTAATTTTAATTATTATTTTTTCGATTTGAATAATAAATAAATGGATATAAAAATATATTTTAGAAAAAACGATTTGATTTTTCTTATAGCATTTTTGATTGGATAATATCAATTACGGTCTTCAGGTTTAAACGTTATTATTATTGATATTTTCGGGGATTATTGATTCAGGGATTATTGATATTTTCAAGTTAATATGCAATTGTTTTATTACGACAAAAATTGTTTAAACTCATATATTGTACGTTGTACGAGTAATCTTCAACAAATACACGGGTATATCTTCTAATCTACGAGAATATAAGTAGTACAGGTATATTGGCATATGTTTTGATATATATTGGCATATATTGGAATCAATTACGACCTTCTGGTATAAAGAGTACTGAGATTATTGATATTTTCAATTTATTACGTCATCTCTTTTATTTTGGCAAATATTTTTGAGACTCATATTGTAATACGGGTAATCTTCTACTAACACACTGGCATATTTTCTAATCTGCAACAATATAAGTAGTATGGGGTTGCATATATTGATTCAATTCCTTTTTTTGTAAATTTGCTTACAAACGGTGCCAGGATATTTTATTCTTCAAATCTGCCCGTGAAGATAATTTTGCATAGTGAGAACAGGATATTCTTAAGCTTCTCTTTAGGAGCAAGAAATTTAATATTTTAACAGAATTTGCACATGATTGTGAATTATAAGTTTCTTTATATTATATGCTTTGTACGAAGAACGGGTATGCTGCTAGTCTGCAATAAGACTGTAGTTTACTTACTTTTTAATTGATGATACAGATATGAACAAGAATGAAGATGTCATTCATGTCTATGAGATGTTGTGGTACAATTTTAATCCTTCTTCTGGAAATTTTGCTAACTAATGAAAAACATTGAATTTGATACATAGCCTAATAATGGTACTTACATGATAATATCGCATTTAAATGCAGAAATTTTGTTTTCTTTCAAATGTCATTATACATAGTCACAGTGTAAAATAATACATAGAAAAATAAAGTTTGTTTCTTAGAAACAAACTTTATTTTTCTTTTAACATTAATTTTTGTATACGGCAATACCTGTAAAAATGATTATTGTTTGCGATCCCATTAAAATGCTACCACTCATATATATGCAAATAAAAAAATAATAATAAAGCAATTCATAAAAAATAACCCATGGTTGAAATTGAATAAACAAACCAGTTAAAATAGAGGCTGTCCTTTTATATGTGGCTTGTATTTTTGTGCCCCAAATAAGCCAAAATCTCGAATGCACTGTTATAAAGAGATTATAGAACTAATATACAGGGTGTCAAGTAAAGTCATGGACAGGCAAATAACTTGAGTGAGAAGCTTTAGGGTTATTGCAGTGGTTTGGAAAAACTACTTTATTTTTGTAGTGAACTACAACTACTTTATGATAAATGCAGTTAACTATAACTACTTTTTAAAAAAGTAGTGACTGCAAACTACTTTTAAAATGTAGTCACTATATAACTTCTTTTATAATACGAATTTTGCTACAACTTCAATTTACAAAAAAAGTTGAGGATACAGGTATACTGTAGTAATTTAACATACTTTTTCTGAATAAGTAAAACTTACTGATTCCCAAATTTACTGATCAACTTATCAATCTTTGCACTTTTACCCATTTCTGAAAACAATAAAATAAAATAGAAGTAAAAACTTTTTATTTAAAAACATGTTTGTTCATTTTTAGTAGAATTTGCATTTCAAAATTGCAATCCGATAAGCAGGATTTTTTGGGAAATAACACATCTGAATATATCCATATGAAAAATCAACTTCATGAGGCAATGGCCTTCCTAACCCTGCAGCATCGAAAATCTTGTGTAGTTTCTCCTCGTTCTCCTTCAAAAACCGGCATATGCATTTGATGGCGGAATGCATCAAGTTCCATCTCTTCTTATTTGGTATTATGAGATGGGCACTTAACTCTAAAGATATCTTATCAGCTGAAACAACCGATATTTTTGATTTGTTCCAAATCTATTGGCACTTTGCAGATCATACATCATTGCTCAGAACACTAAATTTCGTACAAAGGAAGAAAGAGTGATCACATGATATGTAGAATGACACCTTGTTCGCTTACTGAAGTAACATTAAAAGTAGTGTCAAAACACGATACAAACTAGTGATTTAGTGTATCATGCTACTCCCTACTGTTGTGTATAAAATTATAAAGGAAGACATAATAATTAGTTCAAAGAAAATTAGTTTATTAAATTGAAACTTCAAATTAATTCAAAGAACAAATTACAAAACTTTGCTCACAGGCAGGCAAATCAGTAAGAATTAACAAGTTTAAATTAAATTTATCACAGTCATTAGAATTTTAGAATTTATCAGCTTAGTTAAAATTAAAGAATCTATATAAAAACTTTATCTTAGAAAATCTATTTAAAATCCATCATAAAAATATTAACAATAGAATATTAAATTTTAAATTTAAGACATTTTCCCATACTCTAATAAATTTAGGAAGGTTTAGAAAATTGCTCTCTCAGAAATAAAGCTTTAGAATTTTAAATTCAAAGAATAAAATTAAAATCAAACATTTCAGATATTGAGAAATCATATATTCAGAATTTAAGAAATTAAAAGTTTAAAAACAATAATTCAATATTCATATTTACCCCCACTGGGTCATCAGATAAGATTACAGGATGTAGATAGCTGGCAAAGTATGAGGAAAAAGTTCCAAATATGAGATTCACGGTAAGGAGACAGAAATTCCCAAACTGCTCTTCTTTTGAACACCATACATCAAAAATTCAGTAAAAATAGCCTAACATCTACAACAGGAACTTTCTGATCCTCTTAAAATAGCTGGAAGAAAACTCCAGAGATGCTTCTTTCGCATAGCACATGTAAAAAATCTCATAACACATTTTCCCATGAGTCATGCCTTAAATTAGGTCATAAAAACAAATAAAACCTTCATTTAAAAAAACTAACAAACAAGTGTTAAAAAAAATATCGCGAGGAACTTAATGTTCCATAGGAAACATCACGTGGAACACAAGTTCCATTTGAAAAGTGAACGGTGCGCTTCCTCTCGAAAACGCGGAATTTCAATAAAAAACTCTGAAACTGAAAAATTTCATGAGTGTATTTATACGAGCGGAAATCAAGAGAAGTTTAGAAAACCGGCAGCAATTAAAATCAGCTTACCGAAATTAGAATTGCCAAAATTAAAGCTCAAAACTTTGATAGCAGATGATCCAGAAAAACGCTAACCAATTAAAATAATTCACCATTTCCTAAGAGGCTCGAAAATTACTTAGGCGTCACATCTGTTAGAAAAACTTCAATGTAAACAAGCTATACGTACATCGGTTGAAGTACGGTCAAAATCCCAAAAGTTACTAAAGGCTAATCACTTTAGGATAGCTTGTCAAGAAGTTACTATTCCAAAGCTTCGGATATGAGTATCATTTATGTTCTATTTGATGTTTATTTCGTGAAAATAAATTGAGTTTTTTTTTCACGTTAAGTTTCTTTACTACTTCAAGAAGTTACGACTGGATAAGAATCCACAACCACGCTCTGCTACATCTAAGAACGGCTATGTGCAATATATCTACATTTTAAAATTGCTTTTAAATTTTTTTCATGCCAAGCAACATCAATCACGTTAAAACGCGCGCAAAACCAAGATTCCAAAATGGCTGCAACTGAAATTTTTGAAACGCACTGAACATGGAAATAACTGAAAACTATAGAACAAACGGAATTTCTAACTAAAATGGGAAAATGAGGCATCAAATTAAAGGGAATTTTAAGGGGAATCAAATAAATAATCATTTTTATAAATTTACAAATCAAAAGTAATATTAATTTAAGGAATGGAACATTTTTAATTAAGAATATTATAAAGAAAATTAATTTAGAAGATTAAAAATATTCTAATTAACAAATAAATGAAAAAACCAATAAATATTATTTAAATATTACCAAATTGAGAATATTGAGCCAGGGAAAAATAAATAAAAGTAAATTTCAAACCCTGCAAATTACATAAATTCTAAAGCAACCAAACACTACAAAACTTATTTTTAAAAGTAGCACATTACACTACAAACTGCGAGAAAAAGTAGTGACTTCTGTAGTTTCGTTACTTGTAGTGCACTACTTCCGACCACTGGGTTATTGTATATTTTTAATATAAGTGTATAGGAAACCCCCTTTGGGACTATACAATGAGACAACTTTTGGGTGGCTGGCTGACCTGCCTTTTTAAGGGTACAGGGAGTATCTCACTCCCTGTTAGAGATAGAAGAAATAAGTCAATTACAAAATTGTAAAGCATTGCAGAATTAGTATAAAGAGCTTTTTGTCCCCTTGCAAAAGATGGAATATAAATTTCTGAATGCAATTTTAAAAGATACAATTTTATTAATCTGCATGATACAGTGAAAGCATAGATACACTGGAAGACAACTGGAGACATCTTATAACACATGTTCAAGCATGCATCATTGATGAAGGTGAACATTTTGTATTTTGTGTATAACATTAATTTTATACTGCTGCATTGTCTAAATATTCCATTTTTAGGGGGGGGGGGAGGGGATGTTAGATTGTATACACTGTTTTTCAGGGTTACTTTTCATTTTTGTTTGTGTGTGTGTGGGGGGGGGGGGAGGGCAAAAATGCTTTGTACTAATTGCAATGCTTTACAACTTTAATTGGCTTTTATCCTTATCTCTAACAGAAAACAAAATAGTATCTCATACCCCACTAAAAAGGGGTCAGTCCCCCCAAAGTAGCATCATTGCGTAGCACCAAAAGTTTTTTAAATACTTGCATAAAAATGTACAATAACCCTAATATTTCTCGTGTTATTGACCTGGCCCATGACTTTCTTTAACCACTGTATATATTCTATCTTAACCGAGGACTACTATCATATATGTTCTATATTTAAAAGGCAGCAGATGGTAGTTGAAATATAATTGTTATATAATTTAATTTTAAATAAAGTGGTATTTTAAATCTTGGATAAATGTGTTTTAACGAAATATGGTGTTGTGATGATAATAATGTAAAAATAATTTGAAAAGGGCATTATATGCTAAAAATTTTAAATTATCTATACATATATTGTAATAATAGATGTGAAGGTAAATTATTAAGCATATAGGGTTACTTTTATTAGGTTGACTAATTATTAACTTTGATATTTTCTGCTTATTTATAATTTTATTTACTTTGTTTATTTACCGGCCTAGCTGGCAACTATTGTGGCCACTGATGGTAGTGCACAATCTGATAGTAAAGGTACTGTTCACACCATTCGAATGGTTTTGAGGCAGCCAGATGGTACTGAAACTGAGCAGACTTTACCTGTAACCTCCTCTCGTGTACCTACTGTTCTCACAAATGATGGGCAAGAGGTGCAACTAAGTGATGAGAATCAGCTTCAGATGATTTCGACTATTGTGGAACAAGCTGCTTCGGGAGGATTGGCTGAAGGGAACAATCAAGTAAATTTATTTTAATTGCATCAGTTAAAGCCTTTTAAAAGGCCAAATTTAAATTAATGAAGCTATAAATTCTTGTCATTTGAAATGTTTGTGGTATAATGTGTTGTTGTTTTTTGCTTCGTAAGAAATCTTAATTTCACCATAACTTTTAAATCATAAATAATAATTAATGAAATTTCAATACTGCTGTACTAATAAGATTTTCATTTTAAACCTATCTATTGGAATTTTATCTGTAAAAAAAAATTGCATTTTCTCCCTTGAATTTCAAATTAATTGCTTGCTATTAAAAACGCTTGTGCAGTTTTTCAGTAATTGCTTTTTGCTCTCATCAAATATGTAAATTTTGGTTTAAAATTTTCTATATAAATTTCTTATACATGTTTTTAAAGTAATTACAAGTTTGCAAAATAATAGGAATTATAAAAAATGCATTTTAGACATGAAATTGAACAAGTTATATATTTAAACAAAATACATACTATATGGGCCTAATTTGATTATCAGTTTTGACCATAAATGTGCCTACAGATCTTGAAACAATCAGTTCTTTCATAGAATACACATTCAAACATTTCAGATGTTATCTTTTGAACCATTTCAGTAACATGATTTTGAAGATCAGCTAGATCTCTAATTAGAGCAAGTGACTTCTTGAGTCACTTTAATGTTAAAATGTTTGAAAGTGCATCACTTTAGAATGACCTATCCAATTTTGAGGAAATTTGATATCTAATCGATGATCGATGTGTAAATAGTGCTTTTTAACAAATAAACAAACAAAAAAATTTGATATCTAATTGGTGGTCGATGTGTAAATAGTGTTTTTTAACAAACAAACAAACAAAAGAGAAATCTAAATTGAACAATTTTTACTGGATTTAGTGCCATTCTGTGGAATTGAGAGATTTTTATTTGGAATTTGGGCATGTGACGAGGAGTAAAGCATAAATTAAATCTCGTTACACAGTTATATGGTGGGGACGGAGTTGTCTAAAGAGTGGTAAATAGTCCTATAATCTTCTATTGTTGGAGACATTTGTAAACAAATCTTCACCCTCCTTTAGTTGGGGATTTAAAGGGTCAGTCTCGCTCTTGATTTAGTGATGCATGTTTAACTTTTTAAATGAATTCTGTCCCTCTCCCTTTATAAAGGATTTGTGAATTGTGAATACAACTGAGGAGATACAGTTTTGCCATCTTATTGACAAGGAACATTAACCTAATAAATTTAAAATTAAGTATATGTTATGTTATGGCATGTTTGCCTTGAAATGAACGACTATGATTCTTAAAGTGGACTGTATTCGATGATCAACTACTTACAAATGTCTGTTGAAGACTTTTCAACTTTACAAATTGCGGCATAATACATGCGTTCAATGGCGGTTCCAACTATAAACTTGAGTACGGTCGGACGTTCTGTCTTCTTTTCCATTCGAATTCTATGAGGTCGATGCGATGTGATGCGCCATGCGATCTTTGTGATTCTTTCGACGATGACGTTTTTTCTCCTTCTCGAGCCTCCAATATACTTGTGTTGTCACGGGCACTTCGAGCTTCGTAGAAATGCGTGTGCCACGGTATTCAAATTGGAGCAAATTTGGTTATGCAAAAATTCAAGGACTGGAAACAGTGCGTAGGCCGCAACATACCGCCTGACGTTGAAATATGATTTCAACATAACCTGAACAGTCTTTCCTAACTGGTTTCGAGATTGTTTCAACTCCTCAGTAGTTAGATGATCTGTGCGTCTTACCTTGCTCTTAAGATTGCATGTGAACCTGAAAATATAACTTAAATTCTAATTTGTTTCATATAACTATTACTTAAATCAAGAAAATTATTCCAGAACAACTTGTCTGCTGTGAAACTCAAAGTTATGTCCGAAAGTTTTTTGAATTCCTCCAAGTACTGCGAGTCTGTGGAGAATTCAATTGTTTCTTCTTCTAGTGCGGTAGTTTCCGGTTCCTGAAGAAACATTGGGCCATCCCACCACAATTTCTTGGTTGAAAGTTCTTGAGGGTAACTTCCACAGGATATAATGTTTGCTGGGTTCAAACTGGATGGCACATGCTGCCAAATGCAATCTTGCATTAAAGTTTGTATTTTGCAACTCGATTAGCCACAAAACTTTTCAATTGATGAGGTGGTGTCCGAATCCAAGCTAACGAAATTGTGGAATCTGTATATAGAATTACAACATCTAAAGTAATGTTTGATGATTGCTGAACCTTTTGCATTAGTTGTGATGCTAACAAATAAGCACACAATTCTAGTCTAGGTATTGAGATTGTCTTTAGTGGGGCTATTCGATATTTGCTGGACACTAGTTTGACTGATGCCATGTTGTTTGACGAGATACACTGAACATAAACTGCGGTACCATAAGCTGCTTCTGAAGCGTCCGCGAAACAGTGTAACTTGAGCTTTTTACAATTGTCAAAAAGAATCCAACGTGGAACTCATAGCTCATGAATTGCCTTTAAAGAATCAACAAATTTTTGCCATTCTGATGCAAGAGGTTGCGCTAAAGGTTCTTCCCAATTCAATTTTTGTAGCCATAATTTTTGTAGAAATATTTTAGCTTTGCATACAATAGGACCCAAGAGGCCTAGTGGATCATATAAGCGAGCAATAACTGATAAAACATTTCTTTTGTTACCGATCGATTCAGTCTTAAAATCTACTTTGAATAGAAATTGATCTTCCTTGGGTTGCCAACTCATACCTAAAGTTTTACGATTGAAGGCTTATCTACTTGAAAACTCCATTCTTGATTTGAATTTAAAGAACTATTAAAAAGATTAGGTGAGTTAGAAGTCCACTTGTGTAGTGACCTACCCCCTTTCTGAAGTAAAGCCCGAAATTGTGGGTGATGATGTATTAAATACTACGCGAAGTTTCGTAGTTGTCTTATCCGACTTGTAAATGCCGTGATGCGGAAGGTAATAATAGTTTTTTGGAAGGGTAGTTTCATCTACTTTTTCCATGTGAGCTAATGATTCATGTTCTTGTATGAAATCCCGATAAAGCTTCAGCATTGGGACGCTTTTCGACAATTTTTGATGTAAGCACTTCAATCTTGTTTCTGCGATAAGTTTTGACTCCCCCAAATTATGCAAATCCTGCTTCATGGTCATTTGAACTATGTAACGACCATCCATGCCGTGTCTGTGAGTAGCTTTGTAATGCGCTGCACAGTCTTCAGCTTCTTTACATAAAATGCGCTCATTTAAATTTACGTCTTCCAATTTCCAAAATTTCTCTAGTGTGGTTTCACTATTGTTAACTTGAGATGTAAGCCCACAATAACTAGATGCTTGATTGTGGCTTTCAATGTAGCCACTTGCAATATACCCAAACACAGTATTTTGAAAAATGAGCGACTGTAATGAAGTGCAAATTTGTTCGCCTCTAACAATTTCAAAAAATGTTTCTGCTCCAATCAGCATGTCAATTTTTGATGGCTTTACAAAACTTGGATCTGCTAACATGAATTGCGGAGGAAATCTTACATTTTGTATGTTTATCTTTTTTGCCGGAACCATATCCGTAATTTTCGGTACTACTAAAAAATTCAATGAGGCCGAAAATAAGCTATTACCATTTGTTATGGTAGCAAATGCTTGCGATTTTAACGTTATGGTGATCCCACCTAAGCTTGAAACTGCAATGTTTATTTTTTCCTTTCTTAATCCTGCGTAATTAACAAATTCGTTTGTGACGGAATTTGACTGTGATCCATTATCTAAAACTACTTTAGCTTTTACAAAATGTCCTGAGTTATTCTGAACCCATAAAACTGCTGTCGAAAGTAAAACAGTTTTCTTTGTCGATGAGAGGCATGCCGAAAGTGTATTTGTAACTTCTATACTATCTTCACGATTTACATTACGATCTGTTGTAAATGATTCTGGGGTTTCACTGACCACCATTCCTTGCATTTCTAGCGAATTGAAAGTCCCTGTAGGGCGATGCAAAAGTGAATTGTGCTATGATTTGCACTTGTTACAAACATTCATGGATTGACATAAAGTAACTTTATGATTACTATTAAGGCAATTTATACACAAGAAATGCTTCTTAATGAGTCATAATGTTCCACTGGAGTGGCTGCGAGAAATGATTTGCATTCGAAAATTGCGTGCGGTTTCTTGCAAATAACACAAATCGACGTGTTTGTGATTTTTCTTACTAAGCTTTTAGTTTTATCCCTTTGAGGAGAATGCACTTTCGATTTAAAATGAGAGGCTTTGCTCTGAATATTTTCTAGGATTTGGCATCTCTTTTCTAGAAATTTAAGAAATGTGTCCCAATCCATTAAATCGGTAGAGGCTAATGACATTTCAAACTGCTTGCGTGATTCCTTATCTAATTTTTGAAGCACAATATTAATTAACATAATTTCACTCAACTTGTCTAGTTCTAATTGCATAGCTTTTAGTGCTCTTAAATGCTTCTGTAATTTATCAATTAATGATCGCAAATCTTTTGCGGATTCAAAATGCAATTGTGTAATGGATAGCAATTGATTTACATGAGTATTTACTATTAATCTTTTGTTATCAAATCTATTTTCAAGGGTTTTAAACAAGGAAGAAAATGTGTCTTCCATCGTTTGCATTTGCTTAGCCGTTCCTATTAAACATGACTGCAAATAATACAATTTCTGAGATTCCAAAAGCTGAACATTTGATGTAACTAAAGCATTAAACTGTGATGTAACTAAAGCATTAAAATTATTCCAGTCTCCATAATTACCGGAAAATTTAGGTAAAGGAATTTCAGGCAACTTTACATGTACTTCATAACTTTTCAAATCTTTAGAACTGTTATTGATATCCTTTAAACTAGACAATGAGATATAGAAACGTTTGAGACTTACTTCTATATTTGAAATGTCTGTTTCGATGTCTGCTAGTTGGTCCTCTACATTCTTCAAATCTTTGTCAGGCGTGAACTTATAATACTCTAAGCAAAGCTCTTCTACTTGACTAAGCAACTTCTGTACCTTTTCTACTTTCACTTGCAACCCAACTGGTTCCAAGTCTTCACTTTCTGCGGCATCTGCGATGAAGGTCTGCAGTCTTTTTATTGCAGTCTTTATTCCACCTCGACGACGGTTGAGCGTCATTAGTTCTTCGTTCCCTATAATTGCTGCTATCTTACTATCCAAACGAAAGCGAAAGCATCCACACGAATTCCAAATCCAAGTTCAAGTCCTAGGTCCAACTCAAGATTCCAAACGATTTCCAAATCCAAGTCCAAGTCCTAGGTCTAACTCAAGATTCCAAATGATTTCCAAATCCAAGGCCAAGTCCTAGGTCCAACTCAAGATTTCAAACGATTTCCAAAGGTTAAGCTCCGGCTCCACGGACCATGTTATGGCATGTTTGTCTTGAAATGAACGACTATGACTCTTAAAGTGGACTGTATTTATTCGATGATCAACTACTTACAAACGTCTGTTGAAGACTTTTCAACTTTACAAATTGCGGCATAATACATGCGTCCAATGGCGGTTCCAACTATAAACTTGAGTGCGGTCGGACGTTGTCTTCCTTTCCATCCGAATTCTATGAGGTCGATGCGATGTGATGCTCCATGTGATCTTTGCGATTCTTTCGATGACGATGTTTTCTCTCCTTCTCAAGCCTCCAATATACTTGCGTTGCCATGGGCGATTCGTGCTTCGTAGAAATGCGTGCGCTGCGGTATTCAAATTGGAGCAAATTTGGTTATGCAAAAACTCAAAGACTGGAAACAGTGCGTAGGCCGCAACATGCTATATCAAAGTTAAGGCTGGATGAAATTTGACACCTGTGACTGTTTACAACCTGATTTCTACCAGTTTCGCAGCATTGAATTTATTGTGTTGGGGGCTCTAAGCGACTGCTTAAATCCTCATATTGTAAATAATCAGGTGAGGTACAGGGACGGGTTTGTATATAGTTTAAAAAAACTCTGGTCTGCGGAATGTATGTTAAAATGTCTTGTTGCAGCAGGTGTACTGTATTGGGGGCTCTAAGCGACTGCTTAGTCCACCTATCGTAATTCCATATGTGAGGTTTCTGGCTGTGCCGGGTTCGTATTTAGTTTCATAAAATTTATGTCTTTAGATCTATTTTGAAAGCAACAGATTTACTGCCTTGGGACCGTAAGCGACTGCATAGTCTGCTTATCGTAAATCCTCATGTGAGGTGTACTTCTGGGCCAGTTTTGTACTTAGTTTAAGAAAATATGGGTCTTCAGATTTCTGTTAACTTGTTTCTCAGCATCATTTTTACTCTACTGGGGGTCTTTTAGGGATCACTTAAATTGCCTTTTGTAAATTCATGTGGAATTTTGGGCCAGATTGAGTTTGCACTTAGTTTTAAAAGTTTTTCATCCTCGGATTTGACAGTTTTGGTTGGGTCTTAAAATGTCACTTTGACAGTTTTCTGACTTTTATCAAAAATCTTCTGAATTTTCATCTTTAAAGTTTGCAGGTATGCATTATGCCATTATATCATTTTAAATATAATTTTTTAAAGTATCTCTGATTTTGCCAAAATACATGGTTACTTTAGGAACACCATGTATATATGAATAAAAAAAATAATTATTCTTTGGTGTATATCTTTTTTTGCCATTTTGGTCTAGTTTAATTATTTTATGCAGAAATAATATGATGTTTTTTTACATGTTATATTTTTTCACTGTTCCTTACATATTCTGGGGTGTTAATCCCATTGCTCTGAAGAGCTCCAAATCACTGCCTGCTCTAAAACAAGTGCTTTTGTGGAAGTTTTTCCCACTTTGCTCAAAATCAAAGTTTAAGATTCATGACAGTCAGGGACACTAAAATCTTTATACTTTGCAATCGAATTACTGATCTTATTTGTACTTAGTAATCGAAACATTAATTTTTCGTGATATTACATTAAACATTTTTAGTTGTATGTAAAGTATAGATAATGATTTTTGTGCAGTTTCCAGAGTATTTGCTTCCAACAACTGACTACTATCAATATTAAATGTTCAATGTTTTAAAAAGTCCAGTTTTAGTTTTTTTTACTCAGTTGGTACGTGTTTTAGTTATTTAATATTTATGGTATTTTTAATATTTATGAAAAATGAATGAATTCAAGATTATGTGCGTGTAATTTGTTTAATTTTTTATGAGCATCAGGGTGCGTACGCGGCCTGGAAAACCTTGAAAGTCCTTGAATTTCATTATTTTTTTCCCAAAGACTTGAATAGCCTGGAAAATTGGGATTATTTCCAAAAAGGTCTGGAAAATCCTTGAAATTCTCATTTCCAATTCCAAAACCGTAAAATTCCGGTTGTACTAGAATCCCTACGTCACTCATTACGTCACAATATCAAACCAATTCTCTTTTCCCCAGCGCTGTCAATCATAGTTGAATTTTTATATATTACAATTTTTTTATATTGCAATATAAAAATTAGGGATGTTTTAAATACATGAAAAGGATATATATTTTAGAAATTCATCTATTAATCGTATGGATTCCATTCAAAGTTTGTTTGAAAGATAAATTTTTCAATTTTTCTGTTGGTGCCCAAATGGAAACTCTGTGGTAATATTTTCGGTCCTTAAGTTACCGATTTGTGCGAATATTGTTTAAAATCGAGAACAGCAACAGTGAAACAAACTAATTTGAATTAAAATAAATAATGCCTATGTGCACTTTTGGGTTCTGAAGTACCTATGTACCCAATTTTAAAGTTGTATTCGCATCATGTGTATTAAAGTTGTAAAGTAATTTCTCGCTACAGACTGCACACTCAAACATACACACACACAGACATCTTCCTTTATTATGTAAGACTTGATTACATCTTAGTTTTTAAACTTTTTTTTTAGGTGATTCTAAATGTGGGGAATGCATACCAAGCAGTAACTGTTGTGCCTACAAATGGAGCTTCTGGCGAAGTCAGCTACATGTTTATTGTTGCTCAGTCAGATGATGATAAAGATCCTTCAAAGGAAATGGACTTGGACATGTCCGTGTATGATTTTAATGAAGGCGAAAAACATGGTGAAATAGTTTCAGAAGAAGTGGCTCCTGATGGAACAAAGACTAGAACTATTAGAATTACTCAAAAGAAAAGCCAAATAGTAACTCAAGCTCACATGTGCAACTACTGCAACTACACTAGTCCAAAGGTAATTTGAGAATTTATTTTGATTTATTTCATTTTATTATAATCCCTGGGATAAATTGCATAATATTTTTTAGTAAAAGTATTAATGCATCTAATGTTTTATTAGTTTTTAACAAAAGTATTGATTTTAACAAAAGAAAACTGAGTAAGTATTCAAACAGTTTGCTTTTTAATATATTAAATTTGCAACAGCAAATACACTTGATGCAAAAGTGAAAAAAATCTTTTATAAAAGCATTACAGTTAAAAAGTACTAAAATATGTAATAATATTAAAAAATTATTGCTCCTTAATGGGTTTAGGTAAGTTTTAAATTCTTTTTGGCATACAGTTTAAATTTTTTCTACATAAAAGTTTTATTGTTCACTGATCTTGGATGGCAAACATGCAGTTCTGTTTTGTTTTTGGACTTTTAATTAATCAACCTGTTTCCCTAAATTGAAATCATACATGTTAAAAAAAAATTAAATTAGTGTTTTATTTGTGTATTGTGGAATTTTTAGCTTTGAATTTTGATATTCTGTATCTTTGTTTAATACAATATGGTTCAAAATGTATGAAAAAATAGTTTTAATGTTGTATAATTTTAACAGGGTACGATTTTAATAGTTTTAATATTTAAAAACCAATGTCATCATGAAAAAAAAAGTCTCATTTAAAAAAAAAAAACATTTTTGAATTATTTATCTTTAAAATTTCATAATTCAAGTTTTAAAATCTCAGGTTAAACTGGTAAATCTGTTTTCTAACACAGTTTTAAACATATGTTAATTACCCTGAATTCAAGTGAAGAAGGATAAAAATCTGATATTATTCTCAAAAATCTATTTTTGATTTTCTTACAGTACATAGTATATATGTAAAAGTAAACATATTTTCTGATACCATTGAAATTTTATCTTTTAGAGTTAATTGATCCATACCAGTGATTTTCAAAGTGTGTTCTGCAGAATTCTTGTGGTTCTACAACACTATTCATTGGTTCCGCAACATAATCATCAAATTGAATTCCAAAATGTTTCCACCACCAAAAAAGATTGAAAAGCACTGATCTATAAAATGTGATCATTTCTGAATGCAAATAAAATTCTTTTTACCTGATTATGAATTTAAAACTCAAGACTATTAGTTAAAAACCCAGGCTACCCAACTCACCCTAGGGTATGAGCAGCTGTTTGAGTGGCTGGTCAGACTATTAGTTGAATTAGTTCATATAAATTTTTAAAATGTGTTGAATGATGCTATTCATTTTTTATTATTAAATTAATATCCAAAAATATTTGTTATCTTTAGGCAACAATATTGTCTAACTATATTGTCTATTTCAACTATTAGTTGAAATAGTTCATATAAATTTTTAAAATGTGTTGAATGATGCTATTCATTTTTTATTATTAAATTAATATCCAAAAATATTTGTTATCTTTAGGCAACAATATTGTCATTTTATGCAATGCTTAGTGTTTTATGTGATGTATGCTGCTTCTATTCAGTACCATAATCTTTCTGGTTTATTTGTACAATGTGAATATCAATATTAATAAATCTCAGCACAAGAAATCTCCAACCAATTTAAATCTTAAAAATATGACTAGATATAAGTTTTTATTTAGTTGTATTTTTCACTACTGATCTACTGTTATATATTAATTCTTAACTTTGTTATCTATATTTATTTTGTGGTAAAGCTAATAGTTTTGCAATATGTATGAGATTATCTTCAATGTGTTATTTTTAAAAAAATGTCTTTTCACCTTTTCAAATGTCTTTTAAGAAACCTTTTCAGTTTGCTAATGGAGTCTTTTTAAAATTATTTTTAGAGATATTTGCTGTCTCGCCATATGAAATCCCATTCTGAAGAGCGTCCTCATAAGTGTGGTGTATGTGAAAGAGGTTTCAAAACTCTTGCATCTTTACAAAATCATGTTAACACTCATACAGGAACTAGACCTCATTGCTGTAGAGACTGTGACTCATCTTTTACTACATCTGGAGAATTAGTTCGACATGTTCGTTACAGGCATACACATGAAAAACCTCATCGGTGTACAGAGTGTGATTATGCTAGTGTGGAACTCAGTAAGCTTAAAAGACATATGCGATGTCACACAGGTGAACGTCCTTATCAGTGTCCTCACTGTACATATGCAAGTCCTGACATGTACAAACTCAAACGTCATTTAAGGATACACACGGGAGAAAAACCATATGAATGTGACATCTGTCAAGCCCGTTTCACACAGTCCAATAGCCTCAAAGCACATAAGCTAATTCATTCTGGAAATAAACCTTCTTTTCACTGTGATTTTTGTCCTACAACATGTGGTCGTAAAACTGACTTGCGAATCCACATGCAGAAACTTCATACAAGTGATAAGCCTTTGAAGTGTAAGCGATGTGGGAAGACTTTCCCTGACAGATATTCATATAAGGTATTTTATATATATGCATTACAATTTATTTATTTCTAAATATAAAATAGCATAACGATATATATTTCACGTAGATTACTTGTGGATTCTTTATGACTGTTTCTGATAATTGTCAATTTTCAGGTTAAAAAAAATTTTTTTTTTTACATTCATAGTTTCTAGAAACTATTGCTTGGGATAAGTTCGTAATAATTTTAAAAAATTCTAATAGATGACTAAGCTGTTTAGCATGATTTAATGAAATTTTAATGCATATTTTGAATGCAAACTTGATAGAAACACCATTTTGGTGATGCATGTGTACTTGTGTCACTGAATATATATATATATATATATATATTTTTTTTTTTTCAGTGGAGCACCGTTTACACGTTTCTCATTTATACGTCGTTTCAGCACAATTGCGATTAATTTCTAACCATGTAATGATAAAATATTTCATTTATACGACTCGAAACTTCGGTTAGACATCATTTGCCCAGTTTTTCCGCTGATAAATCTTTTTAAAATTCGAAAATTTTCATTTGGATAGAATATTTGGGAATTGCCACCACAAGGGTAGAGGTTCTCTGACCACGTTTACATAGGTTACCACTGTTACAAATGTAGTGCACATTTTGATTCCCAAAGAAATCTCTCTCAAGCTGTCAAATTTACATGGCAACCCTAAACTGCACTTGCTGTGGGAAGAACGAACAACGAGACGATCTAGTCACCAGACTCTTTTGTTTGATAAGCAGTTCATTCTTAAATCGAATTCCTATGTTTTTGAGAACTCACTTTTCAGTATTGCTGTTCAGTCTGTTGGTTTCTTAAAAATTTAACATTCTTCAAAAATGTCCCGAAAGCATACTTTCATTAAAAGATAGTTGAAAATTTAAAAGAATTGGACAAAAGTACAGGATTAACAAAAGTACATTTGGCTAAAAAATTGGATATTCTAATTTCTACTCTGAAAACCATTGTCTATGAAAGAAAAAAAATCGAGGACAGAGCAGCAGTTTGTGGAAACTCTGCTTCGAAGAAACTGAGTGTGCAAGAAGGCAAATTTATTGAAGTAGAGGACAGTTTGTTTCAGTTTTTAACACAATGTCGTGCATCAAATATTCCCGTGAGTGGGCTCATGCTTATGGAAAAAGCAAAGGAAATTGCTTTGAAATTGGATGTAAAAGATGCATGTTTATCAACTGGATGGCTTCACAAATTCAAAATGCGACATGAAATTTCAAGCCGAGTGGTAAGTTGGGAATTTAAAGATGTTCCAACTGAAACTGTTAACGAATGGTTAAAAAATTTGCTGAACAAAATTGATGGATACCAGCTGAAGGTTATTTACAATGTTGATGAAAAAGGCATCTTTTATTATCTCATGCCTGCAGGAACTCTCTCATTTAAAGGTGACAATTGCAATGGTGAAAAAAATCTAAAGATCGCCCCACTGTTTTACTTTGTGCTAAATTTTAAAAACCCTTTTACTCAGAATAAAGAAAGTGCTGATAATTTTGGTTCAACTTTGTTTCATCATTTAATATATTTTTGAAAATTTAATGATAGCCAAATTTACCATTGAAATTTGCATTTTCTCATTTTCCGAGCTGGTTTTTCACTAGGAAGGGGACAATACACTCAAACCAAATTTATTTTGCAAGTACAATAGTAACAGTAGATTTTACCCGAGGGGAGAAAATTAGAGTGTTTTGAACCCTTCCAAAATTTTTTCACTGGTGAAAGGGACGTTTTAAAAAATTCAGATTTTTCAAAAGCTGTATCTCCAGCGGGGTTCACAGTAAAAATCTGAAATTTATGTTGCTGAGGCTTCTATTAGGTAGCAACACCATAATAAAATTTGATCACGTTGTTTTGCATAGTGACAAAAATATTTGAGTTCAAATTTGTTAATAAAATTAATGTATTTCCATTTGCGTTGACAGTAATTTTTATGTATATATACAAGAAAATCATCATTATAGTTATAAGAAATGCATTAAATGTTACTTGCTTATATGTTGGAAACAATTGAACAAACAAAAATTATATGTATATACAAACAAATTATCATTATAGTTACAAGAAATGCATGTTACTTGCTGTTTAGGCCTACATGTTGTAAACAATTGAACAAACAAAAATTATATCATTTAGCAAATTTTTTTAGCTTGTTTCTTTTTATCTTATGTTGTAAAAGTTCCTTAAGCTCATTGCACAACCTGGATTTAATATTCCATGTTTGTCCAGTAGCAGTTGATGGCTTGAAAGGAGTAAGAACACATAAGACATTATCATACTGCACCCAAACAGTATCTGCTTTTGATTTTTGAAATGATGTTGATGGTCCCACTGGATGGAAGAAATGGACATTTCAGTCCTTCTCTGATTGCTTCACCTCAATAACTTGTGCAAGCCATGAGAATTATAAATTCATGCAATGTAATCACTTTCTTTAAGTTCAAGAGAAAGATCTGTTGAAACTTTGGTGATGATGTTTATTTCCTCAAAATCTTGTGAATTGGATAGTCTTGTGAATTGAGTCTTTTTTGTTTTGTTTCCTTTTGACCATCTGTATTCCTAATAGAAACACAGTCTTTTGCACCAGGGCACATTTTACTGTTTTCATCATTTTCTTAAAAATCTACAACTTTATCAATTACTTTCTCTGGAAAATTTCTGGACATCCTTTGTTCTATATTAGGAAGAATGCCATAGCTCTTAACTAATGCCTGTGTGTTTCTTACTAAGTACTGACTTGCACCAAATTCATGACATGATTTTGCTACTAACCAGGACTCTGGCACTAAACTTAATATTTTTACTTTCTCTGTAACTGTCAAACTTCCTTTAAAATTTTCATTATCTTTTTTAAGAGAATAGTGTATTCATCTTCCTTCAGATCAGCTTCGTTATTTCCGAAAGATTCATTCAAACTTACATCAAAACTTTCACTTAGTTTATTTTTCATTGCTGATGTAACTTTTCTACTCTTTTTATTTAAAGCTTTTGGTCTTTGTTTAATGTTAAGCTTCTGAATTTTAACAAGTGAAACTCCTAGAGCCGCACATGCAACATTTATGTTATCTAATGTCTGACACACTGGACTAAATGTCTCATCTTTGTTAAAACTATAAATTTTTTTCAAACAAGAAATGCATAAATTTTTAACTGGAACTAATCCTAGGTTTATATGGTTTTGAGCCACATGTAAATATATTTCAATAAGACCTTTTGTTGTAACTTTTGTATGACATCTAAAACAATTAGAGCAGTTCTTTCCATATAAGTGATTGTATTTAACAAGATATTTCTTCTCATGATACTGGCAAATATTTTCAAAGTCTCCTAATCTTATGTCCAAAATAGTTTTTTCTTCATTTCTAAATTCACTGTCCTTTTTAGTGTTAGTGAAATTAGCCCATAAGTAGTCTTATGACAATCCTCATCAACTTTACCTTCAACAGAACAAATACATCATCTTTACCTTCACTTTATCACGCATGCACATTATACTAATCAAAAGCCAGCTGACACACAATGCAAATGCAGAACTTACACTTGCCTGCGATAGCAAGTTTTTTCTGGATCAAACAGGTTCTATCTTGTTTCAAATTTTACACTCTTTGGCTAAACAAGATTGTACAAATTGAGACATTCCATGAACTCGACTGTTTCAGCAGTTATGAATTGTGTAGTATGTTTTTATATATATTTTCTTGGTCTTTAGTACTATCATTTGGTTTTTATTACAACAAATAACAAGAAAGATCAATCATGCTTAAAGCATTGATTATGAAACACTTTCCAACTTCAATGCAATTTTATTTAAACATCTCTAAAATGCAATACATTCCTCGTAATATTTTAAAACTTATCACAATACTACATTAATTTATTATATTTGAAAATGCAAACCTTCATCGAAAAAAATGAACTTCATTCAAATGACGGCATTGAAATATAAATTGCTTGGTTTAAACATCTCTAAAATGCGATACATTCCTCGGTAATATTTTTAAAATTATCATAATTCTACAATAATTTATTATATTTGAAAACTTCATCGAAAACAACTGACATTCATTCAAATGACATCATAGAAAAAATAACACGCCTGGCTCTCTCTATAAAAGCAGCATTTCATTCATAACATTTTCCCATTCATTTCATTCATCACAGTACTAAAATAATTTATTTTATTTAAAAACTTAAGACCATGGAGCTACAAGTAATTAAACTCTATACTTAAAACTTCATCGAAAAAAATCGTCCTTCTCTGTGTAAAATCAATGAATATTTCATTCATATCAGCTATGCAGACTCCATGAACTAAATCATTTTGCATTAAAGAAATACAGCAATTCTTATACAAGTCATCCTACATATTTTGCTGTTTACATTTTACATAAGTGAAAAATAGGCTTTGTTGTAGAAATAATCAAATTTGGATGATCATTTAAACTCAGATATATTGTAATTGCATTGTTTCAGTATGTAGATGCACAGAATTTAAGCAAAAATAAAGTGGTTTTAGGATGGATACAACACTCAATATGAATTAAAAAGAACTTTAAAAATCACGATTTTGAGACAAGATGGATGCCATATTTCATTTTGAAGTGGGTCACGTGATCTTTTCATATCATGGTCACGTGATCGCTTCATATAAGAAGTGTAATTATTATTTTAATTTTTATTTAAAAAACCACTGAATATATTTTCTGCTGAAATTTTTTTTATATATTTATGGAATAATTTGAATATTACCTAAAATTTTCGAAACAATTTGTGAATTTTAAATCCGCTTAAAAAATGTTTGAAAAATTAGGTCCCATAGGGTTCAATGTATTTCATTTTTTCAACCCGGGTTCAATCCAAAACTAATTGGGTGATACTATTAATTAATATTCCCATAGGTCCTACAGACTGTCTGAACAACATACTAAAATTTCATTTTGATTAAGTAATTTTTATGGCAGTTATCGTGCTAACAGACAGACAGACAGAATGAACAAAGTCATAAACACTTTTCAACTTTGTTGTTAAGTGTTAAAAAAGAAAATATATTCATGCTTCATTGGTTATAAAAATTCACACCTTTGAACTCAAATATTTTTGTTACTATGCAAAACAAAGTGATCAAATTTTATTATGGTGTTGCTACCTAATAGAAGTCTCAGTAATATAAATTTCAGATTTTTACTGTGAACCCAACCCCACTGGAGGTACAGCTTTTGAAAAATCTGAATTTTTTGAAAATTGCCACTTTCACCAGTGAAAAAATTTTGGAAGGGTCCTTATATAACACACCAGTTTTCTCCCCTAAGGTAAAATCTACTGTTACTATAGTACTTGCAAAATAAATTTGGTTTGAGTGTATTGTCCCCTTCCTAGTGAAAAACAGACTATGAAAATGAGAAAGTACAAATTTCAATAGTAAATTTTGACTACCATTAAATTTTCAAAAATATATCAAATGATGAAACAAAGTTGAATCAAAATTATCAGTCCTTTATTCTGAGTAAAAGGTTTTTTAAATCTTTTAATTTACTCAATTAGGAGGAAAGTTATAGCATTTTGCGCAAATGCTTGTAATCACAAATATGTATATTGTACATGTTTAAAGTACCATCTAGGGCACATCTCTGCCACACGGTAAAAAATTTTTCTTTTCTAAAAATGGTTTTGAACTCTAAACATGTATAAATACATGTGCAAAATATAAGAAATATTAAAAATGATGCAGCAACCAATTTAAAAAAAAATTGTTGAAATAGCATGGAATGACCCAATAGAGCAAATACATTCCCCCTTCCACCTGATAAAACTTTCAAATTGAACTTAAAATTTTGTTAAATTATTCCATGTTTGGCATGCATATGGGATAAAAAGTTCTGAAAATCAGAATGTAAACATTTTTGCTTTAAATCCGATATTTTAAAATATAGCTTTCCAGACTAGAGTTCTTTTGTACCATTTGCATGAGCAAGTGTTTATTTATGTTGAGTTCATTAAAGTTATAACACAGAAAGTTAGGAGAGAAGAGAAATAACAAGTTATGTCTGGATGAGTATTGCAGTAGCTTCAATCCTTGCTAGCTTTAATGAAATAGGAGAGGACTTATTTTCCCTGTTATTATTTACTGCCTTTGGCGACCAGCATGGTTGCTTTTTGAAAAAGCTCATAACTTGCAATAGCTATCGACCTTGTACCTCTGCTATATGCTTATGCTCACAACAACTTATGCAGCAGTTGTCAACCATGTGCCTGCCCGCTATTTGGGAGCATACAATTCGTGTAAGTTATATACATTAACGACAACCCTGCTCCATGAAAATCAAAATGCACACTGCATGATATAAATGTTTTATTAAAAATTTGCAATGTAAATGTTTTATAAAAAGATGTTTTAATTTAAAAATTTCATTCTGTATTTACAATTTTTCTTAAATTTCACAGAAATTCTGATTCATGATGTAAATGATTTACTAAAAATAATGTTTTAATTAAAATATTTTATTGCGTATTAACAAACTTCCTATAAATTTTGCAGAAATTCTGATTCACAGTGTAAATGTTTTATTAAGAGGATGTTTTAATTAAAATATTTCATTCTGTACTAACAATGTTTTATAAATTTCACAGAAATTCCAATTCGCTATGATCATGTTCATAAAAACTACAGAAAATTTCTTAAAAGAAAAAAATTCTGCCATCATTTCAAAGCAAATTCTGGCCATGTGTCATTCTGGTGACATAAATCATTCTGTTTGAAATGAAATGAGAGACGGGTGGCTCAAGAAGAGCCCAGCACAGCGACCAGAGGTCTATTGTACTGTCCCAGACAGAACAGATCTCTACGAAAAGAGACCAGTAGCCGACGCAAAGATGAGCAGGCACTTGACAGGAATGTCATTCAGCTCCCAGGGTTCAATCACATGTCGACCAATGTGTTCGAATCTGTGAGCAGAGTAAACCTCACATTCACAGAGAATATGAGTAGCAGTTTCTTTGCTGTATTTGCAGCCCCTGCAAAGCGAGTCTTTAGTGACACCCATAATGTTGAGGTGTCTCTTGAGGGTGCAATGCCCAGTAAGGAGCCCAACAGCTCTCCTGAAATCATTCTGTTTACTTTATAGAAATGACTGTGACAGGAATGACATTTTGGTTTATTTTTGTTTCTCACAGAAATAAAAACTAATACTGGAAAATAAAATATACACTATGCAAGTGCTAACAAAAGACATCTTATTTTTAAATTTTCATTCATATTAACAATAATTATATGTATGACAGGAATGACGGGTAATAAATATATTCATCAAAAATGAATAATAAATTGTGTTTTTTACTTAACTATTAATCGCAGTATTTTAAAACTTAAAACAAGAACGCATTTCCAAATGATGAGATTTAGTGGATTAAAGTGATGATTTTTTGGACATTGTTGTACTATCTCGATTCTCAGGGAAGCATGTAAAAGAAATTTCGCAAAAAAACTATTGTTAGAATTTTTACAAAAAAGGGTTTTTGCTTCACCCATTTATTTTCATTATTTTTATGGTTTTTACTGTTGTAATTAAGATATGAAAACTCAACTCATCACTGGAGACAGTGATAGAAATGACAAATTTGTAGTTTTATGGAGTTGAAACTATATTTAATATTATTGAAAAATATATTTTTCTTGAAGACCATGTTGAACAGATTGAATTTTAAATAAATACCGGAAAAAAAAAAAATTGTCTTATTTATAATTTTTCTTTTAAACTCAAGGGACAAAAAATTGAAAATTATCAGAAATTCAGCCTTATAAAATATCTAGCAGGAATGAATTATTTCTTCACTGTTTTAAAAAGTCATTAAATTTAACTATATATTTTTCGAAAACCTTTTGATTCTTAATGAGAAATAGAAGTAATTTGTTAAGTGTATAATTTCTATTTTAATTGATTACAATAGTAGTAATAAGTCATAAAGTTACAATAGTAGTAATAAGTCATAAAGTCATAAAGTTATAAGTACATAAAGTGTTAGCACTTATATGTACGAAAGCAATATTGCACAACAACGTGGTTTCAAACACTGCTTGATCAATAACAATGTTCTAAAGCATGTTATCTTTATGTTCAGTAAATGTTGACAATGGCCCATTGATGTTGAGAATTGTATAATATATCTTATCTTTATCAGTAACATCTGCTTTCATTTTACACCTTTCTTTTTAACTAAAAACTTTACATATCTATTATATTTATTTTACTTGTAGCACTTACTGAGCTCACATTTTGTTTATGAAACTGATTGATACCGTTAATTTTGTGTAATGTTCTTTATATTTATAATTAAATTATTTAAATTTTTCTTTTGTAGCAGTTAAAGCAAAGTTTTTGTAATGCTTTTTCTAGAAGACAATTAATAACTGTAGATTTCAGTCTATCTGCCCCCTCAAATGAAACGGAAAATCATGGAATTGGGGGGGGGGGGGCGGGGAGATATTCAGAATTTTCTTCTAAAGGAAACAAGTAGAATTCCGTCGATATGCCCCCACAAATGTGATAATAAATGTGGAGTATGTAGCAGGGAGGAGGCTTAATTGAATCTTTTAGCTAAAAGAAACAAAGTGTATATTTATCAATAAATTTATTTTATTCTACGATGGGATTTAAAAAAATTTTGTTTTGGATGTTTAGAAAGTGTATGTGGAGGGTGAGGGGGGGGGGGGGGGTCCATTTCATGGAATGTTTCAAAATTCCAAGAGATTGCTGGAAGTGGCATATCTTTTCATAATTAGTTTTGTATTGTATGCACTAATTCTTTGTTTCAGTTTGTATTTATGTGTTATGATGTTATGTATCACCCATAGAAATTCATTCAATTATATTGAACAGTTGTTGAGAAATCGGTGTTTTTGTGCACGTAAAGATAATTTTGGGCATTAGTGTATATTTGATGGATACATTGTATGAAAAAATGACCTAATTTTTGTTTGCCAAATGGCAATGAGGTTAGCTTTAATCACATTGCTTAAAACATGAAGGTAAACGGGAATACTCTCTATGGTTTATAAACTTCATCAAAGTTATACCTCAAATTCTTATTGATTGTTTTGGTCAGGCTTTTGTTTAAGAATTATTGATTCTTTTCTTCAGGCTTTTGCTCAATAATGACAAATATAATGACTTAATAGTTTTATGAGTAAGATTTTGTCACGATTACTGCAATGTTTTTTGCATTATAAATTAACAATAAAAATTGTGCTGTCCAATAAAAATATGTAATCTGTGAAATTAATTTAATCAAGTGTGTGCTTTATGTTTCATTAGAGTGTTGTATAATAATTAATCTGCATGTGTCTTGGGATATTAGAAGTGCAAAAGCCTTCATTCTGATATCAAACAGAACTAAATACTATGGAATATTAATGTATAAAAAAATTCTATACCTTTATTCTGATAATGATTGTGAGATAAACAGAACTAAATACTATGGAATATTAATGTATGAAAAAATTGAATAGAAGTTCACACTTCCGAGATTGGGTAATAAGTTAACAACATGTACTGAGCATTAAAAGACAATAGAGTACAGATTTTCTGCATGGGTACAGCTAGTGTTATATATTTGACTTCAGATATTGATTCATTCTATTGAATACAGTAGTTTTTTTTCTCAAAAAATGTTATTAGAAATATTTTTATATAGGAATTTATTCCTATTTATTGTATTATTCTGAGAATTTATCAAAATATTTATATATAACATTTGCCAATTTTTTTGCCACTGACAAGATAAATAAATAAATTTTCTTTTGCTCTAGTTGCATGCTAAAACACATGAAGGGGAGAAATGCTTCAAGTGTGATTTGTGTCCTTATGCGTCCATTTCTCAACGCCATTTAGAGTCCCACATGCTAATCCACACTGATCAGAAACCTTTCCGATGTGATGAATGTGACCAGGCCTTTCGACAGAAGCAGTTACTACGAAGGCACAAAAATCTTTATCATGATCCTAATTATGTTGCTCCACAACCAAAGGAGAAAACTAATGAGTGCTCTGAATGTGGAAAGGCATTCCGCCATAAAGTGAGTATTGAAAGTTTGTAGCTGGAAAAATGAAATTATTTAAATCTGTGCATGTTTTCTATTTTTGGAAACTGTTAATATTGTGCAATATGTATGTCTTTGAGTATTGCAATTTCTGTAGGAGCCACAATTTTTGCAGAGAAGGAAGAAAATTCTTTAAAATAATTAACTGAAATGTTGTACCCAATAAAAATGCTTAACCTTTAGTGAAAATATTTTTTCTAAATTAAAAATATATATATATCTTCTCAACATGGAACACTTTTTGAGGTTGTAAAACAAAGCAAATATTAGAATAGTATTCAACAATTATGAATTTTTTCATAAAATGTTTTAGATTTGATTGTATCGGATTGATTTTAGACCTATACCATTTGTGCTACACTGTACCAATAACATATTTTTGCACTAACAAACATGATTCCAAACTTTCACTTTGTTATCTACTTCACCAAATCATTAATAAAAGCAGTAGTCATTTTTGAAATGCAATAGCAAAGTCCAAAATGTTAATCTGGCTGAGTAGGGTGGACTTTTAGTATTACTTTTGTAAGGTTCCATCCCAATCTCAGATAACTCAATTGATAGAGTGGTGATCTTGATATGTAGAGTTCTGAGGTTTGAGTTCTTTCTTGGGCAAGATCTCATATCTTGCATAGTTAAAAACCTGAATTTTTTTTACAAGTTATAATTTCACACATGTTCTATGTAGTTGATGCGTGTTATAAAGCAAATGTTGAACCTGTGAAATTTATATTATGGAAAGAATACATTTATTTATCGTAACTCTTTCTACCGCCCTCTCTACCAACTACTAGTAGTTGGTAGGTAGAGAGGGTGGATACATTTAATCCTTATTGTCTTGCTGTCAAAATACAGCCACCTTCTTTAGCTTACATAGATAAAGTAGCCACACTAACAAAGGAAAGCATGTATATGTCTTTGCTCTCTGGGATTGCTTTGCCATTATATCCTTAAGGAGACTATTTTTTGTTTCTGAAACTGGTTGATACTGTTATTAATTTGTTTTATGTTGTGCATTTCTGCAGCAAATTGAGTGATTTTTTTTTAATTATGTAAAAATTTAGAGGTTGATAGAGTATTTTGTAATTCATATTATTAGAATACAAACTACTCAAAATTTAAGATTTTCGCAGCATATGCTTCTGAAAAGCAATGATTATTTCCGGTGTAATGCTTGCAGTATAGTTTATGCAAGAAAGTGATAGTTTAAGTTACACTATGATTATAAATGACATTAAAATAGCATATATATAAATATAAATTAGATATATATTCAATTCATTGACATACATGACTGACCTGTTGCTAGATAAAAGAAATTAATTATTACAAAAATTTAAAATATACTAACCGAATACCCATTGAAAATCAACGGTCTCACAATAAGCAACCCCTGAATAATGTAAATTTCTTAATAATTCGCGTTTCACATTTATTCGACAAATCGAATATTTTGGTGTGCTGAACCCCCTAAAGAAGAAAATATTGGGAAACAAAATTTGAGCATTTCTTCCTTTCGAATTATCAACCCTTATACCACATTAAAGTCTGATCCCGAGGCACCCCTCTCATCCAGAGGCACCACTATATTATTATTTCTCCTTTGGAACTCTTTTCTGTGAAGCACATCCATAAATGAACATTTTTGGAAAACTCTGTTTGTCTTGTGTTTTTTATCAGATGATTGGCCCATATACCAAATATCAAGCCTCTACCACATTTAAAGGAAGCGTGCCTCATTTATTCGGAAAATCGAACATATAAGTGTGCGCACCCCTTAAAGTAGCAAATATAGGAAGTCTGAAATTTCACACTCTCTTCCTTTCAAACTATCTACCCGTAGACCAAATTTGAAGTCGCTATCCTATCGAGAAGCATGTTTTTCTATCACTTCACGTTTTGAACGTTTTTCTGTGTAGCACCACGCTAAAGAACATTTTTGTCAAATTGTATTCATATTTGTTTTTTTTGTCAAATGGTTAGCCCATATACTAAATTTCAAGTCTCTATCACATTGTAAAGGAGGCGTTTTCATTTGTTCGGTAAATCGAACATTTTAGTGAGCGGCACCCCCTATAATAACAGATGTTGGAAAACTGAAATTGCACACTTTCTTCCTTTCCAACTTTTTACCCGTACACCAAATTTGAAGTCTCTATCTCATCGCGAAGCATGCTTTTCTAGCATTTCATCTTTCGAATGCTTTTGTGTGGAGTACCCACCCCCTTAACTATACATTTTTTGAAAAACTCTATTATTTTTGTGATTTCTGTCAGATGATTTGCCCATATATCAAATATCAAGCCTCTATCACGTTTTAAAAGGGGCGTTTCTCTTTTATCCCGAAAATCGAACATTTTGGTGTACGGCACTCCCTAAAGTAGAAAATATTGGTAAACTGACATTGTACACTTTCTTCCTTTCAAACTATCTACCCTTATACCAAATTTGATACTTCTAAATCATTCTGAAACATGGTTTTTTATCAATTCACTTTTCGAACGTTTTACTCTGAAGCACCCCCTTAAACGAACATTTTTGAAAAACTATATTTGTCTTGGGTGTTTTCGTCAAATGATTAGCCCATATACCGAATTTCAAGCCTCCATCAAATTTTAAAGGAGCATTTTCTCATTTATTATGTAAATCGAAAATTTTGGTGTGCAGCACCCCCTTAAGCAGAAAATATTGGAAATCTGAAATTGCACACTTTCTTCCTTTCAAACGATTTATCAATACACTAAATTTGAAGTCTGTACCTCATCGCAAAGAATGCTTTCTTATCATTTCACTTTTCGAACGTTTTAGTGTGCGGCACCCCCTTAAGTAGAAAATATTGGAAATCTGAAATTGCACACTTTCTTCCTTTCGAACGATTTACCCATACCCCAAATTTGAAGTCTCTACCTCATCGCAAAGCATGTTTTCCTATCATTTCATCTTTCGAATGCTTTTGTGTGGAGTACCCACCCCCTTAACTATACATTTTTGAAAAACTCTATTCTTTTTGTGATTTCTGTCAAATGATTTGCCCATATATCAAATATCAAGCCTCTATCACGTTTTAAATGGGGCGTTTCTCCTTTATTCCGAAAATCGAACATTTTGGTGTGCGGCCCCCCCTAAAGTAGAAAATATTGGTAAACTGAAATTATACATTTTCTTCCTTTCAAACTATCTACCCTTATACCAAATTTGATATCTCTATCTTATTCTGAAGCATGGTTTTTATCAATTCACTTTTCGAACATTTTACTCTGGAGCAACCCCTTACGAACATTTTTGAAAAACTATATTTGTCTTGGGTGTTTTCGTCAAATGATTAGCCCATATACCGAATTTCAAGCCTCTATCAAATTTTAAAGGAACTTTTTCTCATTTATTCTGTAAATCGAACATTTTTGTGTGCGGCACCCCCTTAAGTAGAAAATAATGAAAATCTGAAATTGCACACATTCTTCCTTTCGAATGATTTACCCATACACCAAATTTAAAGTCTCTACCTCATCACAAAGCATGCTTTCCTATCATTTCACTTTCCGAACGTTTTAGTGTGCGGCACCGCCTTAAGTAGAAAATATTGGAAATCTGAAATTGCACACTTTCTTCTTTTCGAATGATTTACCAATACGCCAAATTTGAAGTCTCTATCTCCTCGCAAAGCATGCTTTCCCATCATTTCACTTTTCGAACGTTTTGGTGTGGGGCACCCCCTCTATAGACCGTTTTAGAAAAATTCGATTTTTCCATTTTCATTGGATTTACTATCACATTATTCACCCATATACCAAATAGAGAGCCTCTATCAAATTTTAATGTAGTCGTCTCTCATTTATTCTGTAAATCGAACAATTCGGTGTGCGGCACCCCCTTAAGTAGAAAATATTTGAAATCTGAAATTGTACATTTTCATGGGTTTACTATCACATTATTTGCCCATATACCAAATATCAAGCCTCTATTAAATTTTAATGTAGTCGTCTCTCATTTATTCGGTAAATCGAACAATTCGGTGTGCGGCACCCACTTAAGTAGAAAATATTCTAAATCTGAAATTGTATACTTTCTTCCTTTCAAACGGTTTACCCATACACTAAATTTGAAGTCTCTATCTTATCGCGAAGCATACTTTTCTATCATTTCACTTTTCGAGCGTTTTGGTGTGGAGCCCCCCCTAAACAAACAGTTTAGAAAACTATATTCGTTTTGGGTGTTTTCATCAAATGATTAGCCCATGTACCAAATTTCAAGCCTGTATCAAATTTTAAAGTTGCTGTTTCTCATTTATTCGGTAAATCGAACATTTTGGTGTGCAGCACCCTCTTAAGTAGAAAATATTCTAAATTTGAAATTGTACACTTTCTTCTTTTCAAACGGTTTACTCATACACCAAATTTGAAGTCTCTATCTTATCGCAAAGCATACTTTCCTATCATTTCACTTTTCGAATGTTTTGGTGTGGGGCACCCCCTAAACGAACAGTTTAGAAAACTATATTCGTTTTGGGTGTTTTCATCAAATGATTACCCCATGTACCAAATTTCAAGCCTGTATCAAATTTTAAAGTTGCCGTTTCTCATTTATTCGGTAAATCGAACATTTTAGTGTGCGGCACCCCCTTAAGTAGAAAATATTCGAAATCTGAAATTGTGCTTTTTTTTCCTTTCAAACGGTTTACCCATACAACAAATTTGAAGTCTCTATCTCATCGCAAAGTATGCTTTCCCATCATTTTACTTTTTGAACGTTTTAGTGTGGGGCACCCCCTCTATAGAATGTTTTCGAAAAATTCGATTTTTCCAGGGAGTTTTATCGAACGACCGAGCCGTGTACCAAATTGCAAGTCTCTATCTATTCGGGAAGTGCCTAAAAAAAGCGTGACAGACAGACGGACAGACAGACGGACACTTGGCAATTAGTATATATAGATTTTAAAAGGACTTATGAAGGAAAAATGTACATTAATAACAAATTAAGAAATATTCAATTTTGCTAATACTGATTATCGTGCAAGTGGACATAAATAATGAAAGGGATTATGAATGTATGAGAAAGTTGTGGGGCTTCACACACCAAATTTTTATTGTTTTTCTACAAAATTAATACGTTTGTTTGTATAGTTGTAGTTTTTTATATGTTTTTTTTTGCTGCTGTATTATTTTAATTACATTTAACAAAATCTACAAATTTAAGTTTGTAGAGAAAGTTGTATTTTTTTTTATATGTTTTTATTTTTTTATTGCTGTATTATTTTAATTGCATTTAACAAAATCCCTTTCCCCAGGGTAATCTTATCCGCCACTTAGCTATTCATGATCCTGAAGCCTCAATAGCTGAAAAAGAAGAGGCTTTAAGAATTGGAGAGCCAAAAGGCCCAGGAGAACAACCCGATGGAGAGGAAGAAGAGTACTATGAGGAAGAGGAGGATGATGGTGAGGGACCCAGTTTTCCAGGAACTGTCACCATTGCTGAACAAGGGACTGTACAAGAAACTGAAGATGGACAGCAGGTTAGCATAGGTTTTTGTAACTGTTCTGAAAATTGTAATACCTTTATGTTTTCTAAATCAAATGCAGCATTACTTGAAAAAAAAAAATGTTTTTTTTTTTCATTTATATTAGAAACTGAACTGGTCTGAAATAATAAAACTTTTTATTATGAACAAAACTTCTGAAGAGTTAATTCTAATAGCTTGAATAGCTTAGTTGGAAAAGCATATATCTTGAGGTTGAGGGACCCAAGTTGGACTTTAAAATTTTAACCCATTTATACTCGAATATTGTTCTGCCTGATATATAATGTATTTTGCTTGTCCCAGGACAAGTGCTGTTATAACTAGGAACATTTGGTCATGTAGTTTCAGTTTTTAATAATGCAGGGATCACACAGTTCCTCTTATTACCACTTTTCAATTTTTCCTTCTTTTCAAAATTTGGATGCATTTTCCTTCTATGTTTTATCACGTTACCTTATTGCAGCATTTTAAGAAAAATAATGGGTGAGCTAATAATATGAAAGAGTGTATGGTGAGGCTGCATTGCGTCACTCACTGCTACGTCCTTGATTATACCTTTGGCCTTGAAGAATTCTTGTGGTTCAGCGGTATAGCAGAGGACCAACATACTAAAGGCTCCGAGTTTCAACTTATCCCCTATTATTGGGGATTAGCAGCCCTCCACAAGTGTAAAAATTTGTAATTTTTTGAAGCGAGTGCTAAAATTCGTAATTTTTAAGAAACAATGTGAATATTAGTAATTTTTGAGACAAAACGTGAATAAGTAATTTTTTAGAATTACTGTAAAGATAAATCAAAAGGGAATCATAAAGCAAAATATTATGTTTTATATAAATATTTCCCTTTTCATTTATCTTTATCATGATTCTATTTGCAATTTTGATCTTGTTCAGACCTCAGTTATGTTTGGCATTTCGTTCTCGACTCACTTCGTGTTAAACCATTTGATTTTCTGGATATTTAGTAGCTGTTTTCTGTTGCTTTTGATGACATGTCTATTGGTTAACTTGTAATTTATGACCTTTTTTCATTTTGTATTTTGTAATTAAATTGTTTTTTAAATGTATCATATTTAAAATGTAAAATGGTTTATATGCAAATTTATCTCACGGTTGTGGCCTGGCTGTGTATTTAAGCTCATGTTTTCCACCTATTTTCACTTTGCCACTGATGAAGGGCATAATAAGGCCCAAAAGCACTATGGTTGTGAATTTTTCTGCATGTCATGGATGAGGATATTAAGTAAAGACCTTTAGTAATAGCCAGATTTTGGTTGTCTTTATATTAAAAAAAAGTGTCATGTCTAAATTTCACATGGGAATTTGGAGTAGTGAATTATGTAAAGTAAATAATATAGTATGTCTTTTTAAAGTATATTATTTCAACTTTTTTCAGGTAGTTGTGTTTGAAGTTATTCAGCTGCATCCACAAGATCCAGAACCAGAACAAGACGTTTCTCAACTTGACGATGAAGTGCCTAATGATGCAAATGGAGATCCAAATGAGCTGACATTGCAAGAAGTCACTGATGATGACTGCTTTGCAAGTGCAGTTGCTGAGGCTATTGGAGAAGCTGAACCAACTCCATCTTCTCCCTGTATGTTTTATGCATTAATGCAGTTACATTTTAAAGTTTTTGATGTTTTATTAGTTTTCTTTCGGCTTTAGTTTTCAAGATTCCTATAGGTTTTAAAGAGATCTGGTTTATTTATCCTTTACTCTTTTAGGGTGCTTGAATGGTTGTACTTTTTATTTAAAGTTGTTTTAAAATGAAGACATTTTTGTTATTCGTAAATAATTCTGCAGTGTAGGTTAATCAATTGTGTTTAATTTTAATTAATCATGTTAAAGTAATTAATTGAAATTAGACACAATCTAAATTAAGAGTTTCTTTCCCCTAAGAGCTTTTAAACAAAACTAGAACATTTAGTGGGCCATATTGAAAATTACATTTTCAATGACCTTTCCCACACAACCACAGACTTCCAGTGGACAGCCAATAAAGCTCCCGTAAATCCTACAACTGTCATATCCTAAGCACGACGTCCACAGACGTCTTACTCAAGACCACCTTGCGATGTGTTCCAATCGTACTCCATTTGAAGTGTTTTATGACGTCTTCTGGAACTTCCGTTAACCTAGAGGGCGCACCATGCGTCTTTCGTCAGTCAACCGCTCTGTGCAGAACGACTTCCGGCGTCCATCTTGATTTTTCGATAAACCGAGAAACGAACTTCTTTCACGTGCAGCAACGGTAAGAAATTTTGTTTGTCTTTTAATATGTGAACTGCTGATATAAAATTTTTATAGTTAATCAAAACCTAGTCCGACATCAATATATTGATGTCCGCCTAGGCAAAACTTAAAGACTTCCGACAGAAATCGGTAGATCGCGATTATTCAGTTTTTACGAAATTTCACTTGTATAGCAAAATATTTCAATTTTTCTGAAGTGGAATTGAATAGGTTTGAATCTTTTTAATACTTGAAACACAAAAATAAAGTTTAGAATGTTATAAATTTCTTAATTTGCTTTAATTTTAATTATGTAAACATCTCTATAAGCATGTGATTTATTACCATGTTTCAAGTTTTCTAATCATGCATGGACGAAATGTTTCAAATCTTTCTGTTTTATAATTTTGTTTTTACCATTGGGGGGGGGGGGGGGGGGTAAGTTTTTTTTAACCTTATATTCTACAAAGGTACAATATAAGTTTTTTTTAACCTTGTACAAGGGTACAATATGGGAAAAAATGTCATTTCATCTAGTGCAGAATATTTAATTTTGGGGGCTTTAGCCCTCTAGCCCCCCCCCCCCCTGAATCTGTTAGTGTTGCCGTGCATTAATTGTCTTGGATGATGACTATTAACAAACTCACGAATACTTTATCCAATTCTATTAAGTGATACCTGTCAAGAATTGTTAGCTCTCAAGAAGTGTACTTATCTAAATTTTATTATCCTTGTTTCGGCAAACAGTATTCAAAATTTTCCACTACATTGTACTAATAAACATACCATTCATAACCTCTAATTAATTCACCCAATAAAAAAAATATTTGAAGCAGAAATGCTGATTATATTGTAAAAAGAGCTTGTTTAAAAAACAATCGGGAAAAGTACATCTATGAAACTTTGCTTATGTTTAAAGTTTAGGGATATAAACTCACAAATTATGACAATATTATATAATATATTTGCTGTCATTGTTACCTCAATCACTTCTTTCATATAAAATGAATCTCGAAGATACATGTTAGGATGACACATACTATATTTCAAAATTTAATATTACCTTAATCAGCTTATATTTTAATAATACTATAAATAAAGATAAACACAAAAGTCTCATATCTGTATATTTCCTGTTTGGTTTTATAAGAAAATATAAATCTGTTTTTTATAATGCAATCAGCAGTTTTGTTTATAATTTTTCTTTTATTAGTTAAAGTAATTAAAGATTTTAAAAGGTTTACTTGTGTAGTAAAATGCGGTATTGATATTTATTATTTACTTGGTTATTGGTTAAATTTAGCTGATCATCAGAAAATAATGAACGGTTATATTTGAATTTTTGTGTGTAATCATCAAATATGACATAAATATTTCAAGTTTTCTGCTATAATATTGAATGGAGCGGTTGGAAATGCCATTGTAACAAGTTTTAATATGTTAAGTCTATCTTAATATGTTGTTATACAAGTCAGAGGTATGAAACGTAGATGTACATGCATAGTCTGTATGTGAAAATTTCCAAAATTGTAACTAATTTTGCAGACAAAATAAAAATTATCTTTTCAGTTTAACATATGCAACAATCACATGCTTATTTTGTCATATTTGGAACCTATTTGCAATTAATTACATATTTAAACATTTTTATTTTATAAGTTACCTAACAGTCTTATGCACTTCAAAAGTTTGTGATATATTTTTTGTCATTTATCATTTTGTTTTGGTGGTTCTGTAAACAGATACGATTTTATTTACAGTTAGATATTATTTTATATTACTCTGTATGTTATAGTTTTCATAAAAAGCTTTTTATTTTAATTTTTAATTTGATTCTTATGTCTCCATTCTCAAAGTTATACTTTGCATTTTTTGTGCTTGGTATCGCAATTTCATCATTTATTTTCAAAATGACATTTTTTGAAAACAAGTAGCAGTTATACAGGAAAGTCATAAGTAGTTTATGTTTCTCCGGGATTTACTTAAATTTATAATTTCTTATTACAAAGTTAAATTTAATTGTACAGTTAAAATTGTATTTTATACTTATTCTGCACACTTATAATAATGTAACATTTCCAATATGTTTCAGAAATTTTAGCTCCCAGTTATTTGTAATTTCATTTTGTTTACTAGTAAGGTTTTTTATACAACATAAATAGCTTGGGTGGTATAAATTCACTCTACATGGAACAAAACTGAAACCTGAAGAACCCTTTTAGTTTCGAGTTTTGTTCCGCATCTAGCTGCATTTATACATTTTAAACATACGTGAATGAAATATCCTTCCATATGTGATGGAAAATCTTGTGGACATGTGCCTATAAACACTTTATTTAAAAAAAAAAAAATGATTTTTATATTTGGTAGGATTATTTACAACATATTATATGTTAAATATTGATAGTTTTCTAATTTCTTAACTGAACAGGTCGGAACTCTGTCACCTTCTAATCCTGACCTCAATTACTAGATTCCCAAGTTCTAATGAAATACAGGTAAGCTAATGTATACAATTTTTTTCTTTTTCTATAGGGAACCTTTCTGTTGAAAGGTCCACTATACTGCTTTTTTCTGTTAAGAAAATACACTGTTGCAAAAAAGATTCACCTACAGTCGTTAATAAAACAACATGCATGCCAAGTTTAAGTTTTGCAAATGATCAAACTGTCAGTGCCAATGATATTATAGGGCTCATTAAAAGGACGCAAAGTGCAGCATTTTAAACGACCAGTGTTCTCACTCACAGGCAAATGAAACTTTATTTCCTGCTTTGATACTGCAAATTGTGTACAAAGATGCTATTGAGACATACTCTATGGCTCTAGAAACAGTTGTTAGGTTTTGAGAGAAATCGCATCATAGGCCTAAGGAAAACTGTTTTAACTAACAGATGTATTAGTCACAAAACTATAACTGGCATTTCGGTAAACTGATAAATTAAAAATCATCAGCAACAATTTTAATTTAGCTGTTTAACCCTTTGCGGACGGTAGGCGCATCCATGCGTCAACTGTGAAACTGTATTCAAGGACGACAGTCATGCATTCACGTCCAGGAGAAATTTACCCTAAAGGGCGACTGATACCAATGTGCGCTTTCATGTGGAAAATATTCGTTTGAATTTATTTGAATTCTAGATGGTGCTAAATATCCATTCTAACATTTACAACATATTTTGCAAATATTTAACCTTGGTATAGGGGGTCCCTATGAATCAGCACTTCATCTAAAGCGGTAAAATATGGTTTTTGTAATATAAACAAACAAATCATTTCTGCCAAACTCTTACTATGCTGTAATTGAGTATATGTTCTCGTTTCGATTTTAGTTTAATGATTGCATTGGTGAATTATTAGAATGTAAGAGAGTATTTTCTTTCAAGTTTGGGTTTTAGTGAAATGTTCGGTAGTGAATTTATTAGGTTATTTCAGATGGCTATGTCAAGACATTTTCATGTATAGAAGAATGTACTAGCATGGTAATCGAACAGAATAGTCATAGAAGTAATGCAGATAGTGAAGATTCGTGGATATTTGGTATTTCTGATGAGTACACAGACAGTTTTTATAAATGCAAATTTTGCAATGTTTGTCTGTGTGTGCATACCTGCCAAATCTCCCGATTTTTCCGGGAGTCTCCCGAATTTTGAGGCAATCTCCCGAACTCCCGAAAAATTCCTAAATCTCCCGAATTTTTACAATAATTAGAAAAAATCCCTATAAAAGGGATTTTCCTAAAAAAATCCCTATGCAGACGTGCTAACTCTCCGGATTTTTCATTACTTCTCCGGCCTCCGGATTACTAACGAAATTCTCTGGCGTTTTTTGTTGGAAATTTATCAATTAACCAGACATGGTATAATTCCTCGAAAACACCAATTTTCCGCATTTTTAGCACTGATTTTTATCATTCCCGGGATCGTAGCAAATCCATAATACAATGTAGGGTAATGCCAATCAAATTAACGGAGATTTACGGCCGCGTGTATTGTAAATTAAGATCTCGATCGCTTATTTTATGAAAGTAATAAACATACTTCTTCAAAGGTTATTGAGCATAAATCGCTAAAATGTTATTTTGTTCATTAATTTCGCATAAACACTACGATTGCGCAATTCAGTTTGTTCTCATGAATCGCCAAGAGTACAATAGTATCTTTTTCCATCCATCTCAATCTTCTAAATATTGCATTTTTGATTGACTAAACTAGCTTATTTTCATATTCTGATTAATTATTATGGTTAATTTCTTAATTATTTTCGCATAAACAATGCGATTGCGCAATTCAGTTGCTTCGCGTGAATTGCCGAGAGTAAGTTAGTATCTTTTTCCATCCATCTCCATCATTTAAATGTTGCATATTAGATTGACTAAACTAGCTTATTTTCATATTATGGCTAATTATTAAGGTTAATTTTTTGATTATTTTTGCATAATACAAATTTTTCTATTTTGAAAAATCGGTATGAACTCTGTGAAGGGATAGTGAAGAATTTATTAAGGAGTTCTTAAAAAAAGCAAAAAGAGCTACTACTTTATTTTTAAGTAGTAAGAAGGATTGAATTTGACATTTTTTAATTATATAGAACTTTTACGTGCTGTATTTTTACTTACCAAAAGATTTCTTTTATTCAATATTTTATCTGCAGAGAAGTGTTTCTGTGTCAAAGACATGTGAATGATTATTAAACAGTAACCAATGACATTTTTCTTTATGCATCATATTCAGTGTAATGAACATTGTTATAGACTCTGATGAGAATAACTCTTAACGAATGTGCTTATTTTTTAAAAGATGATTTAATTCTTTTGTATTCGTTGAAATTAAATTGTGTTTATAGATGCAATACAGATTTTTTATCATATTTGTCTATTTCTTATGGTGCAGTTTTGTAGTAGAGGGAGAAAATCCCTATTCTGTCTTGAAAATTCCCTTTTATGCTTTCTGTGAAAAAAGAAATTGTTATCGCGCTGTGCGATTTTTCGATTTTTGTCGCGAATTGCAAATATTTAAAAATCTCCCTAATTTTCATTTTCCAAGGTTGGCAGCTATGGTGTGTGAATCCATGTTTGAAATACATTATGCGTAAAAGGCGTATTAATTAGTAACAAAGCTATTTTCTTCCTAAAAATTGTACATAATCTCTATTAGCTGTGTAAAGTATTAAGTACAATCATTTTAATATTTTTCCTGCGTAACAAGTAACAATTTTAATCAAGTTAATTAATCATTTTTAATCATATGAAATTTTAATATTTAAATAAAAGATAATTTGCGTGTAACATATGCATCTAATGGAAAATAAGTATTTCTTTTATTCCTGAAAAAAGTAGAATGCTGTAGCGGATGACTTTTTTTTTTTTTAGTTAGGCTAAGTGCAAAAACTATGCCGTCCTTTGGAACAGTTTGGAAGTGAAATGCTCCATCCTTTGGGCCACATCAGTTCTGAAAAGCCGCCATCCGCAAAGGGTTAAAAGTAATATAGTGGTGCTAGGGTTAGAAATTGGGAGCCGGGTATCAATAGTACCTAATTATTTTTACTCAGGTACCAAAATGTTCTACTTGAATGCAATTTTGAAGTTACTTATTATGCACCCAATAAAATAAATTACTTTTTATTAGCAGCACTCACTGCGCAGACACATGTAATCCATGACGTGCATTAGTTAGGTTGTTAGAAAGAAGATATGTCAGAATTTCTGCTGTACATATATGCATACTGAACATATGCAAGTACATATGCTTACTGATACATGGGGGAAAAAGCAGAAAAGTTAGACAGAGAAAATGATGATTGGGTTTAAAATCTTGATTGTCAAAATAAAATTTGTAGATCCAAAATACTCATTTCAACCTAGAGTGGAGCTTGCTAGCTCGGATGTTGTAGCAAACTATTGGCTATTGCGAATTTTTTTTTCTGTCACCTTGAATCTTCTATACTTTTTTAATGTTAAACAAAACATATTGCTTATAGCGAACAATTAAATGCATGTATGTTGGATATTGTGAAGTTTTTAGTTTGGGAAAGGTAAAAAATGTGTTTGTTTTTTTCAGATTACTTTAAGTAAAAGCAAAATCTCAGGAGCAACAATAAGTTTGGTGACAAAGATTCATCCCGAGAGACATTAAGCCCAAACATGTAAAGATTGCCTGTGGATGTTTAAATTATAACAGACGTGATGCTCATCTGAAAACAGTAGAGAACCAACAATCCATTTCTGATTCTGCTTATGAAGATACTTCAATGTAAAATAGGTTACAAGAAAAAGGAGTTTCGCTAGGTCTTATTTTTGACGATTATGCTGCAAGTGATGATTGTGTTGAAATAGAATCATAAAAGGTCAGTATTGCTAGCTACAGTTGCAGAAAATATGTTTAATGAATTAAAAAATAAATTGATTTAAAAAGAGATAGGTCAACCTTACTATATTCTATATTGATTTTTTGTTTTACAATACGCAGTCGGATAAGTCATTCTTATAATATTGCTTATCACCTAATCTTTTTATAATTTATTACAGTCTTTGAATTGATTGACAGCCATTTGGGCTATTCTGACTTGACTATGAGGATGTATTGGGAGTAGTGTAAAAATGTTTATCTATGAGTGTAATTAAGGAAATTAATTGTTTTGTATATTATGTCATATAAATTTTTGCCTAGCTAAGAAACCTTAGCTTTATAACATCAATGTTCTGGTGGTAATACAGTTGGCCCCACTTATGTAGGTATTGAATAATAGCATAATTATGTGCAAAGAATATTGCAAAATAAAAAGAAATCCCATTGTAGTAGTAATACTAAATATGCTGCTTTATTGCTAGGCAGCCCTTCATTAATTGTATAAAAAGTGACTCTGTCTTCGCTAATTCCTGATACTGAATCCTATTTGCCTCAATTTATCAAATGAACTGTGAGGAGTTATGATTTTAGTCTGCAATTTACTGCAAATGTAAATTTTTAGATTTCATAGTATGCAATTAAAATTAATTAACAGTAAGTGATTGATTGCAGTGATGGGGAAATTCCTGTATATTGTCAAAACAAATCTATTCCCAATAACAAAAGCTATAGTAAAAATTGGAATCCTTATCTATCTATATTAAATGTAAAATAAATGCTTAACTGTTATTTGTCGTAACTTTGAGAGAAGTGGGGGCGAGTATAATCTATTTTATGCCTTGCAAAAAATTTTTAAAATGTAATACTAAAACTTACAAATGTTGTTTACTTATAGGTACACCATGAGTGATATAAATAAATTAATATATAGTATTATGTAATATTTCTAATATTATAGTAACTTTTAATTTGTAAAAGAAAATATTTCTTTACATGAGCATTTAAATGCCTGTGGTATATGTTAAGTATTTTTGTTGTTTTTACTTAATTCACATTTTTTCTGGAAAAAAAAATAGAGAGAGGGGGGGGGGGGGGGTTATATTATTGTACAGTAAGAAGTTATCGTAATTTACTTCATCGCATATTCTAAAAGAGTGTATGTGTTTAAGCAGAGCGGACTCAGACCGTCATCTTAAAGTTTATCATGATTGTTTTTCATACTGATGGTGTACTCCGTATAAATAACATCTACAAAAGCTACTAGCTTGTTTATAGTTCAACTTCTGGAATTTATCTGTCAAATTGTAATATAAATTCCATGGGCATCATTTTGCTTTGGGCGAATGTCAGGTTTGGAAACTGGCATCAACACATTTACTTGTTTATTTTTGCACACGGAATCACAACATGTGAAAAAGAGAATATAGTGAAATAAATTAAAGATATAGAATGTCAATATAACTTTAATTTATAGCTGATTTAAGTCAAATATGTTTTGAATCAAAGATAGAGTTGTGATATCATTGTGTTTTAAATTGGAATTGTCATTTAAAATGAACTCGCCTTTCATTGGGTATCCCTATTGGAATGAACTCAAATGTAGAATCCCTATACTGTTTTTTGAAGTGTGGAACATAATCGTTACGCTTACTTGTATATACACTTATCGTTATTACCTGTATCGTTACCTGTATGTAAATTGTATGGACATAATTTTGCTTTGAGGGAAATTATGAAGACGTCGTTGAAACCTACATTATTTCTTTAATTTATATTTATAATGCAAATATTTTTGGAAAACCAATTATGCTAAGTACTTTTCTGATTTTATCTAATATATATGATTATTGTTTTTCTAGATATATTGCCACGAAGACAATGGATAAACGGAATATTCATGTACCGCTGAAAATTGGAAATTTTGTAGAACTATAATAATATAAATTAAATTGTGTATATTAGATTTTTATTTATTCTATAATAAAAAAAATGTTTTTATGTATGTATGTCTTAATGTATCATACCAAAAATCGGTCCATCTTATAAAGTAAGTATAAAATAATTTAAATAAATTCCTTAAAATGTGGGACATTTTGCATGTCTCTCTAGGGCAGTGTTTCATAAATTGTGATCCATAACTTATACAGATGGACTGTGAATAAATCAAATTATTAGAAATCTCTATAGTATATCACTTGAATTTTGCATATTTGTTTTCAGATTACCAGATTATATCACTAATGAAATATCACGGTAGTGGAAGTGATATTAATTTGACCAATAAATAACATTCTTTTATGATCTAAATTACTTTTACATTTATTGAAATACGCAGAATGTGATTGAGTTTTTTTTATTTGTAAATGACAAACTTTTATTTTCAACTGTAAAAATATTTTACCACTAAAGGAAATTGATAATAGCTGATAGATGGGTCAGAATTTTTGTGTTATAAAGTGGGAAGATTTCATAATTTTCTCAGTAAATAGTTATTTATTATTCGTGGCAAATGAATTTTTGCCAGTAAATCTTATGGAAAAAGATATATAAATCAATAATTTAGAGAAGTAAATACACTCAATGTCTAGTGAAGTAAATACACTATAGTCAGTGCACACTTTATAAATAAATGAATACCATTGTTTTCATGAGTTATTCGTCAGATATTAAAAAACATTACTTTTCAACATGCAGCTATATTTTAAATATGAATAAATCAAAATAATTTATGGAAAGTATATGAAAGTTTTACTTTCTATGCACATGTTCTTATTTAAAATTGAATGGCATCATTTATGACACTTAAGATATTGATATATTACATTTTTTTTTTAATTTAAAACTGAAAAAAGTCAGAAAATGTAATCCCATGAGAGATTCATTCACGTGACACATATTTGGATCAAAATGGACTAAAATATGAGGAAATAGCAGTATATCTGTATTCCAAGGTTTAACTGAAAAAATATTAGTAGACAGAAGGCGACAAATGTCTTCCCTACTAACAAGAACACATTGACTATTAACACTACAAATAAGTTGATTACTTTTAAATAAATACTAGTTTTTGTCATCAAACAAATGAAATTTGGATGTCATAAATATAAACTATATTGACTACTGGATTTCTTTTATGATAATTCGAATGTTGTAATCTTAAATGATCTATTAAGATGATATTCTTTTCCTAACTGTTTGTTTCTTTTTTTTTTTATTTCCCATGTTAACCTATGGGAAATAGTCTCTAGCTTGCCTGTTATCTACCAATTGTAGATTTAGAAAAGAGAAAGGTTTATGCTTTTCTTAAAAAATCTGCAAAATTAAAGTATTCTCTAGTATGTTTATAAAAGTAATGTACATTCATTTTACAAAAATATTAGAAATACTTCTATTTTAACAATTTTTTAAAAACACATTTCTATTCTCAGAATCTATGTTTAATAAAAACATGGAAAAAGATTAAAAAAAAAATAAAGTAATTAGTGATTTTGGAACTTTAACATGGGGAAAATAAAACAAGCAGCTAGAGGAAAAGCATCCTGAAAAATCCTAAATCCTCCTGTAATGTGCTAGAACACGCCCCATAATATCCCTGAAGAAACCTATAGAAAGCCTAGAACCACTGTCAATCCTAAAAATAGCTCCAAAAGCCTCCAATGATATGCATAAGACATCCCATAAGTCCCGAAAGCCTTCAATGGTATTCCACAAAGCATCCCGAAACCTCCTGTGGTATGCTGCAATACGTCCCACAAGTTCCTGAATATTCCACTAAAAGCCTAAACACATACTGAATAGGATCTCCATAGGCTCCAGTTACATGCCGTAAGACATCCCGTACGTTCCAAAAGCCTCCTGTGGTATGTCACAAGACATCCTACAGGTTCCTAAAGAATCCACTAAAAACCTAAACACATCCTGAAAAGTCATTAAATCATCCTAAAATGGATCTCCAGAGGACGTAAAAAAAAGAGACATTTGTATCTCCTATGGACCTCCTTAAGACGTCTTAGGAAAATGTAGGACTTCCTTAGGAAGTCCTGAAATCCTGCATAGGACTTCCTCTGGACTTATTGTGGACGTACTTGTGTTGTGTGGGTTGACATCTTGAATATTAGACATAGTTAATATTACTCTCCCATTGCAGATCCATGGGTTAGTTTTAGATGTGGGATGAAAACCATGTGTATTTGGGATGCTCTTCTATTGCAGATAACAGCATCCATGGATTAGTTTCATGATTTTTATTCACTTGTTAGCCCAGAATAGCTCCCATTTGCAATTTCAGTAAGAAAACTTTATATGCCACAATTTTGTGAATCTGTATGGAGACAAAACAAATGTAGTCGTACCAGTCAATCAGTCAATAGGCATTCTGAAAATAAGGATTTTCTGCATTTTATTTGATCCAATAATTTCCTTGAACTTTTAGTATTTATTGTTGATGATCTGAGTTCATTCACCAAGCTCCAATATGTTACTCTTATGAGGCATTCTATGCACTCAATATTATTGCTTATAGGTGATTTTAATTTTTATTAATATTTCAAAATAAAGATGTTTCATTTCCCTATAATGCATGGTAGTATAGGGAAAGTATTTGAATTTGGTTGAAAATTGGAATTTCAAGTGTTTGAGGTTTTTTTCATGTTTTGGGCTTTCTAGAATATGAATAAATAATTTTTAGTGTGATGTTGGTGTGTGTCTGTGCAATACATGTATTTATTTTAGCTCAAAAACTATCTGACAAAATTTCATTAAATTTAGTTCAGTCAAGCGTGTTACCTTGGTGCTAATTGAATTTTGGTACTATTTAGACCAGTAGAACTGCCCCTCCCCCCCCCTTTTGTTTTCTTCAAAATAGTCAGAAAAAATTGATATAATCTGAAATAAGAGATTAAACAAGCATAAATGTATTAATTATGCATTTGTTTTGTGTGTAATTTTAAAAGACAGAATGATTAAGACCAACACCAGAAAGATACATTATAACTCTAGGATAAACCATTCTTGACTGTTTTTTAAAATTTTTGAAAAAAATTGCTCAATTTATTCAGTTCTTAATTTTTTTTTTTTTTTTTTTTGTGATTTTTCAGCATTTTAAAATACTGTAAGTCAACAAATGAAAAAGGAAATTATTTTATAAAAGCAATTGGGATACAATGAGTATCTATTTTAAATTTTATTTTATATGATAAAACTTAAATTTTGCAGAATTGGGAATATTTGAAGAAAAATGAATAGGAAATTTTAGTAAGTTAATTTGAAAAATTTTAGTATGTTAATTCTGATATTAAAATAATAGTTCAAATTCTCCAAGTTGTGTTTTTTTCTTCTTCAGAACTTGGCATTTGTAGTTTTTTAATTATGAGGATTTTGTTGATAATAAGCTCCATATTATAAGCATTTTATTGGAAAAAGTTCAGAAATTCTCTTGGATAACTGTCATTTCCGATTTAATGTTTTTTTAGATGCCATGCTGTCTTTTCCACTAGACATGAGTTAGGGTAAAAGTCTTATTTGTATTTGAATTGAACAAGTGAAGGTTTTTTTTAATCATGCTTTTATTATGTTATGAACACTGCAAATGAATTGTTATAAGTCACATAATGAAATATTCATCAAAAAATATTAAATAGAAATATTTAAAAAGTAAATAAAATATTAAAAAATTATTTTAATCCCTGAACTTTTTAAAATTCAATTCTTGAAGCATAAAGATTTTAAGAATTTGATGAAAATACAGTGGCCTCTTGTTAAGACAGACATTCAAGGGCTATCATTTATTGTACGTATTAGCAAGAGTCCATTATAGCGAGAGTCCATAAATCTGACGTAAACTAGTAATGAAATAGTAAAATGGTAATGAAAGTTTATTATCCTTAATTCTATGTGACATACTAGGTACATTGAAAATTACAATCTTAAAACAAGAAAGAAAGAAAATTTTAATGAAAAATTTTTAATATGTATAACAAGGTAAATGTGAAAAAATATTAACATTTAAAAAATAAATAAAATGTAGTTGTACATATTACTATTTTTAAAATGAAGTAATATTTATTTGTTTCTTCTGGGTAAACAGTCTTCTTTCTATGTTATTTTAAATTTTAGTGAATTGCTCAAAAGTATGTTCTGGAACATCTTTCGTTGTTTGCAAAATTAAATAAATTTAGTACATCTTAATGAATGAACGAACATATTAAGCGATGTTTATAACATACAACGCCCATAGACCTTAACTGCGGAATCCGTATTTGTACTTAATAATGAGAAATCCATCTTAAACGGGTGCCATCTTAACGAGAGTCAACTGTATAATGAACAACTTTTATCTATGTTTATCTATCTAATGGTTGTCAGATTTTAAAATTTAAGAGTGTTAAATCTGGCATAAAGAAATTTAATTGTTTGAGTGAAATATAAGTATTTATAAGTAAAGTAACATACTAGGTATTGTGATTTTAATTTTTTAATATTATTTTAATGTTTCATTTTTTTTGTTTTAAGCTGTTACAACACCTAGGCGTCGGGGAAGACCTAGAAAAACTGCAGTTCCTATGCAGCCACAGCCCATGAACCTTCCTCCTTTGCTTAAACAAATAAAAGGTGAGTTTTATTGCACTTTCTGTTTCCTAATATTTTAATTTTCGTGATAGAAAACAGCCAATTTAAATATTTGCCATTTTTTGATATTGTGTATCCAAAACATCCTTGTATTCTTTTATTTTTGGTTTGTATTTATCAAGCAGGGGCAGTAGGCTTGCAATGATAAGTCGGGGTAGAAATTAGAAAAATAAAGTCACTGGTCCAAAGGACCAGTGACTTCATGACTTCAGTGGTCCGCAACCGTTGTTACTGGTACGTACACAGGACTTCAATAAATTATAAAATAAAATAAATTACGTGTGGAATGTTATTATGTGGATTTCCATAAATTTATGAATACCATACTTAGTTCAATTAAGAAATATAAATGAAGCTTTACATAAAATGTAATTTAATTTTTGTGGAATAAACCATATAAAGTGAACTGAAATGTACACAACCGAACAACTACATAATGAAATGCTATTCTGTGACAGAAGCACAGACAATTTTTCTGTTGCTTTGTCCACTTTCCAGCCACAATGAAACTGCTGGTATCGGTTCGAAATGTTTAATGTCTGGCATATTTAAATATACTCTCATTAAGTCATTTAAAGACTCTGTACACAAAGAGCTACGTCTGTCAGTTTTGATCTTGAAAACCTCTTTCACACTCTGATGATGTACTTGGATTAGTTAGTAATACATCTACAGGGTGTTTCTTAAGTCTAGCAACCCACATTTCGGTTGATATCTCTCATAAATATAAAGACAGATGTTTGAATTTCGCGCTATTTATACATCATATAATGCACAATAGATGGCGTTGTTAGTACAGAGTCAGTTAGTTCACATAGTTATAAAATGGCACTCAGTTTACTGGAGCGTGTATTTATTGTGGAGCATTATTTGAAGACTAATTCTTACAAAACTGTTCGTTCAGCATTTCGCAAACATTTTGAAACATGAAATGTGCCGAATAAATCATCGATACTTCGTGTAGTAAAAAAATTCAGAAAAACTGGTTCTGTTAATGACTGACGACGAAGTGGTAGGACGGTGCCACCGTACACACCTCATGAAAATTCCTTGCAGTCGTTGAATCAGTGTTTGGTGATAGGGTCATTTCATGTGGACTATGGCCACCCAGATCCCCTGATTTAACTGTCCTTGATTTTTTCTATGGTCTTATCTCAAAGAACGTGTATACGCAAACAATCCAAAGACAATCGAAGAAAGGACAACATCTGCAACATCACTGCATCCATTCCCACCAATATGCTGCATCGTTTGACTACAAATACCTGTCGTCGAGTAGAGCTGTGCTTGGCAGCAAATGATTGTCATTTTCAGCATTTGTTGTAACGCACGATGTTATGCAGACATTTAACTATTTACTGTGAATATTTCATATTTTTGTCTTTTTTGTATTGGGAAATATCAAACGAAATGTGGGTTGCACAACTTTAGAAACACCCTGTATTACAGCCAAGATATTTGAATGTCCAAGATGATGCTGAGCATTAATATCTTTCCATGTTAAAGTATTTGGTTCTTCATTACAAAAGTATAACACTTTCTTTAAAGTTTTCCACACCAGTTTAACTTCAGAGGTTTGGATGTCAAATTTTTTTAGAGTACTTTCATAATTGTCAAGGATAGTACTGAATTGCGGCTCTCCAAAGTTCTCTGGACATGGTTTTAATGGCCATTCACTTAATGAAAGGAATCTGATAACACAAAGTAAACTTTCATTCAAATCAGTAAATCGCTCTTTCAGTTGCAGAATGGTATTTTCAATGAACTGTTGAAAATTTTTTCCAGTGATGTGCTCATTTCTCTTCTTTTTTTTGACAGTGAAATCAAACTTATCCATCTTATTTTTTATTTTTTCAGTGTTTTCGATAAGATTTCTTAAAGAATCAGTAACTACTTCCACACATGCATACGCATGAAATAATGTTGTGTTACGATCTTGTACTGTTAGTGATACTTTTTGCAAGCAGCACACTACTTCACTCAATTCTAATGCAGCATAAATCAGTGAAGGCGTAGTCAAAGATTTAAGAAGACCAAGGGACACAGCAGCTGAATCAGTTTTTGATTTCAAAGAGCAATTTTCCAACTGCAGTTTTAAGGCAAGATATATTTCCCAAAAATTCTTCAGCGCTATATTTAGATGGGGCAACTAATGTGTTCCACCAACTCTGGTGCGAACTAACTGTTTAATTTCCAGTGATACACAAGCTTCCTTCAATTCTGTCCTGTTCAAAGGGCTGTTATGATAAAATTTATACACCTTAAAAAAAAAGTTTTTTACATCATAATAAGCTTTAAACCTTTCCAGCATGTTTTTAAATGCCAGCTCTAACCTATGAGCCATGCAGTGAAGTCCAATTACAGCAGATTGTTCATCTGAGATTCTTTTTCTCACTCCAGATTTACATCCTTGCATTGTTGCAGCACCATCCGCAACATAGCACAAAAGCTTTTCAAATGGCTTTTCTGTAGCCTGAAGTACACCAGAACATGCTTTTCATAATGCCAAAAAAATTGATTCAGCATCGGCTTTCTGAAGAGAAATTATATCTAGAAATTTCGTGTACATTTCCCCCTTCTTACAGAATACTAGATATATTATTAATTGTTCTATTACAGCACTGTTGGTAGATTCATCACTTAGTAAAAATAAACTTTTCATTTCGTGAATGTCACTGGAAAGCTGGTGAAAACAAACCTTAGATATATACTTGACAAATTCTTTGCAGGCTTTATCACTTTGGTAGTTTTCTCCAATATCAAGATTTTTCATGACATCTAATTTGCACTGCCACACAAAATCAGTGAATGGACGTGAATGTTTTGCTAAGGCATGAGCTGTGCGAAAAAGGTATATAAGTCTGTCTTTCTGGCACTGTTGCAAAGACAGCAAGGCTCTGCTAGCTTGAGATGTGTCTGGAACTTCTTTGGCTCTTTCTATCATGTCTAGAATTTGACCATGCTGAGTGCTGGAAGCATGGGCTCTTATAGAATCTAGCTTGAAATTAGCACTTCCTTTAAAAAGTTCTGATTCTTTATCAGCATATTTTGAGTTTCTACAAAGTTTGCAGAACATTTCATTTTTTTCAGTATCATATTTCAACCAAGGAAAATGTCTCGGCCATTGCGCCTGAAATTTTCTTATTTTCTGCTCTTTGTCATATTTTTTGTCACTCTCCTTCTTGCTGCAGTCACTTGTATTCTTTTTCTTTTTCGTTGGTGGTTTGCTACCGATGCCGTAACGCCACATTTTAAATCGCGAAATCAAATTGCGATAAGATGAAACAAACTTTTTGTCTAAGCAATTTCTGTGAATTCTTAAAACCAAAGACAAAAAATAAAGTTTTAACATTCAGGACTGTTTACCATGCTGAATTTACCTTTTAACGGTTAACGGTTAGGTGTTGTGAGATCATGTTTGTCTATACACCTTTAAAAGTACGGGCGTTGTTCCATTTCTTCCCTTTTGTTGCCATAAAGATGAAGACAAATATTCTAAATACGTGGTAACCTCAAAATATGGGAGAAAGCGATGGAGAAGGAAGGGGAAGAAGCAATGCCCAAGAAAGATACATTCCAGTTGCCCTCCCCGTTTCCCCGTTTTCACAGCAGAAGTCCGTATGGAGTCAGAATAGCCAGATGTTCTGCGGATGGACACGGGAGAGAGGGAAGAAAGGGGTGTGTGTGTGTCAAAATTACAAACACAGAAGCAGTATTGTTTACTTTCCCCAGACTGTTGAATATCATTTTTCTTTACATAAGTGCTGAGGGACAAAGGGGAAAATTTAATTTACGAAAGGGAAATGAGAATAAAAGGTTACTAGTCCGACTGACCAATATAATTTATATTCTGCTGGTCTGTTGGGTGTTTTAGTGGTTTCGGACCACACGTTAATTTCGAGCCCTGATAAGCTAAGAAAAAGGAAATAAGCAATGAAAGAAACGAAGTCGACTCAGGCATCAAGCCTCTGCTTATAATACTTTACACAACTCACCTGTGTGAATGTTCATTCTTTAAACATGGCATACTTTTGAACTAAGTATCGTATAAACATGACACAGAACTATTTTGATAGAGCTCTGTGAGAGCTTTAAAATGTGACTTAAACAATCTTTTGAAGTTAAAAATCAATCAAGATATAATGTTATAAAATTTCTGAAAAGTTACTTATTCTGACAAAATTCTTTGCCTTCAAACAAAAAACTTTGAACCAAGCTACAGAGTTATGTAACTGACAGATTTGTTTGAGTCTTGATTTATCTGACAGATAATGAGCTAACTTGGAATTGTTTGTAAATATTAATGACAAACATTCTAATTTTAATTTGCAAAAAAATGGACTTAGCTACAGAGGTGTGCAGTTGACAGATTTTTTTAGGAGTGAATCAAATAGATAATTAGTAAACACAGAATCTTTCATAAGTTTAAATCTAAAAAAAAATATTTTTAATTACCAAAAAACTATATATTTAGTACAATATTTCTTAAGAAATGCAGCAAGATTAATTCCATATCCCATTCCTCTGTGTAATGAGAGGGGGGTATTTCACAAACTTACTTGCAGAATAAAGTACATATGCAGCTTTGTCATGCCTGCTTCATGGATGCTTAATACACCTTTGTCCCGAATACCTGAAACCTTGTCTTCTCTGCCCTAATACAACTGTGTTTTATGGCCTAAGTATGTCTTTTGACCTGTACACCTGCATATGTCCTAAATAAGCCCCTATGATATGCCCTATATAAGTGTGGTAAAATATTATTTACTGTTTAAAAAATAATACCAATATCCCTTCCAAAAAACTTTGTAAAAGTAGGCTCATTATACTCTAACTTCTGAATAGTGGACATATTTAGGTTTAAAGGCCTCTGTTTTTGAGAGGCTTTACTGTATATTTTGGCGTATTATATTTTCCGTGGAAATAACAATGTGTAGACTTTTTTCCCCTGAAACTTTATTTGAAGAAAATTATGTCATGTTGCTTAACAATGGAATTAAATCAAATATGTTTATAAGGCAGGTGATTTTTGTTCATTTTATCCGATTTAAAAGATAAAAACTTTGATATAAAAATACATTTCATAAATGAACGGTATTATATTTTTGATTGGGTTATATCAGTTATTACTGAATGTACGATATAATATTATGGTATTTTCAATTTTTAAAGCTCTCTGTTTAATTTTGGCAAAAGTTTTTCTTTAATTTATATATTTCCAAGTTTGTGTGTGTCTGTGCAAATGTTTCAATGGGATAAAAAAATGGTATGATATTTGCTATCATTTTAGAGTCTTTATTTTGGTGTGTGTTCACCAAACTTTATATTATTGTAAATTTGTTTACAAACAGGACCAGGTTGTTTTATTTGGCAGATTTGCCTGTGCAGATAATTTTGTACAGTGAGAATAGAAGTTCTTATATTTTTCATTTTTATAGGGTAAATAAATTAAATATTTTAATGGAAGTTTTTTGAAGAGTAATATGAATTCTTTTAAAATTTATTGCACATATTGGCATTTGAGTGTATCTGCTACTTGATATTGAAATTATAATTTTAGTGGAAGATGCATCTAAAGAAGAAAGTTGCAAAGAAGTGGTTGCTATTAAAAACAGGAAGCGCAAGCCTGGTGAAATGGAATCCCCTCCTGAAGCTAGCATTGATATGGCTAAACGTGGGAGACCTATGAGGTCATGCCGCTTACGTAAAGGTATAAAAATAAAATTAGTATTCAGTAATAAATAGCATGGATACATGTCAATTAAATTTTAAAATCGCAGACAACCAAAAATAGATTTAAAAGTCCTTTAGTAAAACCTTCTTTCCTCACCATACAAAAATTACATAGCCAAAATTTTTGTACGCTGTAATTTTTGTACACTGAGGAAAGGAGGTTTTATTAAAGGAATTTTAAAGCTATTTTTGGTTGGCTTTGATTTTAAAATTTAGTATTCAGTACTTGTAGTTGTTAAATTTTCTATAGCTCGTCATTATTCAATTGATCTATGTTTAAATGTAAATATGAAGATCTAAGGTCTTAATATTAAGTGTCTAAAATTTTAATTGATATAAAATTCAAAAAATGAATGTTTTTTATTGTATATTCTTCTGCAGAAAAAAAATCTTATGTTTTAATTAAATAGAAACTGAATGTATTAGAAAAATTAAATTATTAAAAAAAAAAAATGTTTCCTTTTTGCTAATTTAAATAAAAATCTCATTTTTTTACTCTGTATTGTTGTAGTTTTAACAAAATCTTTTCATTATTTTTTGATAATTTACATTTTTACAACTTATTTTCATTGAAATTTTGAAAAGTTTTGGTTTTCTCTTGATAATTTTTTTTAAGAACATTTGTTTCTGCTAAATAATTTAAAGTAAATTTTGTTTTTGTTTTCTTTTTGATAATTTGTATTTGAAAAATCCCTTGTTTACTCTTAATAATTTAAATTTTAAAAAGCTTTTATTTACTTTCAATAATTTAAATTTGAAAATGTTTCTATTTCTTTTTTAAATTATTTCAATTTTTTAAAATTTTTCTTTTAGAATGTGAGCTATGAAAATTATTTTTAAATAGCTAAATTTGTCCACTGCACCATGTTCTTGAAATGAACCACAAAATTAAGAATTTGGAAGCCAAATTTTAGATTCTTGTTAGAATTTATTTGAAAGCATTTTCCTTTCACTATTTGATGCTATATAAATTTATCTAGATAAGAATTTAGGCTGCTTCATCTTATATTTGCCTCATATGCAAATTAAACGTGTCTAACTAAAAAGATAAATTCAGAAGGTTTATATGTAGTTATGAAATTGTCCTTGCATAGATAAACATGGACGTCACATGTAGAATATAGAAATTGCATGATTTAGGCTATGTATATGATGTGGTATGCTGAAAGTGTTGTGCATCATAGTTGGCGGGTCGTCTTTTTTCTTAGTTATAAAAATTTGGAGGTTGGTAAACTGCACAAGCATTAGTGTTTCTAAATTGTTATATTTAGGAAAATTATCTTTGAATTCATGCAGCAATAAATTCATCTGTAGCATTTTTGTCAGTTATGGAATTTGAAGCTTCTTGTACAAGTTTCATATGTACAAGCTACTTTCCGACTGGTAGTATGTTACATGGAAATTATAGAATCTCTATCACTGATTTAAAATAATTTATTAATATATTGGTATCTTCATTGGATGATATTCTAAAATGTATTTTCTGTTATTAAACTAGTTTCTTGCCCAGTCTATAATCTGAAATTATTTAAAACACTCTAAATTTGGAATTACAAATACTCAACTTTTGGCATTTTTTCAATCTTCTCTTGTTTTCATCAGTTCAAACTTATTTTAATCCATGTTCTTTTATGAAATTATGAAAGTACTGACCTAGGTCATTGTAAATATCATGTTTTCTGGCAACAGCAGATATTTTTTTTAAATACTGGCCCAGGGGTCCCATTTCAGCGCGAACCCGCAAGATTCTCGCAAAATCCATATAAAATCTCATGTAAAAATTTAGGCTGCGCGAGAATTTCTCTCTCTCCAGTTCCGGCCTAAAATTATTTTTTCCTTCAAATTGGATACTGAGAAATCCGATGCCCAATGTAGAGATGCAGATTCGCGGTGGTCAGGTCGCCATTGGTGACTAAAATTATTCTTGGAAAATTTAAAATTTGAAGATAGCAAAGCACGCACTGTCAGAGTCAATAAGTGTTGGCTGGGTTATGAAAGTACACAAGTCCAGTTTTAAAGAAAAACTTCGTTCACTTTATTTGGTGAAAAACACAACTCGGCATATTACACGTACCTGGTAATTTTCCATGCCGTAAAACATCAAAAATATACTATGTACAAAAGATTTTTAGTTGTAAATGACTAGACAGAGATTCCTTGAAGCATTTGGTAGTAAGTTACTAAACTACCTCTATCACTTGCGTGTATTTCAGCCACCATCACTTGGCAAAGGGAAACCAAAGGATAGAACATCAGGAAAATATTTAAAGCGGCTTCCGAACGTTTGTAAGTAAATTTAACGTTCAATACATGCTGGTCCAAACTGACCACATCTGCATCCGTTTCGACTATTCACCGTCGTCAAACGATATTCTGCAGTACTTCAGTCAAAAACATTTCTGTCTGCCTGCATCAGACCATCAGTGTCTATCTCGTCTGACTTCTTCAGACGTCGGATCTGATCTCATCGATCTGTTTGATCTCGATCGACTCTTTCGACCTTCTCATTTGCTTCAAGAAACCTCTGCCCTATATATCCGAGAATGGACAGTTCCGGAAACGCCCCCGGATATGCAAATCAGATGCGTACGCATTGAGAACTGATTTGCATGAAACCTCATGTTGAAAAACATCACGGTTCACGCCGGTGAACGGGAAGAGTCGTTCATATTAAATTTGCATAAACGCCCGTTCACAGGAACGTGAATCGCGATGTATTGATTATTTCCAACAATCGGCCCCCTCATGCAAATCCTTAAGTCTCAATGCATATGCAAAAGAAAACTTACTCTGAGAAACCAAGGTATATCAATAAACACCAAGGCCCCCAGTATCCTATCAAACATATAATGAAGGAAAAAATTTAAAGTATTATATCATTATTAAATTTAAAATAAAATGCATAAGAAATTATAGCATCTGAAAAATAGTTAAGTATTGTCGACAATATTGTAACAACAACATTTCACATCAAGTAGAAATTTATATACAACACAACTTCAATGCTTAAGTATCAGCATTCAAAAATTGAAATTTTAGTTTAAATTTAATTATAAGTATCCAAAATTTAAGTATAAGCACATTATCATATTAAACAAGTCAACTTTAAAAGATTAAGATTTTGTATAAGCATAGAATTTAAGTTTACTTTAAATTTGAGTATAAACACTATAATTCAAAAAGCTTAAAAAAATTTAGTCTATTAACACAATATAAGTATACATAATTAATACTATTAGACTGCATTGATATACCAAATATTTAAAAATACATGATGCAAGTAATTAGATAATAAAATTCCTTTATCAAAACTTTCAACACATACTTTTTACCAAGTTGAAAAATACAAAATTTTATACACATAAGCTATTATTTAGCATCATGCGGGTCATGGAAAATGGATGTATATACAAAGGTGTAAAGTGAAAAAGATTCAATATCACAAAAATTTATACTCAAGATATACTATCTTATATCAATGAGGTTTAAGATAAACAATAATGTATATATATGACATCTTTTTTAAAAAAAAATTCCCAAGTTGTAAATTCAATTTAGTATTTAAAATTTTCTTTAGACTAAACATTTAATCTCAAAAAGTTTTGATTTAGTTTTTAAAAATTTTATTACAAAATTTAAGTATTATTTCCTTAGTCATTGGTTTAGTAAAGTGATCTGCTAAGTTATCTTTACTATTTACAAATTTAACATTAAAAGATTCATTGACTATTAAATTTCTTAGGAAATGATATCTAACATCAATATGCTTAGTTCTATTGTTTTCAATTGGAGAGTTAGAAAAATTAATGGCTGCTTGGTTGTCGCTAAAAATAACACTGTTACTTTTATTAAAGTTTAACCCAAGTAAATGACATTCTTCAATTATGTTTTGTACCCATACCATTTCCTTAGCGGCTTCAGTTAGTGATACGTATTCAGCTTCCATGGTTGATAAGCTGACACACTTATGTTTAAAGGTACGCCAAGAAATAGGTACATTGTCAATAAAGAGTATCATGCCTCCAAGTGAAACACGGTCATCTCGGTTTGCAGCAAAGTCAGAATCTGAATAACAATTCAATTTTAACTCCTGAATGTTAGATAAATTCAACATATAGTTTTTAGTCTTTTCAACATATCCTAAAAGTCTTAACAATGCATCCCAATGCTTAATTCCAGGGTTTTCTTGAAATTGAGATAATATATTGATGGCGTAACAAATATCAGGTCTAGTCCTACTAGATATAAAAGCCAAACACCCAATTAAGCTCCTGTAAGGAAAACTTTGCATTTGCTTTATTTCTTCACTTGTCTTTGGACAATCTATTTTACTTAGAATATTCCCTTTAGAAATGGGAAGTGAAGTAACTGGATATTTATACTGTTGAAACATTTGACATACTTTATCTATATACTGACTTTGATGTATAAAAAATTTATTGTCACACTCTTTAAATTCCACGCCTAAAAGTTTTCTAATTTTTCCTAATACCTTGATATCAAATTCTATGCTAAGTAATGAAACAATGTGGTCTATGTCCCTTTGATACTTTGAGAAGAGAATTATGTCATCCACATAGACTAGCATAAGAACTTTGCTATTGTAAATATATGCACAATTACACCATTGAAGTTTTAAAAAATTTAATTCTTTTAATTTGGTGTCAAGTTCATTAAACCATTCTCTTCCACTTTGATGAAGACCGTAAATGACTTTCTTCAACAAACAAACATAATCAGGCTGTTCCTGATTGACATAACCTTGAGGCTGTTTCATATATACCTTTTGACTCAATTTAGCATAGAGATAGGCAGATTTGATATCTAATTGGAAATGCATCCAGCCAAGCATGCATACGAAAATTGAGAAGAATGCTCTAATTAAGTTGAAGTTAACAACAGGGCTAAAAACTTCATCGTATGATTCTCCCTTTTTCTGACCATACCCCTGGGCTACCAAACGAGCTTTAAATCTCTTGATTTTCCCATTCTCGTCTTTCTTAATGGTGTAGACCCATCTACTGCCTATATGCTTTTGTGAGGTGGATGCAGGAACTAGTTCCCAGACACCCCTCTCTTGCATTACGGCCATTTCTTCATCCATAGCATTACACCATTTCTCGGACTGGGAAGATTTAATAGCAGCGTTGTACCCTTTTGGTATATTTATTTCAATATTGCTTGCTTCTGGTCTGCCTCTGACCCTTTTAAGACCTTTATTTTCCCGAAAATTAAACAGTTGCTGATCAAATTGTATATTCCTTTTATCACAATATTTCTTAACATCATTGTGTGACCTCAGCCTTTTATTATCTCCTTGAGCGTAATAATACACATCGGTTCTACTTCCATCGGGTCTTGGAACCGTCTTTCGCTGCCAAGCAATATCCGAGCAAGGAGTCATACTGGAGTCAGCAGGAGAGTCCGTTTCCTCACTGGATTCAGACGGATCGTCACCAGTGTCTTCACTCTCTCCTGCCCCCCCATCAGACTGCCTTCTCGGATATTCCCCGTCGGAGTATCCTGAAAGGTTATCTCTTGATATCCCTAAGGAGATATTTTTGGGACAAATTGAGTCCAGGATGCCTTCCACTACATCACCCTCATCAAACCTCACATTGCAGGTCTCAATTGTTCGTTTCTCCCCTGACAAAAATATCCTATAGCCCTTAGTTTTAGTAGCATAGCCTACCATCACCCCTTCTGTAGCTTTCATGTCTAACTTCTTTCTGAGCTGACTGGGTTTGCCTACATATGCTGTACAACCAAAGGTTCTAAGATGTTTGACTGAAGGTTTTCTACCACTGTAGAGTTCATGTGGAGTTTTAGTCTTAAATTTGTGACATATTCGATTTTTAGTGTATGCAAAACACAATATTGCTTCCGCCCAGAATCTGTCATGTAATTTGCTGTCGTTCAACATGGCTCTAACACAGTCAAATGCGGTTAAGTTGAATCGCTCTGATACTCCATTTTGCTGTGGGGTATATGTGTTAGTCCTCTCAGCCTTAATACCGATATCCTTCAGGTAATTTTTGAACTTATCATGGCAGAATTCCATCCCATTATCCGTCCGGATACATAGAATTTTAGTACCTAACTGCCTTTCTTCTCTGGCCTGAAACTCTTTAAAATGTGAAAATACTTCTGACTTCTGTTTCATGAGGTAAACAAAAACTTTTCTACTATAATCATCTGTTATAGTTAAGACATACTTGTTCCCACCATATGAGGCTGTGGGTAAGGGACCACACACATCCATGTGTAACAATTGCAATGGTTTAGTGGACCTTATCCTACCGGTGGGTTTATATGATACTCTCCTAGACTTAGCCAATTTACACGATTTACAATTTAACTTTTTGTATTTAAGCCTAGGAAGTCCGTTTACGGCAGAAACTTTGCTGGTTTGGAGGAGATATTCAGCGTTTATGTGGCAATATCGTTTATGCCAAAGACAGTTTGTACTATTAAGTTCAGTTACTGAACTGCTAGGCTTAGATATTGAACTATTCACATTTTTATTCTGCTTAGTTTTTGTTTTGTCAGATTTAAATTTAGTTTCTTTAAGATTAGGTGCTATTTTTACTTTGTCTATTTTTCTGGAAGCACTAGGATCCCTATCCTTGGATTTCTTATCCTTTTTGTGTTTCTTGTCTCCATCTCGATCCCTATCTTTAGATTGACGGTTTTCTACGTTATGTTGTTCCTGGGTACTATACGTAGGTTTTAAAAAATATAACCCATCCTTTCTTTTTGCATAAAAGAATTTCTCCCCTTTAGGTGTAAAAAACCATAGAACCCCATTAGCTCCATTAAAACTAAAATTTTGTTCCTCAAGAACAGATGCAGCTAATAAATTTCTCCTAAGTTTAGGAGAATACATAACATTTTCCAATTTGATAATACTTTGCTTATCCTTAAATTGGACATACATTTCCACCGTCCCGATAGCCTCAACTGGACTTTCGACATCCCCTACTGCTAGCGACATTGAAGTGCCTTTGCACTCATTAAATTTTGAAAATAACTTAATGTTATTACAGAAATGTCGCGTAGCAGCAGTGTCTACTACCCAGCTGAGTCTATCGCTAGGATCGATTACAGTATTAGCCTCAATCTGTGGAGACCCAAGAAATTCCACAATACTAGATCCATTATTTCTACTGCAATTAGATTTAGTATGACCTAGTTTGTTACACTTAAAACACTTAATTTTACTTTTAGAAATATTTACATTATGACTAGAAGTATTTACATTAGACACATTATGAGATACATTTGGAAGTTTAGACACTTTTACTCTATTTACAAATTTCTTAGAAGTAAAATATGCAGAATTTGAACTCACAGTTTTGGAAAAGTCACTTGCTTGCTGCCTCAGCCGGCTCTCCTCCGCTGCTAGCTCTGCTTGTATTTTGCTGAGCTTGAAGTCCGAGTCATTCCATCGATATATAAGCTGAACGATACCTCGGAATTCTTCCGGAAGGTACCGAATCGACTGGAATGCTACATATAGGTCTTCAATGGGGTGTTTTGCATCTTTAAGCCTCGTCACGGCCTTCCGCAGTCTTGAGCAAAAAATGTCAACAGGCTCGTCTGGCTCCGGCCGGACGTCGAAGAACTCATCTAGTAATCTAACCAGGTTGGCTCTGGAAGGCGCTTGAAAATGTTCTTTCAAGGTATTCCATACTTGACTAGGTTCGTCGGTGACGTTTATCAACTCCTTGTATTCCGAGGATAAACTTTGATAAATGATGGCTAATGCTCGGTCTTTCCGGCGATAAAAATCATCGTAGTCGCGGCGACTTGCATCTTCCTCGATAGGCTTAGCACTTCCATCTACGTGTCCGAAACATCCTTCTCCCTTGAGGACGAATGAGATGTCGGTACGCCAGGTGACGTAGTTGTCCCGCGTCAGCAACTCCGTTCTACTTGCCTCCATGGCCACTCGTAGTTTTGAAGAAGCAGAAGCAAAAGTTCTTGTACACTGTTTACGTTTACACTGTTGCGTTTCGTTGTTCACACGAACTTCAAAATGGTGCCATGTGCGGCCCCCATCTGAACACTGGAACGATTTCTTTAAAGATACTTGCACTTATGACTCTATTGGGCGTTGAACTGGCCCCGTAACCGTTTCTCTTGGAAAATTTAAAATTTGAAGATAGCAAAGCACGCACTGTCAGAGTCAATAAGTGTTGGCTGGGTTATGAAAGTACACAAGTCCAGTTTTAAAGAAAAACTTCGTTCACTTTATTTGGTGAAAAACACAACTCGGCATATTACACGTACCTGGTAATTTTCCATGCCGTAAAACATCAAAAATATACTATGTACAAAAGATTTTTAGTTGTAAATGACTAGACAGAGATTCCTTGAAGCATTTGGTAGTAAGTTACTATACTACCTCTATCACTTGCGTGTATTTCAGCCACCATCACTTGGCAAAGGGAAACCAAAGGATAGAACATCAGGAAAATATATAAAGCGGCTTCCGAACGTTTGTAAGTAAATTTAACGTTCAATACATGCTGGTCCAAACTGACCACATCTGCATCCGTTTCGACTATTCACCGTCGTCAAACGATATTCCGCAGTACTTCAGTCAAAAACATTTCTGTCTGCCTGCATCAGACCATCAGTGTCTATCTCGTCTGACTTCTTCAGACGTCGGATCTGATCTCATCGATCTGTCTGATCTCGATCGACTCTTTCGACCTTCTCATTTGCTTCAAGAAACCTCTGCCCTATATATCCGAGAATGGACAGTTCCGGAAACGCCCCCGGATATGCAAATCAGATGCGTACGCATTGAGAACTGATTTGCATGAAACCTCATGTTGAGAAACGTCACGGTTCACGCCGGTGAACGGGAAGAGTCGTTCATATTAAATTTGCATAAACGCCCGTTCACAGGAACGTGAATCGCGATGTATTGATTATTTCCAACAATTATTACAGTAAGTCGCCATTTCTGGCGACCGAAATTTCACCAGAATCCTTTCAGTCCCACGGCGCCTGCGGCCGGTAGATCGGGCCGATTGCTTCGCCACCACAAATCTCTGTCAGTCGTCTCATTGTTGCGAATCGAGGGCCAATTGCCGCGCGGTCACGGACCGCGATTCTGTAGCTACGTGTGAATCGCAGTCAATCGCGATTTGAGCGCACTAAAAAGTACTACGTGTTTCTAATTAGCGAGATATTTTATAGAAAACTATTAAGTGTCTCCCCAGCTTGCACGGGTCGCAAAATTTTGCTTTTTTTTTTTTTTTTTTTTTGTATTGGATTCTTTCACGGATTTGAATTATGTTCTTTCCGAGTACTTCCCGCATTTTTCGTGTTTTGCTTGAAAAATTTTCTTCTTTCCAATAACGAAAATCCTTTCCTCCGTACACAGTATGTCTACAGGTTACAAAAATCCCGAAAATGTCGTAAAATTGGCCATACATGCCCCAAAAATGTCGCAAAATTTGAACAAAGCCCCGAATTTTTTATCAGAGACTTTCCTTTCTTACATCTAAAAATCTGTTTCTCCGCGATTGCGAAAACAGCGCTCACATACGGCGATTCCCACAGTTTCTGAGGATAGATGACCAATGAATATCTTTTTGCAAATTTTACAATATATTTGCATCGACTGAATTTTTTTATAATTATTTCGTTTAATATACAAAGAATAAAAACGAAACCATTTTTCTACCGTATTATTAATAAAATGAAGGGTTATTTTGCAGCGCCATCACGAAAATCTGCATTTGTACGCGATCCTCGGCAAACCTCGTTTAATTTGAAAAATATTTCCCACTTTTCCAATCTCTTTGCATCGACTACAGTGTTTGTAATTGTTTCGTGTTTTATACAGAAAAATTATTTTGCAAATGCATTATTTATGAAATAAAGGGCTATTTTGAAAACAAAAAGAAGAAAATCGACACTTTTCAAACAAAATGGCTAAAATCATATGACTGGCTTGAGATTCAACAAAAGTACGATGCAACCCTTATGTTCTCCAAGTTTTGTAAAAAATACAAAAAAAAAAAAAAAAAAAAAAAAAAAAAAAAAAAAAAAAAAAAAAGAATCCATTTTCAAACGGCAAGTCAAAATTATTACCTAATTCTATTTGCCTAGTGAAATAGTTTTCGTCGATATTTGACTCCAGCGATCAAAAATTGTTAAAGTTTTTAATTGCTATTACTGCATGAAAATTGATCATAAAATGATTTTAAAAATCAAAATATAAAGTAAATACAGTCGGCTCTCAACTTTTTCAGTTTACAAACAAGAAAATCGTAAATTCGCATGCGAGTCATTTTACTTAAAATAATCCATGTAGACGTTTTTATGTCAGCAAATAAAATCATAACGTAAGCATGGGGGAAGTCAGGAATTTGAGAATTTTTGTTAACAAGTGTGTGTGTGTGTGTGTGTGTGGGTGGGGGGTGGGGGTGGGGGTGTATAAAATTACCAAAAATGTGCTTACTTAATACTTAAACGACTCCTAAGTAATTTTTAAAAAGAATGTTAGTAAGAATGTTAGTTTTGAGAATTAAAAATTTAAATGTCGAAGAAAATGAGTTATTGTTAATGCTTTCTTTTTTATTACTTTCTAAATTAGCATGGTAAAAAAAAATGAAATTTTAAGTTTCTCTCCTTATGACAGAAAATCTCTCCCAAAATTTTCTGGAAGGAGAGAGATTCTCCCCCTCTTTTCCTGACTTAGTGGACCCTGCTGGCCTAATATTACCTTTTTAATAATTTTTTTTTATGTAGCTTGACAGCAGAATCAAACTAAATATATTCTCCACCCCCATAAACAGAAAGTGGATATTTTCAATTGGAACAATACAAGAGCATGAACTTCAATATACTTTGCAGTAGTCTTAAAATTGTGGCTTTGCAATATGGAGCCACAATATGTGATTCACATCAAAGGGTTGTGTATAATGTAAATAGTTGTAACTCAATGATTATGTGCTATTTATTTCATGTCAGTCTTGTAGTGCCAAATATTTTAATATTTTCTGCAAATAATGGCTTTATACATTTTGATAATTACCTTTGATTTACATTTAAATTTTTGATTTTATCAGCCCCATTTCTGTAAAGTTTCTAGGCATTAGCATATATAAAATTCACAGCGTTTTTAGAAAACTCTAAAGCTTTTTTCCTACAGTATCCTAGTGTTCCTTTAGATCTATAGTAGCTCAATATAAAAACTGAAATAAATAGTAGTAAAGAAATTGTTTGATATATAAATAACATATTTACCCTGGAATTGCGATTTCAATATGATATGATATATATTTTTAAAACACTATTTTTGTACTTTTTTTTAATTGATATATATATATATATTTTTTTTCCCATGAATTTAGTTATGAAATTAAATTTTTTTTTTTAGAGCCAGTTCTTTCTAATATAAAAATTCAAGTTCTTTCTAATATGAAAATAAATGTAAATGATGCAAATAAATGAAATAAAAGTTCAGATTGAGCATTAATACGGGATACATACTTTTATTTCTTGTACATTAGGGTATAAAGTTAGTCATTGCTCAAGAACCAGAATAAATAATCAATCAAGTTTAAACCAGATTGTTTTTTTTTTTCTTATTAGCTAAGTTAAGATTTTTCTTCTTGAATCTTTTTTATTTACAAATTAGTTTTTAAAATGAGTTACAATTTAACATCTTTTTAAAATTTTTAACATTAGTTCTTGACAGAAAGTTATTAAGTAAAATTGCCAAAACTTTGAATAGTTATAATACAATAGAGTGCAATATTTTGTAACTATTACATAACAAAATTCAAACTTATTTTTTCACTTCTTTACTATAGAGCACATTTTCTGAATTTGCATAAAAATTCATATTTCCAATTGCTAACTCTATTTGGTAAATATCTCTTTGATTATGACTTCTACTAATCATTTGTGTTAATTATGTTTAACAATAATTATATATACCATGTGGTCTTGATATTGTTTGTGTAGTATAACTCTTAACATTCTGGTAAATTAATATCATATTTAGTGAATTTCATGAGTTTTTGGTAAGGCATTTAACTGGTGACCTGATTCAATTAATTAGTGATTTTATAATGAAAATGGGCTACATATGTAGGTATGCTACATAATAGGCTACATATGTATACTACATGTATTGGGCTACATATTTTTTATTCAATTAAGCAGCTGAGTTAGTAAACAATTGAATATAATAAGCAACAAATTACTGTATTAATGCATAGAAATTCACAAAATATATTATTTTATTATTTTCTGTAACTATAATCCATTATTAAATAGATTGTAGTTACAGAAATGTAGATAAATAGTAAATATTTAGATATTATGCTTCAAATATTTTATTTTTTCTCCTTTTTGAAGTTTTAGTTTTTGATAATGATATAACTTTTCCTTTACAGATGATGGTCAGCCTTCAGATCTAAATCCACTGACAGATACTGAAGAACTGGCTCGGAGAGAAGAAGAGTTGGAAAGGCGAAGGCTTGAGCAGAAACAGAAAGACATGGATGAATGCTTTGGATTTAATGATGTAAGTAATAAGTGGTTGGTTTTTTTACATGATAGACTTAATCATATCCTTATTATAAAGATCTCCAAAGTGTAAATTTATAATCTCTAGTTTGTTTTTTCGATAGTCCATTTTAAAATCAATTCTAAAAGGCCTTGAAAGTAGTTAGCCTCAACTTTCTAGAGATAATCATAAGACAGATATGAACACTTTTAGAACTGGGCATATTGTGCTGTATTCCTCCCACAGGACTGGAGTTTTTGGCCTCAATTCTCTATTTTTAAGCATACTTATTATTAAAATATCATAACAATTTTTTATTTAAAAGGCCACTTCTTTCTATTTACAAATATGCAAATAATTAAATAGTATTTGTAATAGAAATTATGTAACAAAAATAATAATGTAGCAAGTTTTGACACTGAAAAAAGTTGTACTTTAGACAGTATTATATTACAGAATTAAAATTTATATATTTCTCTATTCAGAATTTATTTACAGTACACACACACACACACACACACACACACACACATACACACACATATATATATATATCTTATTTCAAGGAAAAGACTTATGATAAATTTATGATATGTTGAATATGATAAATTTATACTATGCAGGCTGTCTACTTATGGAAAATTGAATCGGAAGGCATTAAAGCTCTGTCCGAACTACACTCGGTTAGGGGAAAAAGCAGCACTTGAGTCCAGCTTGAGTATAGACCAGAAAGTGTTAATAAAATTTTAATGTACTAAATATCAGTAAAACATATATTTTATTTATCATAGAAAATGTCATCATTTTTTACCATTTGTTACAACATCTGTGTGTAACTCCTTGCTATTGAAAACATTTGTAAGTTTAAGGAAAATATTAAATAAGTAAATTCTTTGTTTATTGATTTTAGTCAATTTAAATTTCCATTCAATGATTTAGCAAGTTGCTTCAATTTTTTAGACTCTGCATTTTTGGAGTTTTAGAAACTATTTAAATTTTAACACATTATTATTAATTTTCTAGGAGGGGGAGGATAAAATTAATATAGTTATTACTGTAGATGAAAGCAGAGCAGTTATTTGTAAATATAATTACTGAGTAACTGCTCTGCTTCTGACTATCAAAAAATTTTCAAAGAAAGTTCTCATTAAAAGAAAGCATAAAATACTTATATGATGTTGATGTTAATAAATTATTTTTCTTATGGTGTACAAATTTCGAAACAGGTAATTTACTTTATTAAAATTTAATATTAATATAATAATTCGAATTTATAATAATTTAAAGAAAGTTTTCATTAAAAGAAAGCATGAAATAAAATATTTATATGATGTTGATGTTAATAAATGAATTATTTTTCTTATGGTGTATAAATTTCAAAACAGGTAATTTACTTTATTAAAATTTAATATTGTGTTTTTCTTAGAAAAAAACAAACAAAAAACAATGGAAGGTAAATTATTAAAACACAAACTATTTAGAGCATTGCCACCAATCAATGATAGGAAGCCTTATTTAAAAGAAAGATAAAAAAATTAAAAGGCAATTGATAAAATGTGGAAAATATACAAAATGATCAGAAAACACATGCACATTTTGACTTTGTTCTTTTCATTAAATAACCTTGTGACTACATACAAGAAGGTTATTTTATGCACCCAATATATCCAAAGACTACAAAATCATAAAGAAATAAATATATTTTTGTAGAAATTGCATTGAACAAAACTACATACTCACCTCATATTAAAATAATATCAGAATCAATCTCTTTTGCTACTCACATACAATGTAAGTTTAGTATTATCAAAATAGTGTTTATATTAGAAAATAATTATTAGGGACATAACATGAGATGTGATAGGATATTTATATTTGTGTACTGGAAGTAACAGTGATTTTAAATATCTGTCGCGTGGGTTTTCCCCACACACCCGGTCAGGACGGTCTTTTATTCTTCTATGTTTATTAGTAAAAATTAGAATTTTATTTATTCCGTATTCCTATACCCAATTCCTCTTTAAAAATTATCTTAATCCTTTACTTTTATTTAGTAGAAATAAAAGTTCTATTTATTTCGTACTTCAATTCCCGATTCTTATCCAACCTTCTCTCCGTCTCCGAATCAGAGTATTTTGGGCCATTCACAAAGCGAAGGAGAGAAAAAAAAACCTTACGTATTGTTTTAAAATTCAATAAATTTACTGCATTTTTCAAATTCCCTATCTATTCCATTAAACTGAAATTTCCTGTCCGAAGTTATTACATCTCTATTTATCTATGGTTATTACATCCCTATTTATCTATAGTTATTACATCCCTATTTATCTATAGTTATTACGTCCCTCAAATCACTTACTCTTTGTAATTCATATATTGCTTCATTCTCTTCACTATTCTCCGTAATTTAAATACACATTTTTCTCTTAATTTTCTCTTTTATATTTAAATGTAAAATCCCTCTCTTACTTGCTTTAAATTCCAATTTCTATCTTTCTCTAAACCACCTTCTAAAATTTAAGTACATGTTCTCTCTGGTATTCTCTAAAATTTATATTCACAATCCTCATTTTAACTATTTTACAATCAAATTTACAACTATTTTAAATTCACATTTATATCCATTATCCTTCTATTAAATATTTTACATCCAAATTCACATTTCTTCTCTTAATCACTTTCTCTAATTTATAAACATTTTACAACTTTTTCTAATATATGTTATTTTCTTAATTATTTTCTCGACACTATGTACACAATCAAATATTCTGTCTGAAATCATTAACCTTTCATATATCTTTTTAAAACTTAATCTCTTGTGTGTATGTGTGTTGCTCTGCTTCGAAGCGCGTAAGAGTCTGATGATGTAGGGTTGGCTAGTAATGTTTTCCTCCTTCCTCCCACCAGTGGCAACCCCGTGTTATCTCCTCTTTGTGCCGGTTGTGTCTCATAAATTTCCCCCGATTGCGCATGAGCTTTTCGAGATTGACGCACATTTTTCCATTCTCTCCCAATGCAAACTGACTTTCCCCTGCTGCTTGCAATCCTGGTGTTCGAGGAGTGGGCGGTTTAACTCTGCCGGAGAAAAACTTTCGTCCTGTTGCTCTTTGAGAAGGTTAAGAGGGGGGGGAGGGAGTTTCACTCTCTGTGCCATTCACTTGTACTCTTTCTGTCATGGTATCCTGAATACTGGTTCATGCCTGGAGTGCGGGAAAAGTTTGTGAAGGAGGAATCGTGCACATTTACTCTTTGATGTTGGCAAAATTTAGAAGCATTTGAATTTAAGTCAAATAGAAACTTTGCAGCAGAAAAATTTAAAGTAGCTACTAATAGTAGTTGGCAGTGAAACAAACTGGCTGCATATAATATGCAGAGGTGACTAAATGTCCGTTGGAAGAAAGCAATTCAAATTTTTAAGACAAATCACTTTATTGTGATATGAATCCGTTACTTAATACAAGTCACTCAATCTTCAGTAACTAGATAGTAAAGTCACAATATTTACACATTGAGCTCTCAAGCTCAGGGAAAAGGTTTTTCAAATAGTTCATGACTAGACACATTTTTTAAAACAGCAAGATGTCAAAAAACACAGTAAAAAAAAAAAGAAAAAAATTTTCACCTTACTAAAACTTTGTGCATTTCAAAAGCCACCATCTACTGGTCACACGTTACGGGGAATACTTGAAATTATCACATTCGCGTTTTTCAGAATCCACTACACGGAAAACATGACCTCTCAAACAGAGAACCATTATAGCACAAGATCATCTATACAAAAGATCATATTACTGCGTTCACGATCAACCGATCGATACATTCGAACAAAACAGTCGAACAGTCTCTAACATAAATTTTAACAGGTCTCTCAAGACTTTTGTTTCCTGTGATATATTTATTTCTGGCGTTGGTAGCAATGGCGATGTATACTTCTGTACTTTATTTCCCTCCTCGGGATGTTTCAAATGCTCTTTTCTCTTGATTGATCTCAATCTGTTAATATGGACCTGTTGGGTTTTCGTGAATGGTTTCCTGTACAATTGAATGTTGTAAATATATCTGTTTATTTTACTCATGATCCGGTACGGTTCTGAAAATTTTGTTGTCCCAAACGCTTTCTGCCCTTCAAGGAATACCCTGCTTCCTATCTCTAAATCTTGTATTCTGGCTTTTGGCAATTGTTGCTCTTGTTTACTTTTCGCCTTCTCCAAGTTCTGAGTTGTCGCCTTGAACGCCTTATGCATTGTTGAAATCTTATTTGAAATGTACCCCGCATATGATATTTCGTGAGTCTGCTCCATTTGAGTTTCAAATAAAGTGTGTACATCCCGACCCCAAAATAAAAAAATTGGGTGTTTCCCCGGGTGATGAATGTACCATCGTATTACATACCATAGTATGTATTTGTACTGCTGTATCTCAATACTGTGAATTTTCTATAAGCATATAAATTGTATTCTTAATGGCCTGGTAAGCTCGTTCCACAATTCCATTTATCCATGGTGTGCGAACTGGTCATTTGTGTCATTATTTGGTACACTTTTGATGTAAATTGCTACCCTCTGTCTGGCAACAGCAACCTTGGTACATCTACCATCACGAAATACTGTAACAACTTATATGCCACGGTTTCCGCATGGATATTTGGTATTAGAAATACCTTTAAATGCTTTGTAAACTGGCAGATCATGGGTAAGAGATACCGATTATTATTAATGCTTACTCTGAATGGGCCACATATATCAATTGATACTTTATGTAACAGCCCTTCAGGTATGGGATTTCTCTCCATAGGTGTCATTAGCTGTTTCCCTTTTCGGGCACGACATATTTCGCAGAAGAGGACATAATTGTGCGTATCCCCATAAATGCCTCCCCAATAATACCTATCCTCTACCAATTTAAAGGTTTTGTCTACTCCGGAGTGTGTGACATGTGCTATTGTTATAATATTTTTCTGTAAGACTCTTGGTATCAAAATTGTTTTTTTTTAAATTTTCTCGCCATGGGCGATCATTCCATCTTCCATGATTAAATCTGTTTCTTCATCTATATAAAATGCCTCATACTTTTTGCTGTTTATGTTTATTATCTCTCAGATTCTCCCTTATCTCCATAATTTTTGTATCCTTGTTTTGTTCCCTCAATATATTCTGTATGCTCGGGGTCTCCGTTAATCTATTTACATTTCTAATATATACATTCTCAGTATTCACAAACCCATTTCCGTTGTTTTGCGTCGTGTGTTCTACGGTATTTATATAATGGTCATCCACCTGTCTATATGTTTGTTTATTTACACTTTCTCTGGCGCCCTCCTCGCCTAACTGCCTGTCATCCTGGCCTTCCCCTCTGTTTACTTCCGGAAACCCAGTTACGCTCACTCTCCGCGTGAATATATTTTCCCCAGTTTCGTACTCTGTTTCGTTTTCGCCTGCCGCCTTACTGCAGATTCGATTCTGTGAGCGGTTCTCTCTTTGAGTTGAAGGTACACTATTTATTTTTCTCTGATGGTGTTCAGTAAAGTTTTCCCTACTTAAATAATCAGTCAAAACGTTACTTTTTCCTGGAAAGTGTATGAACTTAAATTTATATTCTGGTATTTCAAGTGCTCATCTCTGTATTACCATAGGGGGGTTCTGTATCTTCAAATGGTCACCCAGTGATTTGTGGTCCGATAAAATAAAGAACTCTCGGCCATATAAAAAATTTCTAAAACAATGTATCCCCTGGTGTATCGCGAGTAACTCTGCCTTTACTTCCGGTACTTTTGCTCTTGTGGGCTTAATTTCCGGCTATAATATGCTATAGGTTTCAGAATACCGTCTCTAACCTGTAAAAGTGCTGAAGAAAGGGACACTAGGCTTGCGTCTGTGTTAAGATAAAAGTTTTGTTCAAAATCTGGTTGTATTAAAATGGGTTTTTTGAAAAAACAATTTTGTAATGTCTGAAAGGCCTTTTTGCACTCTGGAGTCCATTTAAATTTTGCGTCTTTCTGTGTAAGATCTGACAAAATAGTTGTAATTTGTGCATAGTTTTTGATGGAGTTTCTGTAAAAACTGCACACTCCTAAAAATCTTTTTAGTTTCTTTAAGGCACCGGTAACAAAGTTATTTTACTTATGTTGTTGTCTGTTGGTCTTATCCCTTTATCTGTAATCTTATATCCCAAATAATTAATTTTTGGCAGGTAAAGTCATACTTGCTTGGACTTAACGTTAGGTTGTTCTCTTTAAGGCTGCTAAACACTAATTGTAATTTGCGTTTTATCTCCGTGTATGAATCCACTTCGATTATCACATCGTCGATATACGCTAATATATTCTCTTCTTGGAGATCCGCTAACACTATATCTATAATATTCTGAAAGATGGATGCTGAACTGACGTGACTATATACCATTCTATTATATTTAAAATTAACGAATGGAGTTACAAAGGAAAAGATGTTTTGCACTTCCGGGTTTAATACCACCTGATTAAATGCACTATTGAAATCTAATTTTGAAAATAATTTAAATCATGCTAATTTTGTAATGATGTCATTAATTTTTGGAATGTTGTATGGAAAAATTGTAGAGATGTTATTTATTAGTCTTAGATCTAAACATAATCGATGTTCCCCATTCTGTTTTTTTACCAGAATCATCGGACACGCATATTTTGACTGGGTTCTAGATATAATTCCCACTTGTTTTAAGTCCTATAATTGCACTTTTGTCGTGTTTTGTAACAAGTACGGGAGTCGTACGGCCTTGATTTAATCGCATGGTTGTGGGTTATTTCAATATTGGATTGGATTAAGTCCGTAGCCCCTATGGTTGCAATATTTTTTGGAAAAATCTCCGCATATTGTAACACAAATTCTTTGAAGTCCTTTCTCATCTCTGTGCTCATGTGATCCAATTTAAAGTCTGCCGGTTTTATGTCTCTCTTCCTCTGCTCGATAACCTCAGGCATCGCCTGAATTATGTTTATCAATTATTTATATTCCTGATTGTTTGCTTCCCTAGACGTCTGTTGCCCCTGTTTTATCTCATTTTTCTGACAGAGTCCCTAGGATCATATTTTTATTTAAGGTAAATTCTGAATTCGTGTTATTTTGTACTTTGACCCATATTCCCTTGTCTAACATTTTATATACACAATAGTCCAATTTTATATATGATTTACCTGCGAGTTCAAACAATATCTCTGCGCCTTCCTGTATCTCTTTTTCTGGTATGACGAAAATCTCTCTTTTGTTTGGTTTGGCATAAGCTTTATTTTTCTGTTAATTCATTTGACATTTAGTTTTTCTATTAAATTGTGTATTTGCCCATCCCGCGATGTTTGATTTTGGTTGTTTAGTGGGATTTCCCAGTTTCCTATTTTTAAGATATTGTCTTCCGTGTTTAAAATCCCTCTATTTTTCTTGATAAAGTTGTATCCTAGAATGAATGCCTTGGTACCTTTTCGGAAATTGTGATGTAGTTATAAAAAAAATATGCTTGAATTTATGGTTATTAATTTTTAAATTCATCTTGACCTTTTTTGTATAATTAATGTTGTGTCCCTATAGCTTAGTGATTGTTACCGCTCTAGAAACATACTTTACTAAAACATTCTCCTTGACTTTTTGAAAAATATAATCCGCCAAGAATGAGATTGATGCTCCTGTATCTAATAAAATGTCTGTCTCTGTTTCATGAAATTTTAACTGAACTGTAGGTAATCTTGTAATATTTCTATCCCAGACTGAAGCAATTTGATGTTGTTTCTCCTTTTTCTTTATGTCCCCTGTCTTGTACATTCTTATTCCTAATATTTCCCCTATCCATCTTTATGTTATTTTCCGTCTCACTCTTTTATCTTTTTTTGTAACCATTTGTGTAACATTTTCAGTGTTATAATTACTTCTATTATTTCACCTATTATTCTCTGAATTGTTCTTCCTAAAATTCTTTCTCCCATTCTGTAAATTGTTCTCACTAAAATTCTGTGTATCGTTCCCCGAAATGTTTTCTCTAAAATTCCTTCTCTCATTCTGTGAATTATATTTTCTAACGTTTTGCCTACCTTTCTCTGCGTTATTTATTCTAGACTTATCTGCAACAGGACTTTTTTTATTTGTGTATGTGGGAGATCGTTCCCTGTTCCTTTGCGATCTTTGTCTATTTTTATCATCGATCCCCCTTTCTAGTTTAAATTTCTATAAAATTTATTTTCATTTCTTCTTGAGCTGACATAATTCTCCTCATCTGCATATTCTTCTGAGTTTCTTTCCCTATTCTGAAACCCCCTCTCATATCTTATGTTCCAATCCTTCCTGGGTTGCTCGTTGAAACTCTGCCGCCTCCCTTCTTGTTTATTTATTCCTGCGCCTGCGTAATTTCTTGGGTGAACTGGATGTTGAGAGTAAGAATATTCGTTTCCTTTTGCATTATTCCCCGCATAAGTGTTTCCTCTTTCTACATAATTCCTACGTCTGGCAAACGGGGTGGGGTAATAGGTGCAAGTTTTATTTAATGGGTATTGTTGATATCTTCTGTTGGAATTATTTCTAACTTTCTGTTCTCTAAAATTTTGGTTTCTTTTTTTATCATACTCCCTACATTTGCGGATGAAATGTCCTTATCCACGAAAGTGACACTAATAATGATTTTGGGTTTGGGCGACATTCACATTTTCCTTAATTTTTAGGTTATTGATTTCTTTTGTCACGGATTCCAATAGTTGTGCATTGAACTCCTCTTGCTCTTTCCTTAAAGTTTTAAGGTCCGCGGCCTGTATGATGTTATTTAAACTCATTTCCATTGTGGCTGTGTTTGCTATTTCCAAATTCTGTGCAATCGCGACCACATCATTGAAGCTTTTGGGGTTATTTTTTATTACTTCTTTTCTATACTCAGAGCTGAGTGTTGCGAGGAATTTGCTTAGGCTAAGTTTGTCCATTATTATCTGTGTATTCTCATTTAACTGGGTTTCCCTGACATAATTTAGTGTTAGTGTCTGTGTGCTGTGGGCTAATTGTTTGATGTTCTCGCCGCATTCTGTCTTACATTTGTGAATAAAATTTGATTTGCAGTGAGGTTCAGCTCATTCATGAAGAAATCCAAAAATGTTTTCTTGAAGTTCTCGAAATATGTTTCACTTCTTAAATCTCTTGGATCCGATGTAGAACTGTTGCCATGCAACCGTGATTTCACATTGCCAATTTCTCGCTATCACTCCAATTACCTAATTCACTCAAACTCTTAAATTGTTCAAAAAACATATGGGTCTCCCCAGTATCTGAGCCATTTAATTCACCCAATAGGTAAGTTATCCCTGGAATTTTACTTGTTTGCGCTACTGGAACGTCTCCATCTTCTGCCATCGTGCACCTCTCTATCGCCTACTCTATCCTAAAAAAATTTCTACTACTGGCAATACACAATTATACACAATTAAACACTAATTTTCATGCAACATAAATATATACCTACACTATTATCACTAAACATTCCCATAATTAAAATCATACACATATAATATTCTCCACTGTATTTCCCGTGACCTTTTAATAAAAAATATTTCTCATTTCCCTGAATTTCCATATTTAAATTCTGTAACCCCTCTGTACACACATCATATCCATATGGCATAACAAATGTTGGCAAAAAGAGAGCAAAAAAAAAATTTACTGTCCTCATTTCTGTAAATTAGATTTATTTAAAATAAAAAAATTTCTAAGTGCCAGTCCTGGTAAAATTTACCAACGATGACAAGAACTGGTCACAGTATTTATTACATCGGTGTTATTCACCGCCCCATTCAATACAGAATCCTGATCGTAGGCACCAATTAATGTTGCATGGTTGCGTGGGTTTTTCCCACATGTCCGGTCAGGACGCTAAAATTGCAATTACTTTCCATTATTATAATTTTGAATGCTGGTCTGATCGTAAAGTGGGTTCTAAAATAAACACATAATATTAAGATATCATAAGGATAATGAGGCCCACTCATGAGTTAAAACAATAACAACATTTTATTTACAAATTTCACATCAATAAGCAAATACTGTTTATCATTACTACAAAACTCCATATAACTTATACAAAATAAGGTAACTTCTCACTAGAATATCAATTTCCTAAAATCATATACACTCCCTTCATTAAGAGATATTAGAATAACATATTAAGTTCTATAAGGTAACCTCCTTTCCCTTTCTCACATGAAATACTACATAAGGCTTCTCAATAATAATCATTATAATAACATGAAATCTTTACTAATTTTCCTGACCTCTTAAAGATAGGGTTTTCACTCCTATCGTAATTAAAATCTTAAAAACTCGTGAGAGAGTCATTCGAGCATATTAGTATGAAATATTTTAAGGCCTACCTCCTCTCTTGGTCAATCTTAACGCCGCTGTTCTCCTGTGCCATTGGGGAACTTCTTTTATGCCCCCAACAAGGTACGACCTCCACTTTCTCAAACTTAAAATCAAGTCCTCTCTCTCTCTCTCTCAAAAATCTCCTCTCCACTGAAAAATTGTCGAAATGGTTTCCTCCTATTTTTCGAACCCCTGACCCATGACTCCTTCTTACTTCGAAATCTCTGTTATACCATTGAAAAGCGTCTTGTTACATATTTCCAATTGGCTATATTCTGACACGGGAGCTTGGCTACTGACCCTAAAATTATGATAGCAGCTGGCCGAAATCCCATGCTATCGGCTCACACCTGTGACCGGTTGCGTCCAAAGGTCGCTCACCACCTATCAAGCAATCTTCTATTTCCAACATGCCCTCCACTGGCATGATGTCTGAGTCCACTGTCCATTTCAGATGGCCAAAGGGGAACCTTATATAAATTGCTAGGAAAACTAGGGGCCATCCTTTGTAGGTCGAAGTCCTCCCCAAAATTCAGCAATGTTACATATTTAGGAATAACCATGTAACGATATCAACAGTGATATGTAGTGTATTTGGTTATTATAATCTATATTATTATGATCTAATATTGCTAAATGTTTTAAAGAATGATTAATAAGATAATACATGATCTATAGATTTTCTAGTAAGTGTTGCAGATAATTAATAGTAATTATAATATTATATTCTAAAGTATTGAGTTAAACATGGTGAGGTGAGATTTATAGAAACTCGTTAATTATTTAGTTTATTTAGTTTTTAAATTTCACTGGGAGATTACATAGTTATTACTATTTCATTATTCATTATACTGACACAAAGAATATTTTTAAAATTAATATTGCCAATAAATATATTCGTTTGCAAGTATCACCACTAAATATAGCTTTGCACTTCAGATTTTAGCCCATGGGGCACCAATTGTTAATTACTTATCTTTTTGATGTGTTGACTATTTCATTAGTTTATTGGTGCAAAATCACTGTAACTTGCTTTTTTTCTTAAATATGCATTCCATTTATCAGACAGCCAGCCTGTCAATCTAAAAATAATTTCAGTATTCTTTTCAAAAACTACTCAACTGATTGAAATTGAATTTGAAATTAAGATAAATGCTACATGAATAAAAAACATTTACATTTCTTTCAAAGCATGTGTTTTGCGCAGTGTGCACTTTTCTGCTCTACATTACATTTTCTTGAAAACTATTCAACCAGTTGATACAAAATTTGCTACAAAGGCGAAAAATCACATGAATATAAATCAAAACCTTGTATTTTTTAAAAATCTTGTAAATATTGTGTATAGTATGTTCAAGTGCATTTTGCAATATTTTTTTAAATGATTCAACTAATCATTTTGACATTGAATACCCAGATTATACGCTTTGTAAATATCAAAATGTTCCATTCTATAGATTTGCACCTTAACTAAATTTCCTATGAAGTTGAGGCTGTAACCCTTTTTAGACTGTGTGATAAAAGTAACTATTTTTTTTCTTTTTATTCAATTGTTTTCCCTAGAAATGGAGAAAGCATTGCAATGAGATGGAAAATTGGAACTGTAGTTTTTGACGGATTTACACATTTTGGACACTTTAGAACATGAATTTTAGCTTGATGCCCATGTGTGAAATGCTTGTTTCCACTTCAAGTGGAAAACTATTCTATACAATTTCATGAAATAGGGTACTTAAACGTTATTCTGACTAAATTTTGGTATAATTTAGAAGAGTAAAACCATCTTTTTTTGATATAGCCCATGATTTTCAACAAAATTTTATACAATAAAGGAAGAAGTTTGTATGTAGTGGGAAATCTATGCGTTGTATAGCAATGAAATTTAGTGCGCAGCTGCACTTCAGCGTTATTTTTAAAAAGCTGAATTCATTTTTTAGTTATTTAATGTTTCAGCATGATTTTGAGCAATTTTCAAACAAATTGGATTTTTAGCGACTGAATATATTATTACAAAGTTTCCATCTTGACACCATTGTAAAGATTAAAAAATTCTCTTTCAAGGAAACCTTGAGTGGAATCCATATGATTAACAGATAAATTTTCATGAAACACATATTACATATTACTTTTTGTGTTGACAATATCGCTGATTTTTTAATTGCGATGAAAAAAAGTATCTGTCAATCCGAATTTTATAATGTAGCAGCAGCCCTTTTTAATATTACACACTGCTCCCAAACAACAACAAAAAAAGTATTGAAGCCATCTGTTCATTAATTATAATTTTTATAAAAGTGAATGAACATGTAATGTTTTTGATGCCACATGTTTTCACCTGATCGATACTTTACCTTTGTTAGCAGCTGTGCATGTGCTTAAAACCACAGAAGCCTTCTTTTATTTTCTTTTTGCTTAATTGCATGGAATCAGACTCATTTTAAAGGTAGAGGATAATTTGGAGATGAGGTTGTTGCACCGGTTGTACACAGATTCTATACAATTTTCAGTTTTATTTATATGACTAAGTTTTATTATTTTTGTTATGGTTTTAGATTAATGAACTCAATTTATCCTTGTTTTAACTCTCAGGTAATGCTGGGTACATTTTCTAGTCTAAAATAAAAGATTAAATATGCTAAATGTATTAATTAAATGCTTGTTGTAAGCATAATTTTTGATGACAAAATGAATGACTAACCCCATAACTCCAGGATAAACCATTCTTGAGCTATTTCAATTTAATTTTTTTTATGATTTGGTGCCATTCTATATAAGTTGCCAAATGGAAAATAACATTTATTGAATGCATTTAAAAAAAATCCATTTTATGTGTTTGGGCAATACAACTTACTTTACTGCATTATGAAATGTACAGGGTGTTTTAGCATATTTGACCTAGCTTTTCGGGCTTTGGCAGTTTGTTTTTAAACACATATTTCCAAAGTTTGTTCAAATTGAATGGGACATTTTTTTTTTGATGCATAGTATTTTCTAAAAAATAGGAGGTCTAATTTTTTAATATTGTCTTTTAAGAAAAAAAGTGTAATTAGAAATTGTTTCACTGTATAGAAACCAGTCTAAAGAAAAATATCCTGGTGCAATTATCTGCATTGTTCATGAAGATATTCATAAAAAAATAACATAAAAAACTACTAAAATATGGAAAATTGTAATAGGATTTTGCCTTGATTTAATGGTTTTCCCTCGATGAGACTGTTTTTGGTGGGACAGATTCCAAATTGAAACCTGATTCCTTGTAAAACGCATGGGAAAAAAAAATCATTCTCTAAATTCTTTTTTCTTTTGCTCCCAAATCCATACTTTATTCGCCCAATCAAAAGTAAAGAAGAAAGAAACAAAACTTCCCACTTCATCTCGCTCCTAAAGTGAACAAAGTAGAAAGAGACTGACAAAATTCAAATAAATTTTTTAATCATTTTTTGTTGAAGCATGATTTTGAGTGATAATCCCATAAATCGGTTCCTTCATGATCAAAAATACTGTCACGGAATTTCCATCTCGACATCATCGCAAAAATAAAAAAACATTATTTCTAACAATCTTTGAATCTAATCTGTAAGATAATTTATTTATATGTGTTTATTTATTTTTAAATACATCAAAATTGGCATTTTTTAGGTTATCTAATTTAAGTTATTCACGGATCCAAAAAAGAAGGATTAGCACAATTCTGTAGTTTGTTTGGCAAAAATATGTCTGTATATTTTCATATTCTTATATAAGAAAATAAAAATGCTTTTTTGAATTTATTATTTGATTATCTGTGAATTTTCAAGCAAATGCATAAAAATTGAAATTGTAGATTCCGTTTGAAGTGCATATTATTTCTCTACCTTTCCTGGTGGACGTTTGTGTACATAATGTATTAAATCTCTCCATATTAAAAAAAGTAGCTGATGCCTTCGCCGCCGCTGTTTGACAAATTTCTCGTTTCTCTAGTTTCTCTGCTTTGTACCACAAGAACTATAGCATACAAAAATATAAAATTAGGTACATAAACCGCTTTTCGATATATCTATATTTAGTTTAAGAAATATTTAATGTCAAAGATAAAATATTTGAGCTGCAAGTTTGCATCCTGGATAGACCAACAATAGCAATATCATGAATTTTTGCATGCAGGTACCTACATAGTTGATTTTTTCAGGAGAGCCCTTTATTTAATTTTGATGTAACTTCTGAAGTGAAAAATGTTCTGTCATATTTGCACTTTCATCAATTTTCTCTGTCTGGTATCACAAAAACTGTATCATACAAAAATAGAAAATTTGGTACATTTATAGAGAAATAATAAGGTAACACCCTGAAATAAACCATTTACCAATTTAAACTTTAGTTTGGCTGGAAATACAGTCTGTTTCAAAATTATAAGAACACTCAAAATTCCGCCCTTTCTCAACAAAGACAACATTGAATGTGAATTTCAAAGAAGGTGTATGAAACGAAACAATTTTGCAGTTTTGATTTAGCTTAGAAAAAAAAAACAGATCGAATATTATTTTTATGCCAAACGATTTTTTGAAATCATGGTGTTTCATAAATATAAGACCACTTTAGATTTTCTAATAATGCAGGCGATTTTTGTTTAACTTCGGAGTTTAACTGTAATCTAAACCATCTGGAAAGGTTGGAAAGAAGGAAAAAAGGCAGAAATTCAGAATTGAACGGTTTGATTCGTTGGATTATTAAAATACCTCATGGAAGTTATTTGTCTGAAGTAATCTGGCCGCAAAAAGCAGTTATTAGCTCGTGATAATAGACAAACTTTCCAGCTTGCAACAAAAAACTACCAGTCCACTTATAAAATAGCACAACAGACAAGTAAACAAGTGTCTCATGTAACTGTGTTGAAGACCCAGACCACACGACCAACCCTAGGGTTTGGTTGTGTGGTCTGGGTCTTCAACACAGTTACATGAGACACTTGTTTACTTGTCTGTTGTGCTATTTTATAAGTAGACTGCTAGTTTTTCGTTGCAAGCTGCGAAGTTTGAAGTCGAATGTTGATGTTAAACTGCGGAAACTAAGAAGCTAACCACGACTTCTTAAACATCATAAAGAAGCACGTCTGAAGTGGGCAAAAAATGTCATGTCCTGGAACTCTACATGGAAAAATATAATATTTTCGGACGAGAAAAAATTTAACTTAGACGGTCCAGACAACTTATCCTATATTCAAAAGGAAATAAATTCTTGAATTTTAAATAAGCAGTAACTCTGAATATTACAGATAATTGCACCTGTTTTACCTCTTTAGACTAGTTGCTGTACAGTGCAGCTGTTTCTAATTGAATTTTTTTTGCTCAAGGGACCCTATAAAAATGGTGACCCCCCCCCCCCCCCCCCTATTTTCTTGAAAATACTCCATACTGAAAAAAAAAAATTAAAAAATTTCCCATTTAATGTAAACAAACTTTCAAATTGGAAGCATATGTCTAAAACTAATTGCCAAAGCATGGATAGTGAGGTATACCAAAACACCATGTATGATGAAAAGTAAATATGAGTCTGTGGGGAGTCATGTGTTGTTCACATGAGATTTCTTTCCCTTCAGATATATTGCCAATTTCAATACCTTGCCTATCTTGCATCAGTTATCATTTATATTTAGATTAAATGTTTTTGGAAAACTCATTTTTTCTCAAAACCTGTGTTGCTTTATATTGTTTTTAGGATGAAGAGGAAACAGAAACGATACTTGCAATGCCAGCTGTTCCAGGATCTCAACCTCTCATCATGGAAGAAAGCATGCTCGCTGTCATCCCTAATCATAGCGCAGCACTAACAGAGGACACATAACATCGGTTACTTTTGTGGACTTGAAGGTTATTCCAACTCTCAAATGACTGGTTAGCTCTGAAAAACTGTGGGCCATATCTCCTAACCCATATTCAATCTGTAACAATTGAGTCATTTGTTTGGAACCAAAGTAGCAGAAATTGGCACATCTGCTCTGTATATAGACACTTCTGATTTGTGGTACTTGAATCCCAGTGGGGAAGTTGTCAGTCATGGTATTGTGGATTGATATTCATGATAGGCTCTGTTTTCATGAGCTATGCATGATAATAATTGTTTATTTTCAATATGTTTTTGTCTCCCATAATGAAAAAGGACAAGAAATTAAAATCATTATGGATATTTGTCATTTACGATACATATGTTAATTAAATTATCATTTCTTAATTATTTAAATATGTTAATTGTTAAAGATTTTTTTACCCTTATTGCATATTCAACATTTAGGTAAGATAAAGCAGAAGTGGTGTGAAGTGCATTACAAAGTTGCAGTTTTGTCCTCAACATTTTTATTGATGTAATTCAATAGACTTCTATATCTCTCTTTATAAATTTTATTTTTTAAAATTAAACTTGGGAAAACATATTGTGAATGCATTGCAACACTTTTGTCTGATTATTCTTTTATGTAAATATTTATGCATTTCCTGCTAATGGAAACTTCCAATGTAACAGTGTGGAGTCATTGTAGCTATACTCTGTCCAATGGTGATGTGGCCCAACAGCAAAAGTTGTATCCTATCCCAAATTAGTACTTTGATCTTTAGAATAATACATGACCAAGCATTGTTTTTAATTGGCAGAATATTTGTTTCACAACAAGAAATGTTTTGTGTTATTAATTTTTACTTCTGTATTTTAAAGTTTAATTTTTTTCACTTTTAAGATAGGTGATGAAAAGACTGATTGAAAACCTTAAATACTTGTTATGTGCTACCGTGAATTAATGGTGATTCTAGTCTTGTGACACTTTTAAATTATATTTGTTATTCACTTATTACTGTGAAGTTTCCTCTTTTTTTCTGAATTCATTCTTCACACTTGTGAAGTATTTTGTCTATATAAAATTAATTAAGATGCCTGACATTCTGTAGTTAAGATTGTTTTTTTATCTCTATATTAAAAAAATTATTTTGCAAAATTATTAGCTGATACATGAAAATGAATTGAATTGCAATATGTTAAAAAAATCACAGTCTCTTTGAGTTACTTATTTAACCAAAATTGTTTTATAAGAAATGTATGATTTTAGTGAATATTACATGTGATTGCAATAGAATTTATTTCTATTAAAATATAAATGTTATGCATGTCTTTTTTGGTAAAAAAAAATGTGAATTGAACTACTGTAAAGTGCATTTCTGCTCCATTGGCAGCATACTAGAATGAAAGTAAGACTGTATTAAGGCAACTTATACCTGTTAATAGGGACAATACCATATATTTTCACTTTATGCATTTGCAATTTGTGTTCAGGAGAATCTTTCAGAGTTGCAATTTTATTACTATGTTTCAGTTTTTATAGAATACTTCTAAGACTGTAAATTTATTCCTCTTTTCTTCAAGCAGTAAATCTTGTTCAGATTTGCAAATTTGTTCCCATTTTTTAAAAATTTAAATCAGTGATTTTATTCCCAATTTAGAGAATTGACAGTAAAGCAGGTTTTTTATTCATGATTTTTACTTAGTAAATCATCTATAATTTCATGATATTATCCCTGTAATTTGGGATTCTCTACCTCCCTATTGCCTTTAAACATGTATAATTTTTTTTTATTTTCATCTTTTTTATAAATTGCTCAGATTTTCCATGTGTTAATTGTATTGGTTTTCATTGTTATTCTATTCTATCAGCAATGCTTATTAGTTAATATTTAAGCACAAACCTCATAATGTGCGAACTGTCATTGTTTTGTAATTGATATTTCAACAGATGCATTGAAATAACTTTCATTTCAATTTATATATTCTACCTTCAGTTTCTACTATATTCTACCTTTACCGCCAAGCTTTTCTTATTTAGGAAATATACTGTATAAGAAAAGCTTGGCGACTTTTGGAAAATGTCACCAAGTTAACGATAATTCAATATTTTTGAAAATTAAATTAAATTTCTTGAATACTCCTTTTCACTTTATATTAATTATTAATTTAGTATCCTTGATTCAAAATATCCATTTTGTTAGGAATCTAGAGGGTCTTAAAAAATTGTTTTTTAGAGGGTTGTATTATATAGTATTTGTTTTGTTAGGAGATTGTATAGTGATTAATAGTATTGACTGGAATATATGCATGATCTACGTGTGTCTGGAGATTTTAGGAGCAAAAAGGTTGCAGGCAAGTGTATGGAAAGGAAACCCATGCGTGATGTTATGAACTCTGTCATATGACTGACTGGTTTAACACCTAGTAATTAAGATTCTGCCATATGAATTATCTGAAATGCTTTTCTGTCTTTCCTATAGCTGATAAACTACTATAAGTGTATATCATTGAAAGCTCAGAGAGTACATCTGTCGGTATATATAAATTGCATGTAAGCAAAATTTGATAAAATTGCTGAAAGAATTACAGATATCATGTTTATTGTAGTCCTCTCTTTCTTTTATTTTTGGTGAGAGAAGAATCCTAAATTCTTGTGCATCATCCTGGTCTTAACATGCAAATTTTTTTGTTTATATATTTTTTTAATTGGAAAGTTTATCTAAAATCCTCAATAACAACCTTCAATTCCAACAACCTTCATGTATATATCTACTCAGAAAATTTATATATGGATGTTTGGATGAAATTGGCTTTAAAAATTATGCTACCAAAGCAAATAAAAAACATAAAAACATTAATTTATTCTTATGTGGCTGAATTGATTAGGCAAGCCTATTCTGCAGTTTAAAAAAACATGTTATCTCCGGATAATGATTCTTATGCAACTTTGTTATGCTGAGTGTAATTGAAGAAATGCTTTTGACAAGAGTGTCAAAAGCTTTGCAACAATCTTGGAAAAATTCTTTGAAACTTTGTCTTGCTATTTTGAAATTACTTTTTTATTTATTAATAATTGATCAAGCAATGTGTAATACAATTTTATTGCACAGTATGTTGCTATAAATTTGTATTATTTTATTCTTTGTATTATAATTTTTCCTATCAATAATTAATTACCTTTTAAATACATAGTTTACATGTAGTAATGCTTTTAAATTGATGTGTTAAATCTGCTCTTATCTATTTTAACCTTTTACTAATGAATATTTTTCAATAAGTTTCAATATCAAACAATGTTAATTTTTCATATATTTTTTTATATCGCTCATGTTCAGTGCCATTTGTAATTCATGTTAAATGTGACTTTAAAAAAATAAGTGAACAATGGCATTTTCTTGTGATTAGTATTTAAATGATGTGTCTTGTTTTGCTAAGTTTTAAGGTCTTTATAACATGGCAAATGTTTGCCCCATATTTTTATAATTATGCTTAAAAGGGATACTGGTGATAAAAAACTAATTTGATTGAAGCCTATGTGTGAGTTGAGCCTCTACTTATATGCCAAATAAGTGAATAGACATTTGAGTTAAGTGAAGTTTTCATAAATTTGAGTTTTGTTTTTTAAACCATTTATTACAATATTTTTCTCATTATATTTTTCTGAAAATAGGTATATATAGTTCTGATTAATTATCGTGATTAGAGGTCCCTAAATTTACAATAAATAGAAACCTTCATTCTTTAGAGCTTGCTTTAAACTTAGACCTGAAAATAGGCACTCACTACAGGTCGATTAAACAACACAGTTTGGCGACTAAATAAAACAACTAAGTAGCCAAATACACAAACTGATACACAATTGATATACAAATTCAAATACACAATTGATAGCACTATGTATGGCTGATAACACGAACAATTGATTAAATATTGTGAGCTAATAAACTTAAACAATTTAATGATGCAATATGTTATGTAAATGTAATACGAAATGGGTAGGTAAGAGTTATTGAATAAAGGGATTCCCCAGTAGTTACTAGGGAATCCCCTTATTCGATAACATTATAGCAGTGCTGCCTAATTTTTGAAGTGTGGTAAAAACGTGAATTTTTTTGATACATTGGTACTAAAGACTGCAATTTATACTAGACCGACTGCTCATGGTCGCATACATAAGTATAAGACAATGACTTTGAAATCGTGTTAGATCAAATAAATTTTTCAAGAAAGGAAGACTTTTTTGAACCGTGTAACTTCAAATTCGTGTAAAAAAAGAGTTGGGTGTATTAGCATAATAAGGCAGGTTTCTCTGTAATGTGTTTTTTTATAACTGATTAGCATAAGGCAGGATTTTCAACTAATCTGCCTTGCTTGGGTGTTCTTAAGTTTTGGAGAAAATCCATCAATGTTTTTATTTGGAAATTTATTGACGACAAACCTTTGACCTGTTTTTTTTATAAAACTAAGGTAGTATTAAGGCCTTTCTTTCAAAGTATGACCTAATATAATCCATTTATAAAAACTATGTATAAATAACTTAAATTTGAAAAAGATCTTAATTGTGTTTATATTTATATTATCAAATATATAATTATTTTTCTGTGATTATTAATATGAAAATACATCATAAGACAAATAGCATGTTGGTTCAATATAATGCAAGAAAAATGAACTGTTGAATATTTTTTGTTGACTTGAAATGCATCTGTCTTGTCTAATTCTACTTGTGATTGATTATTCATTCTTCAAAGATATACTGAGTGAGTCAATTATTTATTGTGTCCTTTATAAAATTGCATAGTTATTATAATATGCATTTTTATTTTTTACAATGCTTGATAATTAATAGGGCTTTTGAGATATTCTGTGTGCCAACATCGTAATCAGTGCTCCCAAAATAATTTTTTCTTGATGATTTAATTTTGAATTAACATTTCCTATTATCAAATTATTCCAATCCAAAATTAAATGCAAAATTTATAGTTTTTAATTTACTTTTGTTTGATATTTCTTATAATTTCCAGATTTTACACAAGTACATTTAAAGATGGGCTTATTAAAATAAAACAAAGTTGTTTAACAATGACTGACATACTGACTTTTAAATTTGTGTGCATATACATTGTTTTTGTGTTTGATGTTTCTGAAAAGTGGATCTTTATGTAAGTGCTTTTAAATAAGTGATTGTATTATGGTCTAATATTTTTAGTTTATAACATCATAAGTATTTTCTAATATATTTTTGTTGTAAAACTGGTAAATTAATTACTCATATTTTACTAATACGATATTGATGAATTTTCTAATTGTCTTATTAATTGCTAAAGGGTTACAACAGTTATGATTTATGTGGTCAGCAAATCAGATTTCGACCTTTTCTTAAAACTTTTTCTATAAGTTTCTTGTAATTGGATGTTGTAAACTATTTTACATACTTTAATTATAAGTCACTTAAGGGTGTGTTTGAAAAGTGAATTCTTTATGATCAAATATGTTCATGGTTGTTTCGGTTATCTGGTTTCTCAGCGCTGAAAAAAAATGCAGCACTGTTATCCTATGCAGTTCCAGATAGTATTCCAGTAAAAACAGAAAAGAAAAAAGAAGTCTTTTACACATCATGTAACCATTTAACTAGGATAACTAGATAATATTTTCCGTCATTCTGGTTATAACCAGAACTTGATGGAAATGAGTTTTCAAACAGCAGTGGTTATGAATAGGGAGTGATTTTATCACAAGAAAAATAGGCAAAATTCTCAAGGCGGTCACAGTTGAAAATTTGTGAAATTTTGTGGCCAAGGATTTAAACTGACATTTCTAAAGAAAGTTTACCAAATTACAAAGCAGTAATACAAATAACTACTGCATAACTCAGCAATATATTATAATTTTTTAAATTGATACTTACATTTATAAATCATTCGAATTTTGGCCATTCAACGGCGTTACAAGAGATAATAAGATTTTCATTTAAGGGATGGCATTTTGACACCTTGCATTGTAAATACACAAAATGAAGCATTTCAGATGTAATATGGTACGATTATTACAATCCATGAATAATGAAAGCCTATTGATTTTAAACATGATCAAACATTCGGAATATCCTCAAATTTAAAAAAAAAACAGGACATTCAATAATGTTAAATAAATAATACGCAATATTTTATTCTAAAATGAATGACATAAACTTAGAACTCTAGCTTGAACTGTTTTCAAGATAGTGCATGTTTTTCAAATAAATGTATCTAAAAAAATTTCATAAAAATGAACAGTAGTAAGTATCATCAGATATGTAACGCTTAACAAAAAATTGGGTGACAAATTTGGCTAAATATTGTGAACTTGGTGACTTTTTCAGTGATGTTGATGAAAATGTCGCCAAATTGGTAAAAATGGCAATAAATTGATGAATCAATAATAATGTATTTTAATATAATATAATGGGATATATTGCTTAGCAGATGTTAGCAATATTTCCAATTGTAAAGTTATATTTGTGTGAAAGTTAATTTGGTACTATAAAATAATTTTACATGTTGTCATCTAGAAAAGCACCAAATGCGAGTGTACTTTTCAATGCTAAAATCATTGTAACATGGATCTTGGCTATCATTATTTCTCATTGAAAGAATTAAAGTACTTGCATTATCTATGGAAAGACATGCACTGTCCACATCATATTTTGTAATATATAGATGGGACTGGGGACTAGAGATGTGTGCTTTGAGCTGAGAAGTCAGCGAATTCTCATTAGTGTTAGAGATAGCATGCATCTGGTAGATTTTCGAAAGGAACATTGTTTTCTAGTGAGGTTTTAGGTTTACTGGAGCATCAAGTTAGTTCATGATTTTATTTGTTATCTGTTATGAATATACAATGTTCATCTGAAAAAGGAGTTTGTGATTACTATTACCAATTAACAAGTTTTCATTCTTATGTTATTTGATATATAAATCGTACTGAAATATCAATTGTAAAATTATAATACTGTTGTAAAATCATTTCAACTGTGAATGACAGGTGTGGTTGTCAAATAACAAACAAAATCATGGCCTAACTTGATGCTCCAGTAAACCTAAAATTGAAGTTACTAGAAAAGAGTGCCATGGTTCCTTTCAGAAAATTTACCGGACGCATGCTATTTCTAACATTAATGAGAATGTATTAGCTTCTCTACTCAAAGCACATGTCTCTAGTCTCTAGTCCCATTCTTTTTCATTATGTCCTATTTTTTTTTAACCAATTATAAAATTTGCAAATTGAAAATAGCATTGTCAAATTTCTTTCGTTATGTTTACTTTCATGCAAAATTTCCTTTTGTTCAAAATGTACATGCTATCCAGAATCCTAGGAATGTCAGATTTATGAAGTTTATCATTTCAGCTAAAGTGACAGAAAATATTTTAGTAAAATGCTAATAACACTAACACAGTTTTTACCCTGTCGCTTAGGTAATCAGATATTTTCAATTGCTGTACATACAAAAAAAGTTCAGCAATTACATGTTTATTTTAAAATTTTTTGTACAAGTGACATAAAGAATTCTTTGTTACTGTAACAGTAAGATTATCACCTTAGTTTCAAATCAAGCCATTTTTCCTCATAAGAGACAACAATCAATTACTCTAGCAACTTCATAGATATCTAATTCAGTCTTGGATTTCTTTGCTGGAGTGAATACAGTTCTTATCCAAAAGCAGGAGGCCCGATTTGACTTCAAAGTGGTACTTAATATCTTTAATTTTTGCCTTATGCTATGCTACTACAAATGTTTTTATTTACCGGTATTATTTTACAGAAGCTTGTGGAAATCATTGTAGTAATTAGTTTTAATTCTGTTTTGTAAGATAAATTCTCCAAAATGAAATGCCACCAATTTTATGTCTAGACTTTAAAGTTGTTTTAATGTTAATGTTATTGGATTCTTCTCATGTCTTGAATTTTGATTATACATTAGATTTTCGTAGTTAAGAGATGTCTTTTTTTTTCTAGAATATGATCACACTTGTTGGAATTTTTTTACTTTGACTTCTTCAAATTGCAGTAGTGAACTCTCCCCCTATATTTACTCATCTAAGCAAGATATATTGAATGTATTTTGAATAGCTGATGTTAATTATCATTTTGCTAGAGATGTTTGAGTTTTAGGTTAGCATGTTTTTTTTTAAGCAAAGTGAGTTCTAAGCGTACACCGACTCAAATATGATTCTGTTGTATACAAAAGTTTTGTTGACATAGTAAAACTCACAACCAATTCTAATAAAATTTTGTACATAGCTTTGTACATATAATGTTTTAGGTTATGGCAAGGCCTGATATTTTAATTTTGATCTATGAATTGAGATATCTGAGGTTAAAGGTCAGATAATGTTGTCTATGGAATTTTTTTTTTTTTAAATTTGCACACCAAACAGAATATCTTATTTATTTGGTATAATATTATCTGGAGTCTAGTAACTTGTGTAATTGCACAAACTACTAGGCTGTCATGTACATTATTTATTTAATATTGTGGATGAGTTTTTAACTAGTTTCATAAATTAAATGTTTTCTTTATAAAACATGTAGCTAGATACCCTGCTTTATTTCAGTTTTGGGTCACGACTCACTAGAGACAGCTTGGTTACTTCTATATATTAAAAAATTGTAAATTGTTATCATGGTTTTGGTAGATATCACATCGTTTCAACAGTCTGTTAATTTATAGGGTTTTAATACTTTATTTTATATATGAGTTGCTACATGAAAGGAATTAATTTTGCGATTTTGAGAAATAATATTGCGAACAAACTATTTTACATTGTTAAAATGAAACCCAACTTAATTATTAGTAGAGTGCACATTACATGGTATTTTAAAATTACACTATTTGAAGGTGCATTTAAGACCATACAAGCTACGTAGAAATCAAAATCAATCCTAATTGGCAAAAAGATAAATATTATACAAATTGGATGAGAATAAACTAGGTTTATTGTTTTTGAAATTTTGGTGTAAACACATAAAAAATTAGAGTTAGTGAGAATGGCCTGAACAGGGGGAAGAAAATTGCATTGACAAATTTTATATTTGTGGTATTTATGCATGCTGAAGTGATGCATAGATATGCACATAACACAATCCTTTCATGTTTCACAATTCAATGAAAATACAGTATTGTAATTACAAACAATGTAACTCTTACAAGAATTATATTACACTATTCTTGTGGCAAAGCTAACTTATGACAGCTGAAACTAGCAAACAGCATGTTGATGATGAATTTTTCAAGTAATCTAAATGTATTGTTTTAAATAATTATGGAGCAGATTATTTACCAGTGGTACTTGAATTAATTTAAACTTTTTACTGTGTAGCTTTATTGAATGCACATATTTGAGGATTTCATCAGTTTTTAATGTTTCTGTGTTGTAACTAAATCTGAAGATACCCCTTCTGTTTTCTGAAGGGTCACAAAAATTTAATGTAGCCACTAAATGTGCATGTATATTGAATAAATATATCTTTTCACTTTAAGTGTTTCTTTTAAAGATGTGTTTGTGATACTGAGACCTCCAGTTGCGTAATAAACTCGCATAATGATATCATCCATCATGCAAATCTCCACCACCATTTCAAATAGTGGTGGGGATGCAAATTTTTTTCTTATTCATTATTTTTTATTTACCTACAATTTATTAATAAAAATAATTAATCTGTATTGGTAATTCAGAGCTAAATGAACTAATTCAAAATATTGTGTCAATTAGCTTACAAAGAAATAAACAATTAATGATTGGTATTCATTGCTATTAATTATTGCAAAGCTATTCTCTCAAGGTGCATCCAATTCATGTTTTAACCTTTTACATATGGTAATTTTTTTTTTCTTTTCTTTTTTTTATAATGAAAAATAAATTTTTAAAACTATGCATTGCAAACAATAATGGATTTAAGCCAGTTAAATCTTAGGTGGTTCAAAGTGCCTGACTATTGAGGGGGAAAATAAGGGGATGAATTTGCACCCCTTGTTACTCTTCTTGGGGTAAGCTCCGTGATATCCCATGGGCTAGTGGGACTGAAGCCAAAATGGAGGTACATGCAAAATGCAATCTATATGATACTAATGACCTATATATAGATATATAGATATGAAGACTAGATATAGATATGATCTATACATAGATATGAAGACTCAAATACTGATTTGTGTATACTTTATGAATAATCAGAGTAATATAGGTACACATGTCCATTACACTTGGCATCGAAATTTGGTAATAAAATGGGCACAGTGTTATCAACTTGTTGATTTTGGAAAATGCCACTAAGTTAACAATAATTTAATATCTCTAAAAATTAAATTAAAATTTTTTTATAATCTCTGTCATTTTGTAGGAATTACTAATTTAATATTCTTGATTCAAAATAAGTGAGTTTCACTGTTTGATAGACATTTTGTTATGGGGTTTAGAGGGCCTTAAAGCAATTGCATTTTGTTAGGGGTCATATTGTAATAATGTTTTGTTAGGGGACCGTTTAGTAATTAATAGTATTGATCGGTACAGTTATGTGGATAATGTGTGTCTAGAGCTTTCAAGAGTATAAACTGCAGGTGGGTGCTTATAAGAGAATCAATATAACTTTGGGCGTAACATCTAACTATGCTGTTATCTGTAATGGGAGTGTTTTCCTTATTAAATATGTCCAATATCTTGACTGCTTACTCGCTATAAAGGTCCTTATATACATAGTACAAATGTATAAGGAAAGTATTGTGACGGGGTCGAAAATTCAAATTCGAGTTTTCGACGGGAGAGCACTTTTCAAGCATCCCTGATCACGAATCAAACATTTTTGAAGTGATGTGTGTGCGTGTGGCGACGATATCTCACAAATGAATGGAGCGATTCGATTGAAGTTTGGTACAAAAATTACAATCCATGAATGCTGGAAGCCTATTGTTTTTAAACACAATCAAATGTTCAGAACCCACCTAAATTTTCAAGTAAAACTTTGAAAAAATCATCAAAAATTCAAAACCTTTGATAAAGTTATGTAAATAGACATTTCTTCTGTAATTTTTTGTTAGAAAACAATTGACATAAACTTTAGAACGCTAGCACGAACCGTTCTCAAGATATTGTACATTTTTCAAATAAATTTATCAAAAAATCCCATAAATAAAAAAAAATATTAATTGTTGAGAAACATGTTCACTTTTCTTATGTAGTATCATGTGATAAATTTGGTGACATTCTTGTAGATCTAGCTCATTCCACTCATGAGAAAAGGTACTTTGAGTAATACTTATGTATTTGATTGTCAATAATCATTTATTTGCTATAAGAATAACTTATTTCTCCGTTCATAATCCTTGGCGAGATTTTGGTGACAAATTTGGCGGAATGTTGTCAATTTGGTGATTTTTAAATGCTGCCAAATTAATGAAAATCTCGCCAAATGGATTCTAAATTAATGAAAATGACAACTAATTGACGAAAATTCAATATCTTGGTATTTACTATAAGAATAACCAAGCATTTTAACTGTAAAAGTAGTACATTCATTGCATTATATAAGGAAAGCCATGTGCTGCCCACATTAGATTTTTTTGCTTTCAAGTCCAAATAATATTGCACAATATAAATGGTGTATAAACTGTTAAATTTAAACATTGAACTACAGTTTTCTATTTTTAAACTTTTGAATATTTATTTGGGCTATTTTAGATTGATCGCAATGAATAAAACTCTTTCTTAAAATTCTTTGTACTTCTTTGATTAGACATATGCATATGAAAATTAGGTGACCGGGGGGGGGGGGACGTAGGCCCAGGTGACATTTTATGTTAACGTATAGTTTCTGTTTATGTGACAGCATTTAGATATATTTATATAGGACAAATAGAAAACTTGCACCCCCCCCCCCTAAAATTTCATTCGCCCCTCCCCCCCGGCCAAAAAGTCCCGAAAGAAACATTGGTCAGTCTACTTGTGCAACGCAGAAACTATTTGATGCAATTTCATAACATTTGGCAGGTAAGTTACTCTTGGGTTACCCTGGTCCTGATTTGATTTCTGCACGATTCGGAAAAAAAAAAACTTATCCTTTTTAGTGAAATGGCCTCAAAAATCGTATGTATCTACTCTAGCTGAGAAAAGAATAGACCACATTTCACAAAATATAGTAGATCAGTGGTTCTTAAACTTTCCGGTCCACGGACCCCCTCACAGGAAAAAAAAATCGCGGACCCCTTAAAACCATATTGCAAGAGGAGATGCGGGATACGTTCGCTACGTCCCCCTCTATTCAAAGCTGACGCCATCCGGTCTCTAGTAATAATGCTCGAAGTTACAAGTGCTTTGACGTCCGAGCTACATCAGAGTATCGTCACCGTTAACCATGGAATTGTGCCAAAACGAAACCTACTCCCAAACAATTTAATTCTGTTTGAAGATATAACCCCTATCAGTTTGAAATTAATTTCATGAATGTATTTAATTTAAAGTTATTTAGAAAAAAAGTTCATTATTATTTTATTTAAAAAAATAAAATTAAAAAAAGAGTGGATAAAAATAATGAATTTTATTTTTCTTAAAACTAACTATTGATTAGTTAAATATTGCGTGTTGTTCGCAGACCCCCTTAAACCTCGTCGCGGACCCCCAGGGGTCCGGGGACCCAGTTTGGGAACTACTGTAGTAGATGTGTCGCTTGTGGGTTACTCTGCTGATTAGGTTTTGATACGATTCGGAAAAATAGAACCTTTTTCTTGCAAAATGGTCCGTAAAAATCGCCAAAGACTAAAATAAAAGACAACGCATGCTTAAATGTGTCCATTAAATGCTTGTTTATACGTAATTTCTGACGACGAATAGAATAAGACCAATCCCGTAACTCGAAGACTAATCGTTCTCGAGATATTTTAGTTTTTCTCATTTTTTGCCAAATCGCTTTTGAAAATAAGTCCAGTCGCCAAATGGAAAGGAAAATTGAATTGAAACTGCGAATTGAGTGTTATTTCAAGTAGTCATCCCTGTTATTTTGTGTAAATAAACTTAATTGAATGACTTGTGAAAAAAAGACGAATTTCTGTCTGTAGGGAAAAGTCATGTGCTGCCTACATCAGAATTTTATTTTTATCGAAACCTTTTATTTCAAATATTTTGTATCTGCGAAAACGCTTGTTTGTTGTCTATTTTCAAATTAAATATTCATAGTATGTAAATCGATCATCTACCAAATTCGTTATAAAATTTGATATTTCCCTTGTTTAAAAAAAAATAAATCCTAGAACCATCCCCCTGAGTCTCAACTAAATCGGTTGTTATTAAATTAGAATGACACCGCCTAATGCTAGGTAGGAAGACTGTTATCCAAATGTTATCAAATGATTCATTTAAAATTTAAATGCATGAGACTCAATTTTAAAAACTATACTTCTATATTAGATTGCGCCCCTATTACAAACAGCACCATTCATGGATCGCGCTCTCATTGGAAACAACAGCATCCACGAATCGGTTTCGCGCTTGTTATACGCTCGTCAGTATGGCGTAGTCTATAACTTTAGTGACAGAATGAAAGAAAGGTCATAATTTTTCTAACCTCTGTAAAGACGACTAATTCAATCGTACCATACAGATGGATTCAAATTTCTTAAAGATCCAGTCCAAGCTGCTTATTGGCGAGTTCTGTGAGTATGAACTTTATCCTTTGCAGCCTGTTTAAGAAATCTGAAACCATATGATAGGACTGAATTTGTAGTGTCCATAGGGGTTTGAAAAATTGTGGCAGAGCGAGTTTTCTTGCTGCTATTGTAGATATCTGCGTTTCCATGTTGACAAGCTTATAATAAGCCCGAAACTGGTCCATGGATATTGTTATTTGCAATTGGAGCGTAATCCCAACTTTTTGAGTTCATGATTTTATATGCTTCTGATTTTACCGCGGAACATCTGATTGATGAGAGAACACCAGTGTTTCGCGAAACACAGTTTCGAAATTGCTGATATGTATTAAAAATGCCACTGCGCATGCGCTTACTAAAATGTGTCTTATGGTAATTTGGACAATGGTGAGCGAATAATGCGCATGCGCACGTTGTATGGTATGTGAAATTTACGCAAATGAAGAATTTAGTGTAAAACTTCCGATTTTTTCTTGTTCATATCGATAAAAATTCATGTTGTTAATTAGAGCGACTGCAATTTTGTGCAGAAAATACCAACGGTGTTGAAGTCGGAAATTATATTATCAAAGATTACAAGTCGGCCCCACCTTCGATGTGGTATTTCACGTCAAATACGAGCATTTTCTTACGTGCCAAACATAACAACACAAACACAACCTAAACAATTTAAGTTAAATTTGTAGGAAATAGAGGCCTTTACCAAATAATAGAATATATATATTTTTACTTTCCCTGCAATACATGGTAATGTATAGGGAAAGTATTGGAATCATGTCGAAAATCGCAACTCGAGTTTTCGACGGATCTACACGTTTCGAAACCTCTAGAATACGAAAAAACTATTTATAGCATGACGTCTGTGTATGTGTCTGTCTGTCTGTGCAGATTTTGTATCCACTCTAAGTAAAAAACTAATGGACCGAATTTCATAAAATTTGGTAGGTAAGTCACTTGTGGGCGAGTCTGGTGCTGATTCGTTTTGGGTACGATTGGGAATTAAAGAACCTGCCTCTTTTTTTTGCGAAATGGTCCGCAAAAGCTTGTATCCATTCTAACTGAAAAACTACTGAACCGAATTTCGCAAAATTTGGTAGATGAGTCACTTGTAGGTTACTCTGGTGCTGATTAAATTTTGGTACGTTTCCGAAAAATATAACCTGCCTTTTTTTGCAAAATGGCTCGCAAAAATCATCAAAATCTAAACTAAAGAACTAGGTATACTCAAATATATCCATTAAATGCTCTTTTAATGCGTAATTTTTAACGCCGAAAAGAATAAGATCAACCCCATTACACTAGGGCTAGCCGTTCTCGAGATATTTTAGTTTTTCGTACTTTCCCTACGCCACCTTTGAAAATAAGCCCGGTTACCGAATGAGAACGAAAATTGAATTAAAAGTGAAATAAATTTAATTAAAATAAAGAGAACGTTAATATAAGTCTGCAGGGAAAGTCATGTGCTGCCCACATCAGATTTTTTACTTTCCCTGCAATACATGGTAATGTATAGGGAAAGTATTGGAATCATGTCGAAAATCGCAACTCGAGTTTTCGACGGATCTACACGTTTCGAGACCTCTAGAATACGAAAAAACTATTTTTAGCGTGACGTCTGTGTGTGTGTGTCTGTCTGTCTGTGCAATGTATGTATCCACTGTAACTCAAAAACGAATGGACCGAATTTCATAAAATTTGGTAGGTAAGTCATCTGGGTGTGACCCTGGTAGTTTTTAGTACAATTCGGGATAAAAGAACCCGCATTTTTTTGCGAAATGGCCCTCAGAAATTACCTGTATTCACTCTCGCTGAAAACCTAATGGAGCGAGCGAATTTCACAAAATTCGGTGGATAAGTCGCTTGTGGGTTACTCTGGTGCTGATTAGCTTTTGGTACGATTCGGAAAAAAAATGACCTGCCTTTTTTGAGAAATGACCCGCAAATATCGTCAAAATCTAAAATAAAAAACTGCGTATGCTCAAATATATCCATTAAATGCTTGTCCTATACGTACATTTTAACAATGAAAAGAATAAGAAGTGTAAATTGTTTATATTTTTATTAATTCGATTCAGAGATATAAGCGTCCAAAGTGTTTACATTTTTCGCAACGATTTGATTTCAGCAAGTTACCCTGACCATATTCAAGTCAAAAATCTCCTTTTGAGCACCTGGATACTAAATCTGAAATATATACATTGTTCTCATTCTGATAATGATTGCGATACAAGTAGAACTAAACACCTTGGTAACTAAAAAAGAGATCGAGGAGAAAATCTAGAACTTTTAAGACATTTGGCACAGTTATTTTATCGAATAATAGAAAATATAGCTATACAATAATACATGATCTTCGAATATAATGGCCTGGATCCCAGAGAGCCATTTCTCAAAAGCAAAGATAAACGGCTTATTTCAAATATTTCTTTACAGGAAGATGCTAAAATTTGAAAAACGAAATCCTCCACAAGACCTCCTCTGATGTCTGCTGCGTCATTATTCATGTCTGATATAGAAAATCTATTTCAAGATTCAATTTTAACGACAGCCGGTGAAAGCTGTTATAGAAGACAGAATGTTATATATGCACCTCGAAATTTATTGCAAAATAGATGGGACTGTCAGGTTTTTGTAGAACCGCGGGTAACTCAATTTCCCTTTACTCGTATATAAGGTTCGATCCGAGTAATACTAAACTATCAGGCGATGTGAATCGAAATATTTCACTTCACTTAATACAAAGGCAGTGTTTTCTAATATACGTATATATATATATATATATATATATATATATATATATATATATATATATATATATATATATATATATATATATATATATATATATATACAGGGGCGGCATTTCAGTATTCGATTTGGGGGTGCAAGATTTGTATGTATGAAAATCCACAATATGGAATAAATAAAATGTTTGTTAACACGGGGAGGGGGGGAATCACAAAATTGAATTGATGTTGAGAAAAATAATTGTTGTTAATATAATTTTTTTACATAATTGTGTTAACATAATTGTTGTTAACATAATTTTTCTAAATACAAATATCTATATTTATTTACATTTTATTGAAGTTTTAAACGCCGGTTTTTAGAGTCTGGAAGAAGAGAAAATTTGTTACAATATCATCATAACTCAGTGGTATATCTTGTTCGATAGCTAAAACAGCTAAAGATAAAGCTCTTTCTTGTCCCATTGTACAACGAAAATAATTTTTCAACCTCCTAAGACACTAAAAAGACCTTTCACAACTGGCTGAGCTGATTGGCACAGTCAAAAACAATTTAATTAATAATGTTATGACATGAAACACATTTTTTAAATTCCGCTCTTTAAAATAATCCAGGCGACTTTTAAAGTTGGGATGGACTATGTTTTCGTTTTCACCATTGAATAAAACAGTCGCAATTCCTCTTTCTGGAAGTCGTATACTTTGCATATGGTTGAAACATTTTCTTTTGTTTTTCGACATCTGATCCGGATAATACTGAACGAAGGTCAAACAAAACAGATATATTGTTCTCATTAAATCTTGTCTCAATTTCATTGGATACTGAATATATAATATCATATTGAATATTGATTCTGTGGTATGATTTAACATCATCATGGGGATTTTTTTCACCGCTTTCGCATTCGCTTGGATTTTTTTACGCCTTTTAAGTTTTGGTCCAGAATAAGAATTTTTTTCGCAAAGTTCTGTCACAAAACTCCACACTTGATTGAAATATGCATCAGTGCGAAAAGAACTAACAGTTTCAATAGTAGCTTTAGCCAAAGCTTGCACAGCCTGAAAATTAAGATCAGATGACTGAAGATGCTTTGAGAGAGTATTGCATTGATAAAAAACACTGTTCAATACAAACAAAGTGAACAAAAATTCGAAAGATGTCATGCATGTTAAAAGGGCTTCGGCTCTTCCACCACTGAGAGAATCGTTTTCAGATAATTCTTCCAGTGTTAAAATCACCACTTCAAAATTCTTTTATGGCTTTAACTCTAGAAGACCACCTCGTATCACTTAGTGATTGTAGAATTGAAGAGCCTCCAAAAAAAGTATTTGTTGATGAGCGAATTTTTTCGAAAATAGCATGTCTTTTATACGATGTTTCTATGAAAGAATATAATGCATTGAGCTGCTGAAATGCATTTCCAGCGGAAGGAATGGATGAGCATGAGCTAACTACACATAAATTTAATCGGACACTTGAAATTTTCAAGTGAAAAGGATAACATCACCCCAATCTTTTCAAGTTGAAAATAATTCGTTACAGCCGGAAATGGGAACTTCACTGTGAAGGTTGGCGATTTTGAAGCTCCATGGCCTGAGAAAACTGACCAGTGGGCAGTCGATAAAAAATGGGAGAAGCCAATAGACGACGAGGAAAAATTTGGGGGCGCGGTCGCGCCCCCTATTTGCCGCCCCTGTATATATATATATATATATATATATATATATATATACGTATATTAGAAAACGTATATATATATATATATATACGTATATTAGAAAACGTATATATATATATATATATACGTATATTAGAAAACGTATATATATATATATATATATACTGCTGAACAATTGCTAAGGACGGATCACAAATTGCAATTGTAAGAGCTGCGTGGGTGGTGAGAAATCAATCAAGTAATAAATGAATAAACTTTGGAGAGCCAAATTGTAACAGTCCTAACGGGCGGTCGGTTTGTGTTCTAATGGCAATATAATACAATGCATAAAATATCCAAATATAGAATAAATCATTTTTATTACAAACCAAACCCAGTGGTTCTACTTCCCTGGTGATGAGCGCCTGGACCTAACAATAGCTGGAAAGCGAAAACATGGCAAGGAAAGGAGACATATACACAATGTGTTTAAAGATTACTAAAAAAGGGAAATAAATTCCTTTAATCAAGATATTAAAATATTATTAAAATTATATCATCTTCTCAACAGTTTCAATTTCTAGGTATTTCATGGCAAACACATATCTTGATTTCAGATTTGCTTATATAGATATTAACACTATAAGGAGCTTTTAATGTACTTTAAAATAGCAAAATTTACTTCATTCAGAAAAATAAATTATCTATAAGAATAATGTTTTTGTCACCATATTAACTTAGTTAATCAGAGCACTTCTATGTCTATATGAATAAAACACATTTTTAAATGTTAATATGGTGGCTGGTCATAGCAGACCTCCATAAGGATCCAGTCCCAAGGGTTCTCGAATTTAATTAGTCATTAAAATGTCACAGCAGACGAGTTAGGTGTAAAAGCCAACCATTCTATTTCCAACAATTCCAATGAAAATATCTACTTATGAAGAAGATTTATACTAATTTAGATGAGTAGAACTGGTCCTTACGGCAATACTGGCAGTGTCTTTTATTTGGACTCCAAAATTATTTCCAGTTTTAGAATTTATACATTTTATAAAATTTTGCTTGGGTCGCCCGTTGATCCAGATCCATCAAGAGCTTTGTTTCATCTGCCACGAAAAATAGCGTCCCCACGCCAAAACCACTACTGCCGTGATGTCAGCAAAATATCATGCCTTTCAAAATTACCAATAGCAAAGGCGACGACACATACCACTTTTTAACCGCCAGAGACAGGGATCACATCTCGAGCCTCAAAACTCCGAATTCTCGCTTTTTCCCAGACAGGAAAATAAACAAAATAAAAACTGATACATCTACTTGAATTAACGGTTGCTCTCAAAGCAGAAGTAAAGCCGAGAAATGAAAATTCTGGAATCGTGTGGTTTCTCGCACAAAGAAAAACACTTAAATCAGAATATAGTTATACAAACACATACAATATAAAAATACATTTAAATTTAGCAAAATCGAGAATTTATAAAATTCCGACAAGACACAATGTAGCACAACATTAAGCGGGGGGGGGGGGGAAGCCCAACAGGATAAAATAATGTTGCCACACTGTTCGAACATTAGAATAAAGATCATTTATTATTCTGGAAAATACAGAAAGTTTTGAAACATCTGAAAGGAAAAAAGTGTTCAGTTGATGCTGTGTACGTAGAAATGGAAAAATGCATATGAATGACAGCAGGCACCTTTGAGAAAGGTGTCAGTACGGGATATGTTCACCGTGGAGTGCGATGCAACATTCCACACGTCGTGTCATGCTTTGCACAACATTATCTAGCAGCTGTTGAGGCAAGTTATTCCACTCCTCTGTCAGTGCACGCATGAGCGTGTTTTTGTTTATTGGAGGATATTTTCGATCAACAAGTCACCTCCTCAAAGCATCCCAAACATTTTCAATGGGGCTTAGATTTGGAGAACGTGCTGGCCATACGAGGTATTGAATACCCTCGCTGACTAGACAATCCTGAACAGCGAGTGTTTGATGACATGGTACGGTGTCGTTCATAAGAAGAAATTTATCACCGACAGCACAACGGAAAAGGCGAACACGAGGCAGTAGAATTTCATCAATATATCGTTGGTTGTCATAGTCCCAGTTGCAACCACATGTAGGGCGTGCAGCCATTGATCATGATGCCGGCCCATACTATGATACTGCATGTCGGATATCGGTCCTTTTCCTGGATATTTTCTGGCCGATAAGTAGTACTACTCTCACGCCAGATCAGTTGGCGCCTACCATCGGATGACAGACTGAACTTACTCTCATCTGAGATTAGTACGCAAGCCCAGTCCTGTTCGGACCAATTACGATGCTCACGACGCCATTGCAAGCGGGCGGTACGGTGCAGTTTGGATAATCTGACACACACAACAGATCTGCGGGCGTATAGTCCTCCTTTTCCAAAACGTCTGGCTACAGTTTTTGGGGAGATCCGCTGTCCTGTAGTAGCAAGAAACTGATTTGCCACCTGTTGAGCTGTGGTGCGCCTGTTCCTTTTTGCCGATAGGACAATGTACCTGTCTCCTGCAGGCGTTGTACTTCTAATACGACCTCCCCCGTGACGCTTGCTACACATTTCAGTTGTTTTAAATGCTTGCTACAGCCGTGAAACAACATTGTGGGCGATGTCGAACTCGCTGACAACATCTGTTATTTTTCGCCCTTCTTCGATTTTTCCAATAATACGGCCACGCGTAAAATCATCTAAGTGATATCGGAAAGGCATACCGAAAATTTAAAGTTCGCCAATTAAATCTCTCCCGTAAAACTTTCACTTGGAACAACAACTGTCCCCCCTAGTCAAATCCTTTAAATATCTTATCAGCGCTATCACGTGACGAACAGACGCGGAAATGAAAAATTTGCATACTTACACCTCTTCTTACTGTATCCCACACTTATTCTAATTTTTTACATTTTGCTTCCTTTCATTTTGTGGTTGCAATGGGTGATAGTGTCATCCGTCCTTAGCAATTGTCCAGCAATATATATATATATATATATATATATATATATATATATATATATATATATATATATATATATATATATATATATATATATATATATATATATATATATATATATATGTGTGTGTGTGCATATATTCGAGATTTTGAAAAATTCTTAAATTTTTTAAATTTTTTACTTTCCCTGCAATACATGGTAATGTATAGGGGAAGTACTGGTATCTTGTCAAAAATCGCAACCCGAGTTTTCGACGGATCTGCACGTTTTGGGACCTCTGGAATACGAAAAAAACTATTTTTAGCGTGACGTCCCCCCTGAACATAGTTAACACGTACCGGGGGATGCACTTAGTTAACGACGATAGGCTGGTAACCATTTTGCCTTTATGGTGTCCTCCAAAGGTATTGGCAAACCCAAACCATGACGTGAAAACATTTCTTAAACCATAACGCTGCTCTGCCCCTACCAGCCTAACTTCTACCAACAGTAGTGTACGGGTGTCTGTCTGTTTGTTCTTTGAGGTTTTACGACTTCAGTTTTGGTTTTGCTGTAAAAACTAACGGTGTTGTTTGCAATGAACAACCTTGAGCATGGTTACTACCACTAAGTGTCTACGAAATTTAGCTCAGGCTATATGAGTGGAGTATAATAAACGCTGTCCATAGTTGCTGTTATCAGCAATGGAAAAGTAATCTTAATTTAGGAACACCTCCTACAGGTGGTTTCTGTGAATCTGAACATGGCGATTGCTACATTTTAAAAAAATGCCTAAGCTACATTTTAAAGAAATTTGAAACCGACTGCTTGGTAGGATTGGGTTTGCCGGTATTCATAGAAGTTCACGAAAATGTGGCACACTGCATGTTTTCTTGTTGGCATTGTAGATCCATGCGAATGAGCGAATAATAAGTACGAAACTGGTCTATGGATGCTGTTATTTATAATGGGAGCGTAATCTTATTCCCAAAAGTGTTTGAAATGCATTTTTCTGTTTTGTATTCGAAATTTTTTCGAGAAATTATTTCGTACTCTATTGAAAAAGTAATGACCTGTAAAATTATCTAGTTTCGCTGATTTATTCCTTTTTAAAATAGAAAAATTTGGCTCATTAAACATTTCACTTTCAAGCCTAAGACAAACAGAAATATCTTTAAAAAAATTTAACAACTCCTTCGTTAATTAAGCAAATAGCGAAACTACACAGCGCCATGTTGAATTTTACTCTCGACATCTTCCAAAAGAATGTATAAGTTATTTCGTTCGATTAGTTTGGAATGGAACGAACTTATTTTTCTTCTAAATGAATTGTTCTGTCTTTTATGGTAATAAAAATAAGTGTCAAGAGTGAATTAACCGCCTGATTAAAATTTGTTCGAAGCAGTGGGTTTCTTCCAAACAATATTTTAAGTACATTCTAGAAAAGTGTTTCTCAACGCCGGGTCAAGGTCCTGTACCGAGCTCTAGCATCAATTATATCGGGTCGCGAGAGATTCTCTTGGAATTTTGTCGTTTTAGTTTTCTAAGCATTTTTTATGAGTAAATGTTTTATAGTGGGAATATTCCAAGGAGCATAATATTCGTAAATGTGTCGAAAAGCTCAGAACCAGAATGCCTAAATAACATATGTGTAGTAAATGCTAGTGACCAAGCTGCACTTAAACTTTAATATGAATAAGAGACTGCTTGGCTGACTTCTATGGTGAATTACAATGGATAAATATTTTTCTCCCTCAATACCATTTCTTTTTTCAAATCAGCATCAGTAAAATCAAGTTATTAATAAAATGATCCGTTTTATACTGGGTGATTTATAATGGGATATGTCAATAAAAATCAGCACAGATTAAATTAATGATGTTTGTCTGAGAAAATTAAAATATGCTGCACGATTTCGATAGTCTAGTGATTGATAACTTATTTAAATGTAATTTTATATTTATAAACATGCCACTCCGTATACATAAATGTACTAATGAGCTTTATGATTGTGTCATGATTAATTATTAATACTTATATTAGTTTAATGTATGAAATTAAAAAAATAATTGGAAAGGTATTTAAGAGTACATTTGTTGGGACCTGGCCCTCGTCATATAAATATAAAACAATTATTTACCGGGCCGTGGTCTCACAAAGGTTGAAAAACACTGTTCTAGAATATGACTTCTTAATTTTTCATAGCATAGAGGATATATGATTTTGACGTCTATGGTCGGGGTATCCGGTTAAAATCGGAGAGTTACGAAAAATGCAAACATTTTGGACGTTTATATCTGCGAGAAATGCAAACATTTTGGACGTTTATATCTGCGAGAGAACATAGTAGATAAAAATATAACCAATGTGTACTAGTTTTGTCAGAAATAGGGTACCATTTATGAATATACAAAAATAATTTCAATATTTTAGTATTTTGAATAACGCATAAATTAAATGAAAATCTTTTGCCGTATAAACCCATTTGATTGAATTCCGTTACCAAGAAATATGATATAATTTTCCTCAAATATATTTTTGTAAAAAAAGAAACGTCTGTGTAATGCCATCTCTATGAAAGGATTAATCTAACTTTCCATTATATATATATATATATATATACATATATATATATAATTGAAGAATTTTTATTTTACTTGTATGTTACCTAAGATTGATCATTAATAGAAAATGTTCTGTATAGCAAAAGTGAAAGAAAGATGGGCTGAAATGTAAATGTGACATCAAAAATACTATACGACAAGTCGTTGAATATTTAAAAAAAAACATGTTAAGTAAACATTATAAATAAAACAGGTACTAAATTGGTATAAAATATCTCTTTTTCCCTGTTCCATATATAAGTGAAGGTATGGAATAAGAATTACATGTGGTAAAGATGGGTGAAAAAAAATATTTTTTTGTAACTACACATTAAGATGAAAGTATTTTTATATAAATCATATATGTAATGCAGGTACTTAAGGTACTAATCCCCTTGTACCCTGCATAAACATACATGGTGTAAATGCAAGAGATATGTTTAAGATGAAAGGTTGCAAAAGAGAAACATTGTTTTGCACGATGAATTAGGCCTTTTCTAGCTCCCCCAAATTTTTTTTTTGAAATTGAGTAAATTGAATAAAGTGAAAAGCATTTCCGAAACCATGTACGTTATCAAGGGCCATACATGCTTCGTTAATGCGGATTCTACGTTTCTGTGTGCATCACTGTAAATTGTATTACAGAAATAATGCACATGGCCTGACGTAGAAGATTATAAGATAAATATATTAAATATTAAAAACAAAAGTGCAGGAGTGCGAATCAGTATACACAGCAACAAACCTAAGTTAAAGTATTAACGTGTATGTAATTACATTAAAAGCAGAAAGTAAAAAGTAACGAGGAAGGGCTGGAAAAGCACATCATGGAATGACCAGGAAAAAGAATATATATATATATATAAATATATATATTGTTATTTTTGTATACTAATATTCTTCTCATCCCCCTTTCCATTGTAGTGATAAGTTACTTTCTATTTTTAACACTTTACAACAAAGTTGAAAAGTGTTTATGACTTTGTTCATTCTGTCTGTCTGTTTGTCTGTCCGTTAGCACGACAACTGCCGTAAAAATGACTTTATCAAAATGAAATTTTAGTATGTTGTTCAGACGGTCTGTGGGACCTATGGGAATATAAATAAATAATATCATCCAATTAGTTTTTTATTGAACCCGGGTTGAAAAAATGAAATACATTGAACCTAATTTTTCAAACATTTTTTAAGAAAATTTAAAATTCACAAATTGCTTCGAAATTTTTAAGAAATATTCACATTATCCCATAAAATATATAAAAAAAATTTCAGTAAAATATATTAAGTAGTTTTTTAATTAAAAATTATTTAATATAGAGAAAAAAAAATGTAATTAAATTCTGACTTTTGGGATATCCTCCAGAAAGAAAAAAGAGATATATTGTATAATAAATATCTTTCCAAGAGATTAATCATTTTGTATATGAAAGAGGCTACACATTTAAAAATAAATTTGGTAGATAACAATTTTTCAAATTTCTTTTAATTTTATATAACTCTTCATGATATACTTATTTGATGACATTTTTAATGCACTTTCCTACGTCCTAGAGAGTTAAAATTTGGTACACAGCTTAAATTTATTGAACATTTTATTTTACAAAAATTTGGTGGATCTTTAAATATAGATCATACATTTTTTTCGAAATGGCCTGCAAATAATCCCCGTTCACTTCTATAAATCATTGTTGTAATATTGTTAAAAATTCTGATGTGGACAGCACATGTCTTTCTCTGCAGACTCATATTCACGTTCTCTTTATTTCTTCAATAATAATTTGAGTTTATCTGCAGTCTGCACAAAATAACAGCCATAAGTATTTTAAATGACACTGAATTTGCACGTTAAACTTAAATTTGGTTCTCATTTGATAGCTGGACTTATTGCCAAAGGTGGCGTAGCGAAAACGCTAGACAAAACAAGAATATCTCAAGAACGGCTAGACCTAGAGTAATGGGGTTTGTCTTATTCTTTTTGTTGTCAAAAATCACGTATAAAATAGGAATTTAATTGATATAATTGAGCACATGTAGGCTTTTATTTTCATATTTAACGATTTTTGCGGGCCACTTCGCAAAAATAGCCCGTTCCTTTTTCCCGAATCGTACTAGAATAACCTACAAATGATTTATATACCAAATTTTGTTAAATTTTGTATATAAATCACTTGTAGGTTATTGAAATATTATACACCAAATTTTGTTAAATTTGTTCCATTAGTTTTTAGCTAGAGTGGATAAAGGCAATTTCTGCCGGCCATTTTGCAAAGAAGGCCGATTCTTTTATTATGAATCGTACTATAATCTAATGAACATCGGCATTTCCCACAAAAAACATACCTACCAAATTTTATGAAATTCGGTCTATTAGTTTTTCAATAGAGTGGATGTAATATCCTCACAGACACACAGGAACATACACAAATACACCCTTACACACATAGACGTCTTCCTAAAAATAGTTTTTTCGTGTTCTAGAAGTCCCAAAACGTGTAGATCCTTCGAAAATTCAAGTTCCGATCTTCGGCACGATTCCAATACTTTGAATATATACACACACGTATATTTTCTGTGTATCTGTGTATTATCTGTGTATCTAAATTCTGTGCCTATGCAATTACAATAGTTGTGATTTTAAATGATCCCTAAACTTTTATTATTTCTTCAACGAAGCCTAATTTTAACTTATGCAGAATGCAAATATCTCAAGCGATTGTAAGGTGAGTTACATAAGAATTGCTGAATTTTTTCACACAAAATTATTTAGCTCTGGAGTCTGGAATAAAAGTTATATGAATGAAATATTCATTGATTTTGCATACAGAATCAGATGATTTATATTTCGATACAGTTTTAAATATTTACGTATAATAAATTACTGTAACACTGTGATAATGTAAAAGATATCAGCATTGAATGTATCACATTTTGGAAATTTTTAAATGAAATTGCATTTCAGTTGGAAAGTGTTTCATAATCAATGCTTATGCATGATTGATCTTTCTTGTTATCTTTAGTCTTGGTCTAAAGTAGTTACTTATTTGTAACAGATATGCTAGAGATGGGTTGTTTTGTACATACAGTAGTTTTTGTATAGTTTTCGATTAAGGTCTTTCAATTTATATATATATATAACCGTCACTAGCGGATTTAATAATTATTCTACTTCTGCTAGTAAAATATTGCTCAATTGCTTGAAATAACTAAATGACAACTTTCGATATTCTCAATCTAATTATTTTATTTTAGATAATTGATAAATTGAATTAATTGATAAATTGCATTTAATTGACAAAATCGTTGGCTTCCAAACCTTTGATTTTAAATATCTCTTTAATAATGTTAATATTCAAGATCGTTATAATATCATTTTATCTCTTTATAATGCATTTGTTTTCACACATGCCGATTATATTTAAATTAACTTTCTTAAATTTCTACACTTCGTTTTATTTAATAATTGTATTTTTCAAGGAAACCAATTATATTTACATGTATCAGGTGTCCCGTCCCGTAAGGTGGTTGTAGTAGTAGTATATTAGCGTATTTATATCTAGCGTATTAATATGAATGTACATTTACATCAATTAACTTATAATTATATCAATATGTAGACGATCTGATCTGTGTTGCTAAAACGGATTTAAATAATATCAACATCGATTTCGATCCGGATAAGCTGGAATTGTTGAATAATGAACCTTCTATTAGTGGTAAAGTTAATTTTCTGGATTTAAATCTATGTATTGAATCTTCTAATAGTATTATTTATCATTTATATGATAGAACAAAATTATTTAAATTTAATATCAATAAATTATTACCTTTCATTACTTCATATTCGGTTCAAATTTTTCGTTATATCATTAAAAATCAATTGTTTGGAATTTATAGATTATCAGGTAAAAAGTTTAATCAATTTCATATAAAAATCCTTATTCAACCTAGTAAGTCATACTTTTATTCATTATATTTGGTTAATAGTATAGTAAAATAGCTTAAGGTAACTCAGCGTTGTTAATGCACTTTATTATGTCTAAATCACTATAGAATTTTAATTATTTCTCATTAAATCTCTATTATTTACTAACTGTTACTAATGATTATATTTTCTATTATTACGCATTTCGTTACACTTGCATCATCTAACAGTGCATTTTGCCAGGAGAAAGATGCAAGGAGTCAGTGGAAGGCCTTGCCTAATTTCTATAATCGATTAACATATTCGATTGTCTATTCGATTCATTTTTTTATTAATTCTTTAAATTAATTTATAGGGTTAATAATGATTATCATTTTTATCTATATGTATTAATAAGCACTTGTATTTTGAATGCAGTTTATCTGGTTTTTATACCTTCTAATACCTTAGAATGGATTTACTATTTACAATTTTTAAGAATGGCAACATGGACATTACTCTTTAAGGTTGGCAACACTTTCTTTCACATTATGTTGGGCTGGTTTAGCTGTTTGAACTTCTACACACGTGTAAGTCAATTCTATTTTTTCAGTTTAATCAACTATTTTCAGTTTTTCAAATTTCCCAACCATTTTCAATTTATAGTTCATTGGGACTTCTATTGAACTTTTGTTCACAGTAACAGGTCAATAAATGAAATGTGCTAATTGAAGCTGATATATAGTGGTAGCCCCCTGAAGATTTTACTATTACATCACCTTCATTCTATTGATTGATATTCTATTTTTCTTTGATATATTTGTTTTAAATTTAACGGCTGGTTTCCTGGTTTTTCATCTTTATGACTGACGTTCTCTTGAGTATTTTCTGGTTGGTATATGAATGCTTTTGTTTGTTTTGGATGCTTTACTATTTCTCTTCAATAATTCTATTTTAATTCATCTTTATTACTTATATATATATATATATATATATATATATATATATATATATATATATATATATATATATATATATATATATATATATAATATATATATATATAAATATATATATATATATATATATATATATATATATATATATATATATATATATATATATATATATATATATATATATATATATATATATATATATATATATATATATATATATATATATATATATATATATATATATATATATATATATAAATATATATATATAATATATATATATATATATATATATATATATATATATATATATATATATATATATATATATATATATATATATATATATATATATATATATATATATATATATATACATATATATATATGCAACAATTGTTAGTTTTTACGTATGATAACAAAGCTGCATCGAACTATGCTATTTTCTGTAAATATTTCTACATTAAAACATTATTATCTAATTTAAATAAAAAAAATCTGATGTGGGCAACACATGACTTTCCTTACATAATGCAATGCATTTACTACTTTTACAGTAACAAAAATAGGCTTTTCTTATAGTAGATACTTATATTCTTTCCAAGATATTGAATTTTCGACAATTAGTCGTCATTTTCATTGATTTAGCGTCCTTTTTTATTCATTTGGCGAGATTTTCGTTAATTTGACAACATTTCAAAAAGTTGCCAAGTTGGCGACATTCCGCCAAATTTGTCGCTAAAATCATACCAAGAGTTGTGGACGGAGAAATAAGTTATTCTTAAAGCAGATAAATGACTATTGGCGTTCAAATACAAAAGTATTACTCAAAGTATCTTTTCTCATGAATGTAACGCGCTAGATCCACGAGAATTATGTCACCCAATTTATCGCATAATATTACATATGAAAAGTGAACATGTTTCTCAACAGTTAATATTTTTTTTAATTTATGGGATTTTTGATAAATTTATTTGAAAAATGTAAAATATATCTCAAGAACGGTTCATGCTAGCGTTCTAAAGTTTATGTCAATCGTTTTCTAAGGAAAAATTACATAAGAAATGCCTATTTGCATAACTTTATTTACGGTTTTAATTTTTTGATGATTGCTTCAAAATTTCACTCGAAAATTTAGGGGAGTCTGAACATTCGATTGTGCTTAAAAACAATAGGCTTCCAGTATTCACGGATTGTGATTTTTGTACCAAATTTCAGTAGAATCGCTCCATTCATCCGTGAGATATCGTCTCCACAGACTCACTGACACACACACACACACACACACACCACCTCAAAAATGTTTGATTCGTGATCAGGGATGCTTGAAAAATGCTCTCCCGTCGAAAACTCGAATTCGAATTTTTGACCCCGTCACAATACTTTACTTATACATTATGTATATAAGGAAAGTAATAAATACCTTCAAATTGCAAAAAAAAAACCATATATGATTTAAAACGAAAACTTATTTCCAAGTACAAACAATTTTTTGATACTCACCAAAATTTAAACATTCCGTATTTAGTAATCATACCCAAATTTCACAAGGACCCAGTAAAATTTAGAACAGTTACCAGTGGACACAACTCTGACGCAACAAAAGCTAATAAAAAAATTCTCAAAGTCTTAATAATCTATTTCATGAAATTTTCAAAGAACCACATTGCATCATCAAAAGCAGCTGTGAACTTATTCAAAACTGAAATCTTTTACTACCATTGACTCAATTCAAACTTTAGATTTTGAAGAATGTTTAACATCATCATCAAAGATTTATTTTCTGTCATTAAACAACCCTTCGATCAATTCAAATTAAATACTCTTACTAAATATGACTCGTCTACCTTTAATAATTTATTGCATTTTGTTCTTCTTCACAACTATCTTGTACATGGTAATACCTCCAAACGATTGGAGTACCGCAAGGATCCACTAGTAGCTTTATGCTCGCCAATATGTATCTTTACTTTTACGAAAGACAATCCACTCTGTTCACTCGTAACATTTCTATTTTTCGATACATTGATGATGTTTTTCTTTGTTTTCACACTGCACATGATTCTTTACCCACACTTAATATATATCCATTCAATCTTGAGTAAATACTTAATGAATCCCACCCTTCCAAATCTGTAAATTATCTTGATATATCACCATTTATATACAAAGTAACTCATTAAATACTACTATGTATGATAAGAGACATCAATTTAAATTTAATGTAAAATTCTTCTCTCATTATTCTTCTTGCCTTAATAACCAGGTTTTTAAAAATCTAATCATTAGCTATTCGAACTATTTACCAGTACACCAAATTAAAGTCTTTATCTCATCCTGAAACATACTATTTTATCATCTCCCCTTTCGAACGTTTTTCTGCGGAGCATACTCATAAATGAACATTTTAGAAAAACTCTGTTCGCCTTGGGTTTTTCTTCAGATGATTGGCACATATACCAAATATTAAGCCTTTATCACATTTAAAAGGAAGCGTGTCTCATTTATTCCGAAAATCGAACATATTGGTGTTCGGCACCCCCTAAAGTTGCAAATATTGGAAATCTGGAATTGCGCACTTTCTTCCTTTCAAACTATCTACCAGTACACCAAATTTGATGTCTCTATCCCATCGAAGCATGTTTTTTTATCACTTCATATTTCGAACGCTTTTCTGTGTTGCAACTTCTTAAATGACCATTTTTGAAAAACCGTAATAATCTTAGGTTTTTTTTTATCAAATGATTACCCCATATACTGAATTTCAAGCCTCTATCACATTGTAAAGGAGGCGATTTTCATTTGTTCGTCAAATAGAACATTTTAGTGTGCGGCACCCCCTACAATAGCAAATGTTGGAAAACTCATATTGCACACTTTCTTCCTTTCTAACTATCTACACGTATACCAAATTTGAAGTCTCGAAGCATGCTTTCTTTATCATTTCACCTTTCGAATGTTTTTCTGTGGAGTACCCCCCCCCCCCCCCTTAAATATACATTTTTGAAAAACTCCATTCTTCTTGGGTTTTCTATTAAATGATTCGCCCGTTACCAAGTATCAAGCCTCTATCACGTTCTAAAAGGAGTGTTTCTACTTCATTCCGAAAATCGAACATTTTTGTGTGCGACACACCCTAAAGTAGAAAATATTGGAAAACTGAAATTGTACACTTTCTTCCTTCCAAACTATCTACCCGTACACCAAATTTAAAATCTCTTTCTCATCCCGAAGTATGTTTTCTTATTAATTCACCTTTCGAACGTTTTCCTCTGGAACACCCTCTTAAACGAACGTTTTTGAAAAACTATTATCGTCTTGGGTGTTTTTAACAAATGATTATTTCACACACCAAATTTCAAGTATGTCAAATTTTAAAGAAGCCGTTTCTCATTTATTCGGTAAATCGAACATTTTGGTATGCGGCACCCCTTTAAGTAGAAAATATTGGAAATCTGAAATTGCAAACTTTCTTCCTTTCGAACAATTTACCCATACACCAAATTTGAAGTCTCTATCTTATGGCAAAGCATGCTTTTCTATCATTTCACTTTTCGAACGTTTTGGTGTAGAGCACCCCCCTCTAGAAAAAGTTTTCGAAAAATTCGATTTTTCCAGGGGATTTTATTGAACGATCGAGCCGTGTACCAAATTGTAAGTCTCTATCTATTCGGGAAGTGCCTAAAAAAAGCGTGACACATATATATATATATATATATATATATATATATATATATATATATATATATATATATATATATATATATATATATATATATATATATATATAGATAGATAGTTATAAAATGGTTACCTTAAAGGGTTATTCAAACAATCTATTTTTTGTTTGCTATAATGCTATCCATAAGGTTAATACAAGAGTTGGCAATGGCAAGACTGATTTTTCATCGGAATGGTGGCCGGGAATTACAGGAAAAGTATTTGACAGTTAAATGCAACAAGATGATGGATGGACTCGGGACGGATTTTGAGCGTTAATGTGAGGAAAAATAAATCTGATACATGATTTACTTTGCTGACATGTATTCTTTATTTTTAATTTCCCTATAATACAAATCATAATGTATCTATACGAAAAGTATATTTTACAGGGTGAAAGATACAACTTACGGTTTTTGATTTATAAGTTTTGAATATCATTGAACACGAATAATCCCATTTTTAACACTTTACAACAAAGTTGAAAAGTGTTTATGGCTTAGTTCATTCTGTCTGTCTATCTGTCTGTCTGTCCGTTAGCACGATAACTGCCGTAAAAATGACTTAAATTTTAGTATGTTTTTCAGACTGTCTGTGGGACCTATGGTGGGTGATATTATAAATAAATAATATCACCCAATTAGTTTTTTATTGAGCCCGGGTTGAAAAAATGAAATACATTGAACCCTATGGGACTTAATTTTTCAAACATTTTTTAAGTAAACTTAAAATTCACGAATTGCTTCGAAATTTTTAGGAAATATTCACATTATTCCATAGAATATGTAAAAAAAATTCAGTAAAATATGGTAAGTAGTTTTTTAATTAAAATTATTTAATATAGGGAAAAAAACAAATTCAATTAAATTCTGACTTTGGGATATCCTCCAGAAAGAAAAGAAAGATATATTATATAATAAATATCTTTTCAAGTGTTTAATCATTTTGCATAGGACAGAGGCTTCACATTTTAAAATAAATTTGGTAGATTACAATTTTTCATTTTTTAAAAATTTTATATAACTCTTCATGATATACTTATTTGATGGCAATTTTAATGCACTTTCCTACGTCCTAGAGAGTTAAAATTTAGTACACAGCTTAAATTTGTTGAACATTTTATTCGACAAAAATTTGATGGATCTTTAAATATAGATCATACATTTTTTTCGAAATGGCCTGAAAATAATCCCCGTTCACTTCTATAAATCATTGTTGTAATATTGTTAAAAATTCTGATGTGGACAGCACATATCTTTCCCTGCAGACTCATATTCGTTCTCTTTATTTCTTCAATAATAATTTGAGATTATCTGCACAAAATGACAACCATAAGTATTTTAAAAGACATTGAATTTACACGTTAAACTTAAATTTGGTTCTCATTTGATAGCTGGACTTATTGTCAAAGGTGGCATAGCGAAAACGCAAAAAAACTAGAATATCTCAAGAACGGCTAGCCCTAGAGTAATGGGGTTAGTTTTATTCTTTTTGTTGTCAAAAATCACGTATAAAATAGGAATTTAATTGTTATAATTGAGAACACGTAGTCTTATTTTTATATTTAACGATTTTTCGGGCCATTTCGCAAAATTAGCCCGTTCCTTTTTCCCGAATCGTACTAGAATAAGCTACAAATGATTTATATACAAAATTTTGTTAAATTTGGTATATAAATCACTTGTAGGTTATTGAAATATTATACACCAAATTTTGTTAAATTTGTTCCATTAGTTTTTAGCTAGAGTGGATAAAGGCAATTTCTGCGGCCATTTCGCAAAGAAGGCAGATTCTTTTATTACGAATCGTACTACAATCTAATGAACATCAGGATTTCCCACAAAAAACATACCTACCAAATTGTATGAAATTCGGTCCATTAGTTTTTCAATTAGAGTGGATGTAATATCCACACAGGCACACAGAAACATACACAGATACACCCTTACACACACAGACGTCTTCCTAAAAATAGTTTTTTCGTATTCTAGAAGTCCCAAAACGTGTAGATCCTTTGAAAATTCGAGTTCCGATCTTCGGCACGATTTCAATACTTTGAGTACACTACATACACATACACACATATATTATCTGTGCATCTGTGTATTATATGTGTATCTAAATTCCGTGCCTATGCAATTACAATAGTTGTGATTTTAAATGATCCCTAAACTTTTATTATTTCTTCAACGAAGCCCAATTTTAACATATGCACAATGTAAATAACTCAAGCGAATGTAAGATGAATTACATAAGAATTGCTGAATTTTTTTCACACAAAATTATTTAGCTCTGGAGTCTGGAATACAAGTTATATGAATGAAATATTCATTGATTTTGCATAAAGAATCAGATGATTTATATTTCGATACAGTTTTAAATATTTAAGTATAATAAATTACTGTAATACTGTGATAATGTAAAAGATATCACCACTGAATGTATCACATTTCAGAAATTTTTAAATGAAATTACATTTCAGTTGGAAAGTGTTTCATAATCAATGCTTATGCATGATTGATCTTTCTTGTTTTTTTTGTGATATGTCACAAATTTACATTTCTAATTTGATATATGGTCCCCATTCACAATGTTCAATTTTCAATTAAATATAACTCGCTTAATTTTAAAGATACAGATATGCGTTTTTAACACTTTACAACAAAGTTGAAAAGTGGTCACTCTGATGAGTGACCACTTTTCAACTTTTTTTCGACTTTTTGAGTGAAGTGACTTTGGTCATTCATTCTGTCTGTCTGTCTGCCTGTTTGTCTGTCCGTTAGCACGATAACTGCCGTAAAAGTGACTTAATCAAAATGAAATTTTAGTATGTTGTTTAGACGGTCTGTAGGACCTATGGGAATATAAATGAATAATATCGCCCAATTAGTTTTGGATTACACCCGGATTGAAAAAATGAAATACATTGAATCCTATGGGACCTAATTTTTCAAACATTTTTAAGTGGATTTAAAATTCGCAAATTGCTTCGAAAATTTTAGGTAATATTCAAATTGTTCCATAAAATATATAAAAAAAAATTCAGCAGAATATATTCAGTAGTTTTTTTAAATAAAAATTAAAACAATAATTACACCTCTTATATGAAGCGATCACGTAACCATGGTATGAAAAGATCACGTGACGCACTTCAAAATGAAATATGGCATCCATCTTGTCTCAAAATCGTGATTTTAAAGTTCTTTTTCATTCATATTGAGTGTTGTATCTGTCTTAAAACCGTTTTATTTTTGCTTAAATTCTGTGCATCTACATACTGAAACAACGCAATTACAATATATTTGAGTTTAAATGATGATGCAGATTTGATTATTTCTACAACGAAGCCTATTTTTCACTTATGTAAAATGTAAACAGCAAAATGAGTTGTATAAGAATTGCTGTATTTCTTTAACACAAAATTATTTAGCTCATGGAGTCTGCATAGCTGATATGAATGAAATATTCATTGATTTTACAGAGAGAAGGACGACTTTTTCGATGAAGTTTTAAGCATAGAGTTTAATTTTTTGTAGCTTCATGGTCCTAATTTTTAAATAAAATAAATTATTTTAGTATTGTGATGAATGAAATGAATGGAAAAATATTTATGAATGAAATACTGCTTTTATAGAGAGAGCCAGGCATGTTATTTTTTCTATGACGTCATTTGAATGAATTTCAGTTGTTTTCGATAAAGTTTTCAAATATAATAAATTATCGTAGTATTATGATAGTTTTAAAAATATTACCGAGGAATGTATCGCATTTTAGAGATGTTTAAACCAAGCAATTTATGTTTCAATGCCGTTATTTGAATGAAGTTCATTTTTTTCGATGAATTAAGTTTTCAAATATAATAAATTAATCTAGTATTGTGATAAGTTTTAAACTATTACCGAGGAATGTATTGCATTTTAGAGATGTTTAAATAAAATTGAAGTTGGAAAGTGTTTCACATAATCAATGCTTTAAGCATGATTGATCTTTCTTGTTAACGATGACTGTGTATCTGTTTGTGGGTAGGATATTTCTTGAACAAATGTAGAAAGCTAAATGAATTTCGGTATCATTATTTTGATCAGTTGACAGTAAGCAGACAATTGAATTTTTATCGGGATTGGAACAGGAGAAGCTTCTCAATTTTTAGATCGTCCGTTCCAGAAAGTTGGAAACTCATTAAAAATTATAACTCAAAACGTTAAAGAAAAAAAAATATTACATGTAAATTTTTGTTTAGAAGCGAATAAAATTGTTTTCATTTATGTAACTTAAAATGCACCGTCAGCTAGACATTGCAAGCTTAACAGAGCTGTAACACGCTATAAGCTTCTTTTAATAACAAATAAAATGATACTAGTAATTATCAAAAGTTGTTATCGAGATATTAGGAATTTTGCTTTCCTAGACAGCGTACTTTATATCGGAACTATTATACGATTTAAGTAAAATTTTGTTTGTATTTTTTTAATCGTTAACTATAGAAAGTCTGTTGTTAATATGTTTAAGTCATGGGGACTCCACATATGGTGTTTTCTTACTAAATCAAAATTTGTGAGTTTACAGAAAAGGTTTCGAATTTTACACATAGGATTTTCAAATGTATCAAATGAATAAATTTATTTGAAGTTTAACTCGAAATTGAAGGCACCCAGTGTTTACGAGTCATCACTAATCATGGTAGATCGGATAAAGGGATTGCAGCGCCCCTAACGGAGAATTTAAAGAAATAGAACAGCGCAGTCGGCAACAAAGCAATATAGACGGAAACAGCGAATTAAGTTGTAGAGCACGATACGAGGGCCAGTACTAAAGTTTTTAGAATGTGCCAAATGCCAATGCTAAAAACAGCAGCTTTCAGAGCAGACGATTTTTAAAAATTTGAACATTCACCTGATCATTGGTTGCTAAAGTACGAGAAATGCTATAAAATACTTTTCACGGCGTCGTTTTGAAGTTAATAAGGTAGTGACAAAACATGGATTTATGTCGAAGGTATTTTCGAGCTGTCACTTATTATGATTTTCGACAAGGGTTGACACGGTGGTACAACCCAGTGGGTAGCGCGCGGGGATTGCACACGGATGAGATGAGTTTGATTCATGGCTCTGCCCAAGCAGCCCCTTTGTTCACGCTGAGTACGGGCACGTTAAATATGTGGGTCCGTAAGTCCTTCCAATAGGTTGGTTTTAGGGAAGGAGGATATGGTCCTTGTGGATACTTCCCCCACTGAGTTCTGGTCTAAATTACATGGCACTTCCCGGCCATCCAAACATATACCTTACACTTTTGCTTAGATTGGGCGGCCTGGATCGAAGAAGAAGAAGGGTTGACTCAGCAACAGTGTGTCGATTGAGTAAATTCGACTTTTGGTGAGAAAGCGCCAGTTAAATTAATAGTTTACAACTGATTTAAAGAATTCTATCTTGTAAGTAAGAGACTCTGTGATGGATTTTGCGAAGGCCGACCATGAATGGCTGTGACGCCAGAAAACATCGATGCTGCTCAGCAAATTATCACTTTAGATCATTATACCACATAGGATGAAATTGAGTCATCTTTGAACATTGCAAGGACCCGAGTGCATTCATTTCACATGATCATTTAAAAGTTCTAAAGGCATGGGCTCGTTGGATTCCACACAATTTATTTCAGGGCTCCCCATTGGGTTCCGGTTTAAATTGGGTGGCACTCAATCTGTCCGGTCTATATTGGGTGGCACTAAATTAGTCAGGTCTAAATTGGGTGGCACTAAATCGGTCCGGTTTAAATTGGGTGGCACTAAATCTGTCCGGTCTATATTGGGTGGCACTAAATTAGTCAGGTCTAAATTGGGTGGCACTAAATCGGTCCGGTTTAAATTGGGTGGCACTAAATCTGTCCGGTCTATATTGGGTGGCACTAAATTAGTCAGGTCTAAATTGGGTAGCACTAAATCGGTCCGGTTCAAATTGGGTGGCACTAAATCTGTCCGGGCTAAATTGGGTGTCTAAACAGATAATTCACACCGTCGGACAGTCTGGGTCGAAAGAAAGATGGGGCATTGTCACTTTGCTATAGATAGACCTCACACGTACACTCATAAATCTCGCCTTACAAAGATATTGGTGGTATTTACGGACTTTCCTGGAAAACCTGTTATAGCAAACATTTTGAAATACCAGTTGCTTTTTATGTATCAACTCCGTAATAAACCTAAATATATTTCTAAAAGCACGCTCAGCAAAATGTACGCATAGTCCCACACTACTATTCAAAATCGTAAAATTCAAAGCATACTACCAAACCATTTATTTTATGACTGTATTTTACAAGGGAGGGTTCACGTACCATTCATTGCATTTAAGAAAATGTTTTGTTTTCTGAGCTACGCAACTACCCTTTTGATGCTGAGGAACTTGAAGAGGAAGTTTCGGGGGAGATAAAATGGAATATCTACAGATCTAACAAAAGGATGCTTTTAGCTTTGATGGATACTAGGATTAGATTGAAACTTTTCTGCAATGCAAATGAAATGTAAGGGGATCTTTGTGAGTAAAATGTTTCGAATTAGGAATGCTTCAACATTTTCTGATCATTTGAATTTGAATAAACGATGAAAAGCTTTGAAATTGTGCTTAGTATTGAGTACTGTTTCTATTTCTTGGGATAAACGGATAATGCTAAAATAGGGATAAGAGTAATGCATTGAGTAGCATGGTGTCTTTTTTCTATAAATAATATTTGAGAGTACAATAAATATAAAAACAAGTCGGTGATATCACAAAACAAGTCTGTCGGTCCCTCAGTTGGCCACCACAACCCCCGACTTGTCCCTTGATTTCTTCCTGTGGGGTTATATCAAAAGCCTTGTTTACGTGACCCTTCCGTCTTCGACCCAGACCGTCCAACCTACCCGAGGGTGTAAGGTATCTGATTGGACGGCCGGGAAGTGCCACCTAATTTACACAGGAAACCACAGGGGCGGCACCCATTAGGACCGCATCCTCCTTTTCTTGCCATCAACCTCTCGGAAGGACTTACGGGCAAACATACCGTACTCTGCGTGAATATGTGGAATATTTGGGCAGAGTCGGGAATCGAACTCGGGTCATCCGAACGCAAGCTCCTTGCACTAGCCATTGGGATATCCCACCCCTTTACGAGCCCCTGAAAACCAAGATTGTTCGACTCACCCGAGGGTGTAGAGCAGCTGTAATTATTATTTCCAAAACGCCGACTGTGTTATTTGTAGTGACATCGTTGATTGCCATTTTCACGTATACTGCCTGGCTGCTGAAATGGACACTGGTAATTGAGGACTGTTAAACTGAACAATGACAAACTGAAGATGCATAACTAACGACCAGTAACTGAGGACTCTGGTCTACTGCCTACTCATCTCTCGTAAAATCAAGGACTGACGTTTATTTAAGTTGTGTAAATTTTCACACATGGCTGCGGGTTATCCCTCCTTCTTCACCTCCGTGTTACTTTATTAAGGATCACGAGAATTTAAGGAGTACCTGTTCTTAAGCATTGTCCAAGTTTAATGCCAATGATGTGGTCTATCTGTCTGGACTATATTCCTTAACTCAACTGACCACTGGGTTCATCTTCTCTTTGGTCTCACAGATATGTCACATTTGTACATCTCAGTATGATTGATACCATTGGGTTATCAGGAGTTTTGTTCTATAAAAAGTAAAGTTTTTTATTAAAAACTTTACTTTTCTCAAATTTCGGAGATTCGATGAAAATGAGGGTCTGTTTTTCAGTAGGCAAGTAAAAGAATCCTAGTTTCAGAAAGATAGAATAATCTCATTTGGGATATGAGTTCATCATAGAATGTTAATGTTTTTAGTTTTGGTGGTAAATATTTTGTCATACTATTGTTTTTACTATACAAATTTTTCTTTGAAACATATATTTTTCAGAATTTGCGATAGATAAATATTAAATGATGATATATAAATTCGGCATTCGGAGGGGGTAAGACAGTTCTGGAGGAGGTTAGACAGTTCACTAAGCATTTCAACTTCCAATTCTTTTACATTTCTAGTTCAAAAAGTATCATTTTACTAGAAACACCTATTTCTCAAGATTGAGTATAGATAGATGATAACTGATATGGATTCTGAATCAAATTCTGGAGGAGTCATGGGAGAATGGGGTTTTGCAAGGATTTCTACATCTATTTTTTTCCTTTCCGGTTCAAAAACTTTCCTCAAAACATCTATTTTTAAGGATTAGCTATGGATAGAGTTTAACGACTGATATGGATTTAGCACCTGATTCCAGAGGGGGAAGGTGGAACACTAAGGTTTTCTATTTCCGCTCCTGGAGATGTCACTTCCGATTTTTCCGAAAATTTCTATGACTGTACGAAAGCGAACACAAATGCTTGATAAGTTACCCTAAAAATGAAGTGCGTACACACGACATTTCCCCCTCTATCAGGGCTCCTTCATAAATTTCTTGTTTTTTCCCCTCTCTATTAGTTGCAATAGAGTAACTGAACCCAGAACAGAATGCAAACTAAACTTTTGAACAATGCTCGGACAGTTCACAAAATACCTGCCGATCCGGGGGAGTCGAGCGGTCAGGGGCGTGCGTTTCCGTCTGATCGCTGGATTGCCGGGTTGCGGGTTCGAATCCTGCCAGCGGGCATGGATGTTGTATTGTCGAGGCCAAGTTAGGCTTCCACCCTTCGGGGAGCCTCTATAAAAGTGAAGCTGCAAATTTTCTCCCCTTCGCCGTGGGACCAGGGGGTCTTGTAGACATGTTGCGTAGGCCCCCCTTCTCCACGGGGGAATTAGTAACGAACAAAATACCTGGTCCACATTGGATTTTTGTAACAGTTTCAAATAATAGCAGATAAGCAACAATGTCATTAAGGATTAGAATCTTTCATAATGAACGGTTTCTGTGAAAATCCTATCTGTCTTTTATCCCTCACTTTCACAAAAGTCGTCTCATGTTTCCATGCAAAACCCGATCTATCTCCAACGAGCATGAATTATAGCTTTCCCTAGCACGGGCTCCTTTATTTAGGAAACAAAGCATTCTATTTATGAAACACCGAAGCGCGATCGATCTTGATTACTTGCTACTCATCTTTGGAAGAACGTATTCTATATATTCCTTCAGTATAAATTATAGGAGGTATAAATAATAGCGATAGGATGATTTATAGGAAGTTATCTCAGAAGCTTTCCGTAACAATGGATTTGAAAATCAAATATAACAAGAGATTTATGAAGGAGCCTCCATAGAATGGAAAGTGGTGTGCACACGCCATTTTTAACGGAATTATTAAGCACTTTTTCACTTTATTTTGCATACACAGCCGCTTAGAGAATTTTGGCGTCTCTATGTAGCAAATGCGCTGCCCCCTTCCCCCCTACAAAATCTGAAATAAATAAATAAGAACTGATAAATATCCCCAACTAATTAAATACTTGGTTCATATGTGATGTTCGATAACAAGGAATTCTCCCCACTTTGTCAGGATAAACAGTTTTCAAGATATTTCCGTTATTTCAAATTTTAAAGAGCTAGGAGTCAATTGAAAATGCACCTAGTGTACATGACATATCAAATTATTTAAAAACTGCAGATGCAAAGTAATTTTAAATGAATATTCATTTCATAATCATTTTTCCCGACAAAACCCATCCTAATGCATATGAATGAATAAAGAAAAATGTTACTTGATATGTTATTTGAGTGTACGCAAAAAGTGAAGCATCTGACTTGAAAAATGGATTTTAGCATCCGTTATGAGCACTAATAATTCAGCTTGTCAAAGACAGAGAAACTAACACTCTTAAGAAATTACTTATTAACTTTTAATACATTTTAATTCATAATTTTTTTTAAATAAATTTTATTTTCGCAACAACGTATGGCTTTTAGAAACGTCGAAAATAATTGGTCTTTATAAAAAAAAACTGGCTCAGATTTTACCTGAGCGAACGATATTATAAGCATGCACAGTTTCAGCTTTCAAGCTCAGGAAAAGGAATGGGACAGCCCAGTGGTTAGCGCGTGGGAATTGCACTCGGACGACCTGAGTTCGATTCCCGCCTCTGCCCAAACTGTCCCCGTCTTCACGCGGAGTACGGGCACGTTAAATATGTGAGTCCGTTAGTCCTTCCGAGAGGATGCTAGTAGGGGGAGGAGGGTACGGTCCATATGGACACCGTCCCCACTGGGTTCCGGTCTAAATTGGGTGGCACTTCCCGATCGTCTGAGCAGATACCTTACACTTTCGGGTAGGTCGGACGGTCTGGGCCGAGGAAGAAGAAGCTCAGAGGAGAGATTTTGGTGGGTTTGAAGCTACTTTCCGACCTCTCTTTTGACTGTCCCTGAAGGAGAAATCTAATAATCGATTCCGTTAGATTTAGTCACACTATCAATACTATGTATTAGTTTGCTTAACTGTTGACATCGCGAAATCCTATTATTTAAATATCGTGCTACTACTATACGTATAACTACTAGTATTTAAGTCTGTGAAAGATACGAAAACTAATACACTAAAAAACATTAAGCCGCAACTTTTTTTTAATAAGTTTTATTTTGTTCAACAATGTATGCTGAAAAATAGTTGCTTCAACTGAGAATTGGCCCGGTATAATGTTCTTCTCGGTGGTTGGATGGTTTCCTCTTTTATGTCCCCTTTGAGAGGTTTCTGAATCACTTTAGCCCTCGCCCCATTTTGTTAGAAATATCGAAAACCCTGCTTCATTAGAATCAGTCCAGTGGTCCATAGTAGGCAAAGATTCAGCCTTTCAAGCCTACTTAAATCTGCTTGAGGGAAAACATAACCTCCAGCTCAGAGGGTTGGTATAGAAAATCGCATTACGTTGCGTTCTGTCTGATGATCGACACTATAATCGTGCAATCGTATGCACCCAAACTGCTGCTGTAAACCTTTGGGTCAGTCGGGTGGTCTGGGTTTTCGACTATAATCGTGTAAAGATTTAGCCATTTAGGCCACCATAGGGTAGGGAGGGGCTTTTGGAGAGTCTGAAAATATTTTTCGGAAAAAAAAAATTCTCCGCTCTCAGGGTTAAATCGAAAATCCGGTCACGTTACACCCTGTTCTATGGCTGATACTGTAAGTATGCAAAGTGTGCTGCTTTCTAGGTCACCATGGTCCTTTCTGAAGGATCTGAAGATACTTTTCAAGCCTTTTCGAGTGTTTTTAAAGCTCTTTCCCCGTTTTCCCGCATTCTGGGGGGGGGGGGATGTAAATCGAAAATTCGGCTTCATTAGGTTCTCAACATTAGTCGATACTATAAGTGTGCTAAGATTCAGCTTGCTATGTCACCTGGGGACTTCTGGAGGGTCTGGAAAAATAAAAACATATTAAACACATTAGACAATTATATATATATATATGATTATGTAATAAATAATTTACAACTTAAAAATACTAATAAATATTGAATGCGGCGTTTTTCAATGCTGTATGTATATTTTATCATAGCCTGACAACAACGTTGTAGAACACACATAAATCATTAAACTTCGAATTTCCAAGAAAATTGATATATAGAATATTTTTGATATCCCCGCTTTGATAATCTCTCTTATTCATTGTATCCGGCCTTTCGATAATACAGAAATCTTTTTGATTCACAATGATACCCCATGAAGAAGGATAGATTCTCCGTCATAATACTTGTCTTTTATCTTATTTAACAGGTCGTTTATCATTTGGGTCTATTCAACTCAATAGATGATGTGAGTCTAAATTGAATAGAATAATAAATACTTAAGCTTATGTAAATCCCGAAAGATACAAGAATAATATAGGGTGCCTCTTTGAAACCTCCTACATTTTAACAGATCACAGGAAGGAAACTATAAAGATAGGAAAACGAACTTATACAATATGCAAGAATATCTCATAAAACTTATCATTTCATATTATTGCAGTAAATTAATTACGAGGAGTGATGAATTGGGGTTCATACCCCAAGAAAGACTGATTCATGGAATGTGGATTCACTCGGTAAAAAGTTGGCGCCATTGGCCACTAGGAAGATGGAACAAAATGGCGACTCCACAGCAGCGAGTGCAAGGGGTAGTGTGCAGGGGGGGGGGGGGGGGAGGTCATCCCGAGCATAACTGATTTCACTTTTTTTATTCTGTCTCCCAGCATATGATGTCACGGGGATTGCAAATGCGCACATTTTGTTCTTGGGCTCTTTGAAGAGACCGAGAATATCTTTTGACGTCCCTGAGGAAGGTATGCACAGCAGACCTTCTTGTTTACGTCTGGATATTGCCACTTCAAAATTAACAATCAATTTTTAATTATAATATAGGAAAACTTACTGTGTTTTGGCAACAACTCTCCTGGTTCGTGGCGTCACGAATGACGAAATGCTTCTCTCGTCTGCGTCAGACTGACAATATTTTGATTGGTTGCTGGGCTCATAGTCCAACTTTATATTAAAGAACTTTGGGTAGTCTGTCTCAGGAGGTTCTCGCCCCGGGCATGCCTGACTTCGATTTTCTTAAATGGCTCTGCGCATATGATGTTAGTGGGGTAGAAATCGCGCGCATTTTGTTCTCGGGCTCTCCAGAGAGACCAAATTTGTTAAATGCGGTTGTCATTTTACTGCACTGACATCACTAAATCTCCTTTTACGTCACGGTATTGACGCGATGTTCTTCTGATGTACATTATGTAAGCTGCATCGAAGTTAACGATGCATGCTATTATTTTTTCTATTTTTATATCATTTCGTGAGTAATAAATTTCGTTTTTATTTTTACTCACTGCTGTTTGCTTTCGTATCACTTCGTGTCACACCCACTGCTATACTCATCAGTCGTCATGATGCCATAAATTTACATATCTCGACTGAAAATTGCTGACAGGTCTAAAGTTTTCTATATATACAGGCTGGCGCAGCAGCGGCTATCTTGGCTCCCAGTTAAAACGGTGGCAGTACATGGCGAAAAGAAGGTTACTTTCTCTTCGGCCACTTTTGTATCTCGAGAATATCAAAACATTCTAGACTATTTTCTTGAATGATGGGTGTAATTTTTGGAAAGTAGAAGCACCTATTTTACAGCTAAATTGCATATCAAATATCAACCTTGTAACAAGCGCACGCCATTGAAATAGTACAGGCAGTAGATAACTGACTGGACCTGCTTGAGTTAAAATGGCGGTTGCGCCAGCCTGTATATATAGAAGCCTTAGTCTAACCTACTATTAAAGAATCTTGGTGTAGTTTTCTGAAACGAAATCGCCAATTACCGTGATTTAAATTATCAAAGAATACATAGAGAAGATCCACTTGCTGTGGAAACAATTAAGGCATGCTCCATAAGTTTCTGGCTACTGGAAGTGTACTGAAACAGTCTGTATGAACGTCGTAGTGTTTCTGTCGAAATAATGGAGGAAATATGCGCAGAGTTTACAAGAAATCCTTGCAAATCCAGTTGTCCAAACATCAAGGCAATTGAATATTCCGCGAGCAACATTGCATCCAGTACCGTATAAAAGGCTTCGATTGTTTGCTTACAAAATTCAGATTGTGCAAGAATTAAAGTCAGATGACATGTCACAGTGAAACGAATTCGCTATGGATATGCTGGATCGAATCGACACCAATGTTAACTTTTTTGGGCACATTTTATTCTCCGATGAGGCCATATTGCCATATTTCACTTTTTCAGATCGGCCAATCGCCATAATGTTCGAATTTGAGGCTACCAAAATCTGCAGGCTGTCAAGGCACGTAGTTGGGATAGCCCGAAAATGAATGTCTATGGAGGGTTATTGAAAGACAGGATTATCGATCTGTTCTTCTTTGATGTAAAAACAGTAACTGGCGGTGTGTATCTTGACATATGGGAATAGTCTGTTGTTGTTGTTGAGACCCAGACCGTCCGACCTACCAGAAAGGTGTAAGGTAACTGTATGGACGGCCGGGAAGTGCCACCCAATTTAGACCGGAACCCAGTGGGGGAGGCATCCACAGGGACCGTACCCTCCTTCCCCTACCACCAACCTCTCGGAAGGACTTACGGACCCACATGTTTAACGTGATCGTACTCCGCATGAACACGGCGGAATTTGTGGCAGCGTGCAAATCTAGCGCGCAAACCACGGGGATACCGCACCCATGGCCAACAGCACGCGGCGTTCCGAGGTGGTCACCCACCAAGTACTAACCGCGCCCGATGCTGCTTGACTTCGGTGATCTAACGAGAACCGGTGTTTTCAGCACGGTACGGCCGTTGGCCTGGGAATAGTCTGTGTATAACTGTCGTATTTATACCCTCAGGGATAAGATTTGTATAAAAGATTATACCCTCAGGGATAAGATTTGTATACCCTCAGGGATAAGATTTGTATAGCCGAATATTATTTTTCAGCAGGATAAATCTCCCCTACATTGGACTTCGGCTACTGGCTGGTTCGAACGCGACGGACCCATTTTCTGACCACCCCGGGCACCCGATTTCAATCCGTTGGATTTCTTTTTATGTGGCTATGTGAAGGATTTTGGATATGCGATTAAAGTGAATGATATCCCGATCGTACGATGATACAATTGCTAATGCAATTGACATATTAAGTTGAACATAGCAGGAAATTGAATATATTTTCTATATTCTTCATCTCACAAATGGTTCACATATAGAGATCCACTACAGGATTCCTACAATTTTTTGAGAAGTTCTTGCATTTTGTGTACTTTCGTTTGCCTATAAAGTTGTTTTTCTCTTCTGATTTTCAAAAGAGCCTTCAATGCTAGAAGCTTCTAGGAGCCTCCATTTTGCATGTTCGTAACAGTATTAGCAAGTATGTACAGTTGAGGAAAAAACACAAGTGAAGAAAATTCTTTCATGTACAAAAATTATATGTGCCAGTTGTCAAACTCGTCTAAAGCCAGCAATGGATAAAATAGAATTGGATGTTTTTTTGCTTGCAGATATAGCTCAACTAGCATAATTTTTTGCATTGTTTATTAGCATTAAATATTTTTTTTAAACAAAGGAATATGCATGCTAGTTTTTACAATAGTTTATACTCTGTTCATTCATATATTCCATTGCGTGAATTTTAAATTAATATTTATGATTATTTCGCCATAAATTTACCCTTTTTTTATCTAATAGCTTACAATCCATTTTGTATATCAATATTTTAACATTTTATTGTGCAAAATACAGATTTCACCCTTTTAAAGAATCTTGATAATTTGAATAAAATGAAACTTGATAACAGCTTACTTAATTGACGGCACAGATGCGGGCTTGGTTGCCCGCTTGATGTGTACGTCATAAATCAGGAACGATGCATATATCACTTTGAAATGTTATGTGTATATTCATTATGTACCGAATGTTTTGCAATTTACATGATTGGAATAATAATTAGTTGAAGACATAAATGAACATAATTCCTAGAATAATGGTAGTTATGAAAATCTGAAGTAGGCAACAGATGACTTTTCATACAAACTCATATTCATTTTCTCTTTCCTTCATAATTCATTAAATTCAGTTTAATTGTTCAAAATAACATGGTTGGTTGTTTAAAATGGCATCGAATTTGCAGTATCAATTCAATTTTCGTTTCCATTTGGCGACCGGACGTATTTTCGGAGGTGACGTGCCAAAATTGCGAAAAAATTAGAATATCGAGAGAATAGTTGGTCCTGGAGTTATGGGCTTGAGCTTATTTTCTTTGTGCCGATATGTTTTATTTGTGCCGATTTTAATTTGAATTAATTGATTAACACACTCTTAATCATAAAATGCTTTAAAGTGCATATAACTTATAAACTACAGCCATTTATAGTTTGGTTTAGTACATTGCTTTGGTGGCTGTAAAACCCATCTAATATCAGCATATCGGGATAATTAACTAATGTAATAATCTTACAGAAATCCAAAGTTAGGTCTAAAGGTAAATAGAAAGGTCTTCAATTTTATTCAATTACACATTCTCAATTTGCATCATTATATTTAATAATATAAGACTATTCTCCTTTTTCTGACACATATTAAAAGCAATTAGCGAGAAGTAATGCCAGACGTTGTAATAATTGGTTGAAACACTTGGTGGGACAATTTAACCATTATTTGTAAATTTTGGATAATTATACTATCCTCACACAGTCATTAATAGTACAGTACCTGATGAGGTCTTTTCACACATGCCGAGTCGAACGCATAAAGAATCTCCATGCATATTTCCACATCTGGATCACAAGATGTAATTTTGAAGTTCTCCTCCAAGTAGTTCACCTACACGGTGGACTACTTGGAGGAGTGTAAGGCACTCATGCAAAATCCAACTGAAAACAAATTACAGTTTGTTCTTAAACCTCTCTCATCTCCATCACTATCAATATATACTTCCCTGTCCCTTACCGTGGTTATATATATATACTCTTTTTATCCTTCAGACAGTCCACGTGCCACTCTGGAATGCAGACTTCTTGTCTCCACTCGATCCATAATCCTCTTCATAATCCGGTTTTGGCTAGGAATGCAGACTTCTTGTTTGTGCGATTCGACTATCCCCCGTGTTTGATTAATCACTTAATATATTTTGATTTCTGGTATTATACTCCTCGTCTTCAAAAATTATGTATAAACAAGAATTTATTCGATGCATTTGTGCATGTTCAGTCTTTATTTTAGATTTTAATGATTTTTTCGAGTCATTTCGTGGAAAACTGCCGTTTTTTTCCCAAAATGCCAAAATCTAATCAGCATCGGGGTAAACCACAAGTGACTTACCTACTAAATTTTTGTAGAATTTGGTACATTAGTTTTTCAGCTAGAGTAGATACATACATTGCACAGATAGACACACAGACGTCACGCTATAAACAGTTAATTCGGGTTCTAGAGTACTCGATACGTATAGATCTGTCGAAAACTCGAATTGCGATTTTCGACATGAAACCAATACTTTTCCTATATATTACCATGTACTGTAGGGAAAGTACAAAAGAGGATATTTTATGTGAGATAATTGTGGTATGTGAGACAATGGAGGATTATACGATGTGAGACAATGGAGGATTACACTATGTGAGACAATCCTGCCGTTCAAATGGTTGCTCGAGTCCTCTGGACGAGTCGGACGGTCTGGGTCTTCAACTATGTGAGACAATGGAGGATTATACTATGTGAGACAATGGAGGATTATGCTATGTGAGACAATAGAAGAATATACTATGTGAGTAGATGCTTATATTATGTGAGACAATGAAATTGAATTACGTTATGTATATAAATTATATAAAAATATTACTTATTAATATAAATCAGCAGAAGAAATCTAATTAATCGGCGAAGCAGATTTGTTACTAGCTTAAAAAAATATTAAAATATTTTTTTTATAGCAATAAATCTTAGAAAAAAAATACATATGTATGAATAAATTAAATTTGAAAGAAGTAAATTTCTAAAGCAAAATACATAATTTTATTTTTATAAACCGATCAAGATGCAAGTAAAACTACAAATATGCAGAATGCATGTATGAAAAACTCGGACGGAGCGATACTCTTCAAATATGTTTCAAATGAAATCTTTCTTACATTTACTATTTTATATTTATCCCAGACGTGAAATAAATATTTATAATTTCCTCCAGAATAATGCAGTCAAAAGAACTCTCTGCAATAAGCTGCTTAATATAATTTGTTGAAAGATGGAACATGTAGGATAAATAAATCCGTATTTCCGAAAATTCGATTATTATAAGAAATAAGAAAATTGTAAAAATTCAGAAAGTTTTATTTTCCTAATTTCATTTCATCGAAGGAACCCTATAATAATACGTTCTACATGTTGAGTTGTATGACATACAAACGAACGAATATCATATCTTACTAAGATGTATTTCATTTCAAATTCAATTATAGCACGATTGAAAAGCGATGCTTCCGATGTCAATTCAAATATGATATTGAAATTTCATTTCTAAACTCGCATTTCTTCATTTCCACGTACTTAGTTATTTAGTAGCAACGAGTGAAAAAGAATCTTATCTGGATAGCACGTGATTTTTTATGTACTTTGATGAATTATTTAAATCCATTTAGGAAACATATTTTCATTCATTTTTACCACTTTTTAAAACTGTGCCACACGACTAAAATGTGTCGCTTTTGGTGACTTTGTTCCTCTTATAAAATAATTTAATTTTACTCACCAGAATTCAAACGACAAAATTGATATTTTTATTTATGATATGAAATGAGTGAAATTTTGTCAATTAGCTGGAGTCGTAACACTATACTTTTAGCAAATGTGTTTTCCTCATTCATTGAATATCTTAATTATTCGATACCTTTATTATTGTTAATAAAGGTATTACATACGACTGCATTTTGCTATTTTATTTAAGCTTATTTAAAACATTGAATATTATCTAACCTTTTCGTTAAATCATTCCAGATCTAGAGTGCTTGAAAAGTATAGGTCAGCCGAAAACTCGAATTGCGATTTTCGACATGATTCCAATACTTTCCTTATACATTACCATATACAAAAATGGTATGCGAGACAGCAGAGGAAATTCGTTAAATTATGCCAGTATATATTATGTATTCAATCAGTACGCACTATTTATATATATCGACTGAGTCAACGACTCACTGACAATAAGTCATCACTGTATCTCAAGTCAATCAATGAGTCATCACTGTATCTTACTAAGCTATAAACTAAAGCTAGAAACCTGAAATTTTACATCAAAGTTTATTGTGAGTCATATAGGTGTACTCTAAGAGAATATATTTCCATAATACCACTTCTAAAGGGATGAATAGTGGGGGAGATGAACAAGGGACATGATCACTGGTTCCCCGCTAGCTACGAAGAGTTATGAACTCACACATGTTTTCACAGGCAACATGTTGTCACAGGTTTGTAAAAAAAGATATAGGACGGTTTCAAAATAATAGAACATTATTAATCTAATACATAATCAATCGCATAATATATTTTATACTCTGAGCATGGCAATGGAAATTTCATCTTTACAGGAGCTTTTATTAAATTTTAAATATTTTTTCTGCTACATTTAATTTTTTATCAAGATATCAAAGACGATGCGAAGTCACCAAAAATGATTCAACTAAATGATTTAGTCGTTTTAAAATCGTTCGTGTATGCGCATTTAAAGTTTCACGTAAACCGCAATAGAAATTCCTTGATAAAAAGCAATTTGATGAAAATTTTAAATGTATAAATCTTTCATTACAGTCATGCAAATTATAGAATATATGCTATACATTATTGATTTCTATACTCTAAATATTTTTATTTCATTATAGGTACTGATTTATCGTACGTACATTTTAAGCATACACGGAGACGTACATCTGTCATGTCGCAATTCTGCGCCATGAGCCTTTCTTATTTTTCTGCGAGAGAAACATCCTTCTCTCCGTTCGTGCCTGTGCTGTGTTTTTCGTTAAGACTTGTTTCTATTGAAATTGCATTAAAAAGCGCATTTGGTCGTGAATTCGTTGGAATGTCTGGACTTGGTGTCTGGCCGGGATGCGTGACGTCGGCTCACTTGTTACTAGGAGAAGCGCGCCTGTCCAATCAGGAAGAGGCGAAAAGCGAAGGAGAACTTTTTTTTCGTGGGCTCGAGCGACCCACACTTTGCTCGCTTGGAGCTGAAAACTTCCGACTGAAAGGTCGCATCGAAAGTTTTGTCTGGTAAAGACAAAGGGTTTTAGCCGAAATGGCTAACTGGCGGAGATGGGCATTTTGGTTCTAAGGGAAACCGCCCCTGCATTTCTGGAGATGATTGAAGAAGATCCTGGAAACCTACATTAACTTTTCTGTACATTTTCTAAAATATATTTTTTATTCCAGGAAATCTATCCGACATCGACGCCGAGCTTGAAGTAGTTATTCCGAAATGATTCAGATCGGTGTCAAATAGACTGATGTCCGGTACTTAAAGTTTTTGGACTTTTCCTCATCTTTTTCCTTTGAGAACTTTTTGGTTCTGCCAAAAACCGTGCACACCCGATGAGAGGTATTTTCTGCAAAGCTTGAAATGTATAATAGCCAGGTAACATTTTCTTTACGAGAAATTTAATGCCGTACAGCACTGGCATAACGAGGACTAAATTCTATAAATATGACGGGCTCATGTAAGATTATATTGTGTTTAATTTAAATTCCTGATTAAATCAGATGATTTTTGAATATCTTAATTATTGGTTGCTATATTAATTTGACCAGAGCAGTAATGTTGAATGTGTTATAATAGATAAGCTCTGAAGTCTCTGAATTAAAATTTGAAAGCTAAAATGCATATATTCATTCTTGAAAATATTAAATAAATATTAATTTGTGTGATAAATGAGCCTGATTTTTGTGTTGCCTTTGTGTTTTACTCACTGCAAATCATTTGGGATTTAATTCTCCTAAACTGGGAAACCCTTTAAAATTTGAACCTGGTGTTTTTATTGGTAATGTTGACAAAATTATTTATGTTAAAATTAATTGTTCTCTTTGGCATTTTGAAATTACGATCACGTCCTTGTGGGTAGTGGAGTCAGTAGATGCTGTTTGGTACTGATCCCGTTCCCACAAATTGGTGCCGTATCCCTTTCCCAGAGTATTACAGTGAGTGAAACATTGAATTTTATGAAGGAGTGCAGAAATATTTGTATTGATTATATGCATATGAGTACTGCAGAATTTGAATGTCGAAGTAAGTCACAAAATTTCTTTTAGTGGTGCAAAATATTTGAGTTTAATGGGCATGGAAAATTTTTTATTTATGTGTCATAAAGTAAATATAAAAGTGCAAAAAGCACATAAGCCCAGATGCATCAGAGTATTATTTGCATAGTAAAATTTTGTTACATATATATTCTTGAATTGTTTGACATACATAAATACACAAAATTCTATATGATATATGATATATATGAGTAAATTGAAATTTCCAAATACACACACATTGAAAGGTAAATACATAAAGTGCATACATTTATTTATGAAAAGTGAATACAAAAGTTCTGTGCACATGCAAAAGTGATTCGAAGTTCATGATAATGAACAAAAAGTGAAAAAAAAAAGTTACACGTAGTGTTTTTCCTGTGCTCTATTTACACATAAATGAGTGATAGAAAGTGAAATTTTTTCGAAATAAACCGTGAAAGTGAAACTATTGTTGTGATAACTGTGAAATATGCCTCGAAATAATAAAAATTCTCGTGCAAGTAGGAGTAGTGACTCCTCTGCACAACCTGGTTCATGGAACCGTGTGCCTTCGGTGTCTCCACCACGACTTTCTCCAAATTCTGGCAGATCAGCTTCCGCTGTCAGAGACTCAAACAAAATGAAGGTCGGAATTGGATCGCAGTTCCTTGGATCCATTCCGGGTTTTGCTGGCAATGCAAATGAATCTTTCCAGGACTTTTTGGAAAAGTTTTCCCTGGTCGCTGACCATGCCGAATGGTCTAATCGAGATAAAATTTTCGTCTTGAAGTTGAAGTTGTCTGGTCGTGCTGAAAGACTGATAAAATCAATTCCAAGACTGAACCAAAGCACGAATTTTTCAGAATTAGTGAACGCACTCAAGGACAATTTTACTAAGAAAAAAGATATTGCCAGGAATGTTGCTAACCTGGTCAATTGTAAACAAATGATTAACGAAGAAGTTCGAGTATACGCGAACCGCATAGAAGCTGAATCCTATGTGGCTTTCCCACAAGATACTGGGACTGACAATGAAGATTCCCTGAGAACTGCTATATTACTAAATGCATTTAAAAAAGGATTGAAAATCCTTATTCGAAAAGCTGTTTTATCTGCAAACCCACAGTCATTTGAAGCTGCAAAAGAGATAGCAATATTGGAAGAAGAAGTGCAAAATGAAGTGCTGGAAGAAATGACAGAGGACATAAATGCTGTGAGAATTGAAAATGACCCTAAACATGAAATTGAAGAGCTGAAGAAAGAATTGAGTTCAAAGAAGAAAGAATTTGAGAAGTTAAGAAAAAAACTTAGTGAGAACTCAGAGAAAAGAAAGAAAAGATTGAATGAAATAAGAGAAGATCTGGAAAAGAGCAATTCCAGTTTTGAGGATTCCTTCGTGGATACGCCCTCTACAAGCAGATACAATGAAAATGAATTGGAAGAGGAAGATTGGGAAGATATTCCAGTAAAAAAGAAACATAAACCATCAACATCTTTCAGAACTTCTACACCATCCAAAAGATCTGAAAATAGAAACCGTTTTAGTCAAAGAAGAACTCCAGTTGCCTCACAGGAAGAAGAGTGGTATGTTAAAAGTCCATATCAAAATTATTCTCCAAGAAAGAACTCTCTAGCCTTTAGAAGACCTTTTCGTAACAGTTCATATAGAAATTCAAATTTCCAGAGAAGAAATTTTTCAAATTTTAGAAATTCCTTTGATAATTATAAATCACAAAACTTCAATAATTTTGGATATAGAAGAAATAACAGATATTTTAATAATAGATTTGGTAATAGAAGACAATTTAGAAGACAGAATTTCAGAACACAAAACTTTCAATCTCCAAATTTTAATAGACAAAATTCTGAAGTTAGTTGCATGACTGAATATGAAGCTCCTTGCCAAAACAATTTTCCTATTATTCAAGTTTTTTTTAATAATAGGAATATTCAAGTTTTTTTGTTGAAGATGTCAAACTAAATGCATTAATCGACACTGGAAGTTCCATAAACATTATCTATAGTGATGCCTTACAGAAAATTAACCCTAGGAAAGTGCAATTAAAACATACATCCATTATTGTGAAGGGAGTTGGAGATCATGATGTTTGGGCTGATGAGAAAGCTTCTTTTCTTTTGTCCGTTGGAAAAGACAATATTGTGATTGAATGTTGCATTTTAAACACACCTGCACCTAACGAATACAACATGATTTTGGGAAGTACCTTTCTGCATAAAAATAAAGTGACCATTACCTTTGGACACAAAGATGTTCAACCTGAAATATCTGAGTGCAATGCTATAAATTATAAATATGATAGAAGAAATTACAATTTTACAAATGATGTGGATTATAGATCCAAAGAGACAAATTTTTCAAGAAATTTTAGAGGATATGAAAATAGGTGTAATAATGGATATTTATTTGAACAAAACAATTTTCACAATGAATTTAGAGATGTTGATTTTAGAAATTCTGATGCAAATGTGAATGAAAGGTCAAATTATGAATGTGAAAATGATTTACATGAAATGCAGATGAATGATTATGTACATACAAACAGATCTTTGACAGAAAACAATATCAGTGACAATGAAATTTTTCAGACAAGTTGTGATAAACATGATGAAGGAAGTTCACAACAGGACAATACTTTGGGTATTGCAAAAGCTTTTAACAAATGTGTTTTGAAACCATACACGGAGTCATTTATTAAATTAAAAAGAAATTATAAAATTCAGAAAGACACGACAATTTTACTTGAACCTATCAATAATAAAGAATTTTCTGCAAATAAAATTTTCATTGCTAGAAGCATTCATAGAATTCCTGAAAATGACTTTTTGTATGCAAAAGTTGCAAATCCATCTGAGAAAATTGTTTATATAAACAAAGGTATGAAATTAGGAACTTTCGAAAATATCTATGAAGCTGATATTGACATAAATAATAGAGTTGACATTGAGAACTGTATTGAAGAGAATGAAACATTTGATGCATGGGGAGGAGAATTTGATTTGAAACATATGAATTATGCTCAAAAAACTTTGCTTTTGAAATTACTAAGTAAATATAAACATGTTTTTGCTAAGAATATGAAAGAGTTGTCTGGATGTGACACTATTTTGCATGAAATTAATCTTGAATCTAACATACCTGTTAGGCAGAAGCCATACCGTATACCTCATAATTTACAGAAAGAACTTTCGCGCCAGGTGAATGAATTGCTTGATGCCAAAATCATTCAACCAAGTACATCTCCTTACAATACTCCTGTGCTGTTTGTTAAGAAACCTGATGGAAGTTATCGGTTAGTAGCGGATTTCCGAAAGTTAAATAAGATCACGATAGTGGAAAACTATCCTATTCCGAATATATCGGAACTCATCGATAATTTGTCTGGAGCCTTGTATTTTTCGACTCTGGATTTGACCAGTGGATTTTACCAATTGTGTTTACATCCTAATGATTATCAAAAAACTTCTTTTTCAACACCTGACGGACATTTTGAATGGACCAGAACTCCATTTGGTCTTAAGAATGCGCCTGCATCCTTTCAGAGACTGATGTCTCTGGTGCTGGCTGGCATATCTGGAATTTATATAGACGACATAATCGTCGCTTCAAGAACATTCGAAGAACATTTGAAAAAACTAGAAGAAATTTTTGTAAGATTAAGTAAACATGGTCTTAAATTGAAACCAAGCAAATGCTATTTTTTCAGAAAAACAATTAAGTATCTTGGATTTTTAGTATCAAATGGAAAAGTACAACCTGATACTCATAATTTGGAAGTTGTAGAAAAATTCAAAATTCCTAAATCAATTAAGAATGTGAGACAATTTCTTGGACTCACTGGATTCTATAGAAAATTCATAAAAGATTATGCTGAACTTACCCTTCCACTGACAGATTTACTGAAGACTAAGAATAATGAAAGTAAAAAGAAATTTATTTGGACTAATGAAGCTCAAAAATCTTTTGAGATTTTAAAAGGAAAACTTTTGTCAAAACCAATTTTGACCCTTCCAGATTTTAGAAAACCATTTATTTTACATACTGATGCTTCAAATCACTCTTTAGGATGTTATTTGTCCCAAGAAGATGAAAATAAAATTTTGCATCCAATATCTTATGCTAGTCGTAAACTTAATGAAGCTGAATGTAAATACAGTGTTGTCGAAAGAGAAGCATTAGCTGTTGTTTGGGCTACAAACTATTACAAACACTATTTAATTGGAAAACCTTTCACAATTTTTTGTGACCAGAAATCTTTAACCTTTGTATTTAAATTAAAAGATCCTACATATAGATTGGCTAGATGGATTGCATCTCTATCACAATTTGATTATCAAATAGTACATAAACCAGGAAAAGCAAATGTGGTTGCTGATTATATGTCGAGAAATGTAGATGAATGTACAAATACTATTGACAATATTCCACAAAGATTTGTGTCACAATATAAAGTTATAAATCAAAATGTTAATCAAAGTTTTCCAAGTGTAAATCCAAATTCTAATAGTAGCAATATAAGAGAATCAGAAGTCAATTTGAATCCTGCCAATACAAATGAAATAAATGAAATTTGTGCTGTTAATAATAATGAAAGTGAAATTCAAAATGAAAATAACATACAAAGTGGTCAATTGGAACAAACATTTACTTGTCCTACCTTGCTCATAAGAATTAAGAATGCTCAAAAATCTGACCCAAGGTGCAATAAAATTATAGATCTCTTAGATAAAAACATAAAACCTTACCCACAAACTTTGGTATTTTTTAGAAAAGATGATATCTTATGGTGTACTCATAAACACCCTAAGCGTAGACACCAAGAACAAGAAAGAGTTGTTGTTCCACAGGAACTTGTGTCTGAAATTTTATGGCTGCATCATGATTGCCCTACTTACGCACATTGTGGATTTAGAAGAACTTTAGCTTCTGTGAGTAGAAAATACTTTTGGCAGGGAATGTATTCCCAAACCCAAAACTATGTCGCATCATGTGAAATTTGTGTGGTAAATCGTGGTTTTAGAAATAATAAAGCACCCATCCAAAAAATCTCAAAATCCACATATCCATTTGAGCGAATAGCTATGGATTGTGTCGGACCATTACCTATATCAAGATCTGGAAATAAATTTATTTTAGTCATAACTGACTATTTTACAAGATGGCCTGAAGTATATCCCTTAGATTCAATTAAAACTGAAGATATTTTGAATTGCTTAGAGCACTACATGGCTCAGCATGGTATACCCAAATACATCGTCTCGGATCAAGGGACGAATTTTGTTTCTAGAACAGCAAGATGTTTTTATAAGAAATTAGGAATAATAAAGAATACTACTACTGCCTACATGCCATCAGTAGACGGTTGTGTTGAAAGATTAAATGGTACTTTGATCAGATCCTTGAAAAATATTGCATATAACGATAGAGATAACTGGGACAAATTGATCCATTTTGCTTTATTAGCACATAGAAATGCCATACATGCTTCTACGGGTGAATCACCTGCTTATTTACTCTATGGTAGAGATTTAACAGTTCCAAATACCTTGATTGCTGGATTTAAACCTCCGACATATGAATCAACATATGATTATGGTGAAGACATGAGATTCCGACTTAAAAGAACATATGACGTGGTAAAAAGTAACTTAGAAAAAGCTGAAAATTCACAAATTTTACAACAGCATAAGAAAGCAAAGATGCCCAATATTAAAGTTGGTGATTTAGTGTATCTTTACACTCCCTTTTTGCCTCAAGGCCAGTCAAGAAAACTGAGCTCTTTTAATAAAGGCCCTTTTAAAGTGATAAAACAAACTTCTGCTGTCAATTTTTTAGTAAGACATGTGATGAATCCCAAAAATGAACAACTGGTTCATGTGAACAGACTGACTCTTTTACCTCCAAGAAGAGAGGAATTGCAAAAGTTTTCAAAACAAACTACTGAAAGTCAAAAACTGAACTCTAAGTCAAATAAACTTACTCCTGTGATCACCGCTGAGAAAGACTCTGTGAAACTAAAATCCTGTTTATCAAAAGGTTCAGAAAAATCTCAAAACAAAAAAACTGTGAAAAGAGTAAGATTTAATTTGCCAAATAAAAAGGTAAATGAAAATGCTGTTCACACTAGAGTAAACTTTCATGCTAATAAAAATCAACAATATGTTCAGAGAAATAGTTCAAATAACTTTGATAATAGAGGAAATGGAAGAATCATTTACAATAACAAATATAGAAATAATTATACACCACACCAAAATCATAATTATATGACAAACAGAAACACACGTACACCTTATAATCTTAGGAATCAAAGATTTGCACAATATTAAATTTTGGTTGAGTTCACAATTTTTCAGAAATTAAATTTTGCAAGAAAAATCTCATTTTAAATTTAAGTTGATACTTGTTTAAGTTTTTATATTTCAATATTGTCTTTTAAAATAGAATTTATGAGAAAATTGTTGTGATTTTAAAATTTATTGGAAATCTTGCATTTAAAGTAAAAAGTAAATAAGAAAAAGTAATTGATTTGTGAACTATAATTTATGAATGTTTATATTATAATTTAAATAATTGGTAATTTTGTTAATTGACTCTCCTTGGACTTTAAAATTTTTCGAGAGTCTTGTTTTGATCGACTTTGATTATATTGATGTGTTTTATTGTAAAAAAATGTTTGATTATTTTGTTAAGTTCTTGAATGAAAGTAATTAAAATGGTGGTGGTAATTTGTGTTCCCCTAAGTAAAAGGGAGGAAATTTTGAATTTTGGAAAAAGGTAAATGATTTTGATAAAATAAAATTGAAATTAAAATTGAAATTAATATAAAGTAAATATAAAGAATTTAAGTAATTTGAATTTGAAAATGAAAAGTTTGAGTTTGAGAATTTTTGAAATTAATGAAATTTTTTTTGAAGATCAAAAGTAAATGATCTCTTTTGAAAAATGTTTTTGAAACTTTGTTGCTGAGAGAGGTGAAATTTTTGGCTGATGTTTTGTTGAAATTCTTTTTTCTTGAAATTCCATTTCACATTATTGTTTTTTTTTTTGACCAGCAGTTTTCAAACATCTACACACATTTAAGTGAGTCATCATATTTTTATGCTGCAACCTCTTTTTCTGAAAGCTGGCTGGTGGACGCAAACATTGGACAAATCTACTCGGATCACAGACGAAGAAGCAGCTTAGCAAATTAAAAGTTCCGAACTTTTGTGGCAGGACTGGAGTCCTGGACGACAACTTGCTCCGAGCCTACCTAGGAGGGTTGTGATTGGCCAGGTGGGAAACTGGTGAAGCTGTGAGGATGATGATAATGAAGAAGATGATGATGATGACGATGATGGGGTCAGCGCAAGCTGCCCAAAATTTTTGTTTGTCCGTGGCTTCTGAGGCGTGTCCTGGCGTCCTGTTTCTGCTGCAATCGCTTCCTGCACGCGAGTATTTTTTTTTCTTTTTACACCTCCCTTTTTCTATTTTGGCAACTCGTTAGTCCCCGCCGAGTTTGCTCTTTAGATGTGTTCCTGCTCTTTTACATAACTGACGTGAATTTCAGGAGAATTTTTTCTTCTTTCTCTCTCTCAGTAGACAAATGTGTTTAAATGTAAATTTTTGTTTTGTGACATGAAATGGTCACTTGTTGAAATAATTTCAGAGTGAAAGTTGTTAAAAGTAAAGTAAATTGAAATTTTAAGATAAATTGAATAATGTAAATATAAATGAATGATTTAAAGTAATTTATGAAAGTGTGTCAGAATAAGAAAATTCTGAATTGTCTTGATGATAAAAATAAGTTGAATTAAAGTTAATGTTAAAATTTGTTGAATAAATGATGAAAAGTTGAAATGTTGAAAAATTGAAGATAAATATAATTTAAAGTTAATATATTGAATTTGAAATTAATTTAAAGTGAAAGTTAAGATTAAATGAAAGTTTTTGAAATGGAAAATTGAATTAAGAAATGTAAAAATTGAAAGTGACTTTGTTCTCAAATAGTGAGACAATTTTTGAATGAGTAAAAGAATCTCATTACCTGATTATGACAAATTTAAATTTAAATTAATTTTCAAAATATGTAATCCTTAAGAATTTTTGTGTCATTTGTGTGTTTTGAAAGTGACAATTGTTTGAAATTGTTTGAAATTTTTTTTAATTGTTTATATTGTTAAGTTTGTAAATTCATATTATATCATATTTTGTTTTTCATATCACCTGGTTGATCTCAATGTGGTTGATTGAGATATTGTGTGTCAGGCAAAGTGCCTTGACAAATTTTCTTCTGAATTTTAGTGTAATTTAAATGTGAATTTTTGTAAAGGTTCCTTTAAGATGTGGTGACGCTTTGTCATCCTTTTGGTTTCTTTTGATCTTTACCTGTGGTGATGAGTGGCTTGGCCAGTCATTCAGATCTGCAGTGGCGTTGTCTTGAGAAACGTTGGGGCCCACGTTTTCTCGCCCAAAATTTTGTTCTAAATTATTTTACACTTACAGGTTCCTAAAACTCTTTGTACATTTTTTTTGTTTTGTGTTTTTGAGTGAGCGAAAAATTTTCCTCACTCTGTTCGGAAAATTTTTGACTCCCAGGAGGGGAGAGCTGTCATGTCGCAATTCTGCGCCATGAGCCTTTCTTATTTTTCTGTGAGAGAAACATCCTTCTCTCCGTTCGTGCCTGTGCTGTGTTTTTCGTTAAGACTTGTCTCTATTGAAATTGCATTAAAAAGCGCATTTGGTCGTGAATTCGTTGGAATGTCTGGACTTGGTGTCTGGCCGGGATGCGTGACGTCGGCTCACTTGTTACTAGGAGAAGCGCGCCTGTCCAATCAGGAAGAGGCGAAAAGCGAAGGAGAACTTTTTTTTCGTGGGCTCGAGTGACCCACACTTTGCTCGCTTGGAGCTGAAAACTTCCGACTGAAAGGTCGCATCGAAAGTTTTGTCTGGTAAAGACAAAGGGTTTTAGCCGAAATGGCTAACTGGCGGAGATGGGCATTTTGGTTCTAAGGGAAACCGCCCCTGCATTTCTGGAGATGATTGAAGAAGATCCTGGGAACCTACATTAACTTTTCTGTACATTTTCTAAAATATATTTTTTATTCCAGGAAATCTATCCGACATCGACGCCGAGCTTGAAGTAGTTATTCCGAAATGATTCAGATCGGTGCCAAATAGACTGATGTCCGGTACTTAAAGTTTTTGGACTTTTCCTCATCTTTTTCCTTTGAGAACTTTTTGGTTCTGCCAAAAACCGTGCACACCCGATGAGAGGTATTTTCTGCAAAGCTTGAAATGTATAATAGCCAGGTAACATTTTCTTTACGAGAAATTTAATGCCGTACAGCACTGGCATAACGAGGACTAAATTCTATAAATATGACGGGCTCATGTAAGATTATATTGTGTTTAATTTAAATTCCTGATTAAATCAGATGATTTTTGAATATCTTAATTATTGGTTGCTATATTATTTTGACCAGAGCAGTAATGTTGAATGTGTTATAATAGATAAGCTCTGAAGTCTCTGAATTAAAATTTGAATGCTAAAATGCATATATTCATTCTTGAAAATATTAAATAAATATTAATTTGTGTGATAAATGAGCCTGATTTTTGTGTTGCCTTTGTGTTTTACTCACTGCAAATCATTTGGGATTTAATTCTCCTAAACTGGGAAACCCTTTAAAATTTGAACCTGGTGTTTTTATTGGTAATGTTGACAAAATTATTTATGTTAAAATTAATTGTTCTCTTTGGCATTTTGAAATTACGATCACGTCCTTGTGGGTAGTGGAGTCAGTAGATGCTGTTTGGTACTGATCCCGTTCCCACACATCATTCCAAAATCTTCTTCAAATCTTTCCATCACTATCTAGAAGAAAATATAACTTTTTGTACTATCCCATAGAAATTTTCCAATGCAATGGAAATTTCAGAATTTTAAGAAATGATACATAAAATTCATATATATAATTTTTATATAATTCTTGCATTATATACAAATGGGCACTAATTAGTTATCAAAAAGTTTGAAAATAATTCTGATGGATCCTATGAAAAGATAAAAACTTTATTCAGATAACGACAGACAATGATTTGGCCGTTCCCTGTAACTGCTTCACACCCTGTGGGTCAGCTGGACGGTTTGGGTAATAAAGACATTAATGGCACATGAAATGTCATTAAATACAAGGTGTTGCTTTGAGCCATTTTCCTTTTAGGAAAATCTCAATATGAAAACTTTGTTTTCTTTGTTGAGTCTTCAGGTAAGATAAATGAATCGGATCGCGTTCCATAGATTTAAATTTTGACAGGACATTTTCAAAGGCGTGTTTCCTAATTGGGTTCGTTTTCGAAATGGAATGTAACAACGTAAAAATATTAAATATAAGTTAATGAAGTGAGAATTATTTCAGAAGAGAAAATAATTGTGTATATTATCAATATTTCTATCTAATTTGTCTAATAATTTCTTTTATTCGTTTTACTTTTTCAAAATATCATCACAATTGTTCATTCACTTGATCATGTTCAGCTAGCCCTTTATTTGTATTTTATGAGATATGTATAAAGAAAACTCTACTTTTACTGCTATAATTTGAATTGAAATCTTATGTATATAACATAGTAATCGGTCCAACAGTTTAAAGTGGATTTCGAAACAGTACGAATATTCAGTCATATCCGAGGTTCTACCGCGGATATAAACTTGGGATAAATGGATTTTAAGAATAAAAATCATAATAGTTAGAATACTTTCCGTTTAATTGAGCTAGAAAAAATATAGCTTCTTAACAATTAAATAGAAATGCTTTAAGTAGTGATTAAAAAAGAATGGATAAAAAAACAAAAAACATAACTATCGAATTTAAGCATTTAAAACAGGGAAATTAATACTTTTGAAACATTTAGTTATAACTGTTTTTAATAAGTTTAATTTATTAAACAATGTATGACGTTTAGCGTCAAAAATAGTCTTCTTAATCAAAAATTGGATCGATTAGATTCTGTCAAGTGTTATACTACATGTAAGTAGGCAAAGTTTCAACTTTCTAGGTCAGCCCGGTGGGCGGTGGTGGTGGTGGTGGTGCTGTGTGTGTGTGTGTGGGTGTGTGTGGTGGGTAGGGGCACTTTATGTTTCTGGAGAGATTTTCGATTTTTCTGTGATTTATCCGTCATTCTGTCCTGGAGAAAAATCGAAAATCCATCTCTGTTACATTCAATCCCATTCTCTATACCAATAATGTGCAAAGATTTAGCCTTCACATGAGTTGTAACTGTTAAAACAGTAGAAGGAACTCTTACTCGTAATAAACCGTGTTTTTCACTTATGCACATTTAATATTATACTGTCTTATTGAAATCGGGATTTCAAAGTGGACAGAATGATCTGTATTTAACCGGGTCATTTTCATATATTTTAATTCTTATAATTTTGTGTGCATTGATAATTAAATTTACTTTTAATGTATTGTTAAATAAATTGGAAAGTGTGAACTTTAAAATAAAAGTGGTTCGTGATTGTGAAAAAGAAAAAGCATGGTTTGCGGTTGGGAGTGACGCAACAGCGCCCCAACACCTTTTGCCCGAGCACAGCAGATGGTTGGTCGCCGAATTGGGTTAGCATATAATACCATTAGTTAACAATGTGCGCACAACAACAATATCCAATTTAATTGTTTAACTGCAATTTACTGGAACAATGTATTTTAGCAAAATACTCTTTTCTTCTTCAACAATGCAATTCCCTTTGTTACAAACTATTAATATCAACAATATGTTTTCACTTTAAATTGAGGTTTTACGTATGTGAGTAGCAACTCAAGCGATTTTGTGTGAATATTTAAACGGGTACAAACGTTAATAGTTTTTTCTTTTAGTGTTTTATAACACGCTGTGGTACGTTTTTATTAAGCATTACTTAGTTAAAATAATTTCTTTTTATATAAAAAGACAACCTTTCCATCTATTCGCTAAAACCAAGTTATCTCTTTACATCAAATTCTGAACATCGTATCAGCAATAGAAAAAAGTATTGATGTGGAAGATGTGTAAGTCCAATTTGAAAAATGTGAGAATATTTCCTAAAGAACATCGGACTGCGAAGATTCGAATGATCATTCAAATGTTCAAAAGCATCTCAACTATACATTTGTTCAATATCTTATAAACGGGGCCTTTGGCGACTTGGTAGAGTTGCTTAAACCTGACGGTCGAACTTCAGCGGCCATGACAGTAATTCTAAAAAAACATCAACGACCGATGGAAATTTTGATGTGGACTCAATTCTCTCATAAAAATATCCAATCTGTCATTGAGGACATCACTATAGAGCCCTCACTAGCGCGAGTATATCTGATAACTTGCCAAATGGGACCGTTATCATACACTTTAAAGACCCATTCGTTCTGAGATTTTTACGACCCTCTGCTATTAATAAGTCGATGGCTAACCGATATATTGGAAGGACTTAATTACCTCCACAAACGAAACATTTGCTATTTAGATATCAAGGCAGCCAACGTACTTATAGCGTATGAGATGGCAGCAGTGCTGAGTGACTCTTTTACAATACCGTCTGCAGAACAACGAACTTTAAGGTTAGTTTGAGGGTTTCAATAAATTATATAATAGTTTTATTGTTATATCATTTATCAAAAGGGGAGAAATGTAATTTACATTTTAACTTTGACACATGGCTAGACTGAGAACAAAATAATATAAAAGATAAATTTTTATTTTTAGCAGAAATTATTTGTATTAATTATGTATTGAACTGGATATGTAATAAAAAAATGCATTAAACTGTATAGTTTTTAAAAGTCAGTTTTGTATTCTGGTAATTTATGATATCAAAGAACGATGAGTTGAGTAGTTTATATATATCTATCATACGAAATGTGACCAATAAAGAAATATATTCCCCAGAATGTCTGGTTTAAATAATTTGAGAGACAAAGACAGATTTCCATCTTGCACAATTTGAGAAAAAAATCTTTAAAATTCTGCGAAGATGTAGTTTTTCTTCTTTATCAGTTTATAATATATATATAAAGGTTATGTTTTTGCAAAACCCTTCTTAACAGGGGGGGGGGGAGTTATTCTTCCCAAAATAAGTACCGTACTCTCATTGCATAAAACGACATCCATGAATATGTTTCACTCTTTTTATGCGTTTTTGAGTATGACGTTGCATCCACGTGCGTTGCATTCTCGTTGCATGGCGTTGCAACCTCGTGCAGCTCGAGATCAATCTTGATAGAATTGAAACCGTCTGCGTTCTGAGAGGGCTGAATTTGTCTGTCTCAATAACGGTTCGTCAAATTGTAGCGCATATCAAAATTGCTTGCTACAAATGCTGGGATTTGTAATTTCAAGTTGAAGAGCCCATAAAAGTGCGAAACAAGTTCATGGAAGCTGTAACTTGCCATGGGAGAGGAAAACATTAAGATATAAGTTGCTTTTGGAAGGAAAGCGAGCTCTCTTTATCAGAAGAAAAACAAAACAATTGCTGCTCTGTATTGCCCTCCTGAAACTCGTTCAAGTCAAAGATTTAGAACTTAAGTAGGAGGCACCTCATTTGACTTGTCGAAAGCCCAGACCGTCCGACTCGTCCTTGGACATGAGCAGCAGTTTAGACAGTCGGCTCATTTGACTTGTGGATGTTCGGAATTTTAGCTCTTATCATGCTGACAGACAATTATATAGAAAGGCGCTTTCCATGAGTGTGCAGTGGGTTCGATGATGTTTACCCTCTCGTAGACCGTACGTTCATTTATTCAAACTACTAAATATTACTTCCCCACATTCTTACACAATGGTTTGAATTTTATTCTGTTAATAATAATTAAACCATTTGGGATGCCCATTATAGAGGATTTTTTTACTCATTTTATTTTGTTGAATTCTATGTTGTGGATTTTTTAAGAATTTATTTAGGCAGAAGATCTGAGCTGTGCATGCAGTTAAGAAGAATATATTTAAAATTTACATCATATCTTCGTACCGGTTTATTATCGGGACCTACTTAACAGTTCTCAAAATCTTTAGTTTCCATATTTGTCAAACTATATATATCTTTTAAAAACTTATGAAATTATATATTCACTATAAATTTGCAAAACTATATTTTGTATTATATATTATAAGGGAAAGTAAAATCCATTATTATCAACGTCCTAAAACTTCAATATCATAAACAATTCTAGGTATTTGCCCCCCCAAAAAAAGTATTTGCAAAGTAGATTTTGAACATTTTTTAATGGAAGTAAATTTTCTAGATAACGGCACCATTCCTCTAATATTTTAAGAAAAATGTTAAGTAACACTTGTCCAAACATTGTGAAAGTATTTATTTTCGAAGGAATCTAATTTTTATAAAAACAATTCTTTATTCGAAAAATGCCTTGTTTGGTTCTAAACGTAAAAAACGATGATTAGAAAAAGAAGAAATAATCGGTCAAAATCTGATTAAGTTTACTCTGTATAAAGTAAATCCGCTATATAAATGATATTTGGGTTTACATTTAGATTTACATTTACACACAAAGATTATCCATCTACAGTAAAGTTTTCCATGTAGCTTTCGTAGAAAAGCTTTATATTGTGTGCGATCTGTTAATGGAATAGAAGGAAATGTAATAGTTTTAATAAATTTATAGATAGACTATCGACTAACAGGCAGAGGTTGTTGATTCAAATATCTGCTGGGACAAGAGATCTTCAAAATGGCAACAGATGTTGGGTTGCTTTAGAATGTATGTAATTTGGAGGTTTGAAAATTTACTTTTATTTCTTTTTCCCTGGCTCAATATTCTTAATTTGGTAATATTTAAATAATATTTATTGGCTTTTTCATTTATTCTTTAATTAGAATATTTTTAATCTTCTAAATTAATTTTATTTATAATATTCTTAGTTAAAAATGTTCCATTCCTTAAATTAATATTACCTTTGATTTGTAAATTTTAAAAATTATTTATTTATTTGATTCCCCTTAAAATTCCCTTTAATTTGATGTCCCATTTTCCCATTTTGGTTAGAAATTCCGTTTGTTCTTCAGTTTCAAGTTATTTCCATGTCTCACTGCAATTCAAAAATTTCAGTTGCGGACATTTTCGGAATTCTGTTTTGCGGGCTTTTTACTGCGATTAATATGCCACCTAAGCGTTTTTCGCACCTCTTTGGAATTCGTGATTTATTTTAATTGGTTCGCGTTTTTACGGATCGTCTGCTCTCGGAATTATGAGTATTATTTTGGCAATTCTAATTTCGGTAAGCGAATTTTAATTGCTGCCGTTTATCTAAACTCCGCCCTTTTGCCTCACGTATAAATACGCGCGCAGAATTTTTCAGTTTCAGTTTTTTTTGTTGAAATCCTTCGTCGTGTCTTAGCGCGAGAAGCGCGTTGTTGATTTTCGAATGGAACTTATGTTCCACGCGAGCTTTTCAATGGAACGTTAAGTTCCTCGCGTTATTTTTTAACATTGTAGTTTTAATTTAAATGATGGTTTTTCGAGCTTTTATCGCGTAATTTGCGACGTAACTCTCCGGAAAAGTGTGTGGTGAAATTCCTTATGCGAGTTACGTGGAAGTAGTATCTAACGAGGACGGCTGATTTTAAGAAGATTTTAGCGTTCCAGATGTAGTTGTTAGGCCTCTGCTGATGAATTTTCTCCGGATCCCAAGAAAACCAGTGTAGTTTTATTCCTGTCAACTCCACTATTAGAACTTTTTGTCTCCAACCAGTGCAGCTCTAATAATTGGAACTTCCCCCCCCCCCCGGTCTGATGACCCAGCTGGTGAATATTGCTGTTATATTTAAACTCCTAATTTCTTAAATTCTCATTATTTTTGAAATGTATTTAATCAAAATTTATTCTGTAAATATAAAATTCTATACTTCATTCTGAGAGCAAATTTCTAAACCTTCATAAATTTATAGGAGCCTGGGTAAATTCTAAAATTCTTTAAATTTAATATTTTTGTTAATGATTTTCTGATGGAATTTAAAATAGATTGTTTTGAGTAAAGTTTTTATGCTAATTCCTTAATTTTAACTAAGTTGATAAAATTCTAAAATTCTAATGTTAATTCTTCCTGAGTTGCCTGCCTGTGAGCAGTGTTTATGTATTTGTTAATTTGAATTAATTTGAAGTTACAATTTAATAAACTAATTTTCTTTAAACTAAATATTATGTCTTCCTTTATCTCTTTTAAACACAGCAGGTTTTATTCTATCCTTCAAACACAACAGTAGTTTTGGTGCCGTGTACCAGTCTAGAAATTGCTCTCATGTTTAATAATATTTATTAGTAGTATTAAGTTTTCAATTGTATTACAATTATGGATGATGTTAGAGAAAATAACTGTATGTATGTTTCTGTGTTTGGGTCAGACGAAACTGGAAATGGCTCTAAAGATAAGCCTTTTGAAACTTTATTATATGCTATGTTCTCTGTTGGTAAAGAGCCATTTCCTTCATTTCTTACAAATTCAAACGATGGTAAAGATTGGGATTTAATTCCCAGAAGTCAGGTTGCTAGTACCAAGAAAACTTGGTTATCCTTATTGGAAAGAAATTTACCTTCTAAAGTAAACATTGAGGCAACCTCTGATGATGTAAATTCTATTTGTAACAAAAATATTGATTCAAATGTTAATAGTAAACAATATGACTTAATTGAACAGGGATTAAAAATGGATTCTTCTAAATGTAATGTAATGAGTAATTTTAAAACAGTCTCTTCAATAGGAGACTTTTTAGATTCAATCCCAGTGTTTTCAGGAGAGGAATCTGGCCTCCCATTAGAGGATTACATAGATAGGATTAAAATGTTAGCCGACCATGCAAATTGGTCAGAGTCAGACAAGGTCATAGTTTTAAAGTTAAAACTGTCAGGCATAGCTGCACGATTTATTAGAGATAATCCTAAGTTAAAAGAAGAGAAATCTTTCTCTCAAATTCTTAAAGCTTTACGCGACAGATTTTCCTCAATAGAATGTTTACACAGTAACTTGAGAGCATTTCTGCAGAGTTATCAGAGACCAAATGAATCTGTGCGTCAGTTTGCTGCTAGAGTTGAGGCTTCCTCATACAAAACTGTTTCACCTGGCTTACTAAATGACAGAGTGGCAAACCAGCAAAGTCTTGATGTCTTGTGCTCGGTTTTCATTGAAGGCTTGAAGCCTCATTTCAAACGGCTAATCCTACCTCAAAACCACAAGAGTTTTGACTCTGCAAAAAGGCATGCTGTGGCAGAGGAAGAGGTGTGGAGCAAGCAACATGGGGATGACCCCCAATATGTAATGAGTCTTGGAGAGTCTGAAAATAAGCAGCTCCATGATGAGCTTAAGAGAAATAGAATGGAGATAGAGAACCTCACTAAAAGGCTTGCTGAGTTGCAAACTCAAATTGACACCAAACCACAGCTGCCTCAAACTAGATTGACAAAGGATAGCCGAAGGTGTTTTTCATGTGGTCTATTAGGTCACATAAGTGTGAATTGTAGGAAATTTCCTCAATCACACAGGTTCAACAGAAATTCTAGGTCTCTGCCTATTCGAATGTATCAACAACCTTTTTCTTTTCCACAACCTACACCAAACTATCCATATAATTTTCCACAACAAATGCAAGGATTTCAACAACCTATTAAATTTTTTTACCATCAGCCAAATCAAAGCTTTCAGCCTAACATAAATGAAACTAAACCTAAAATGAGTTACAACACTTTTTATACACCTAGGGCTGATAAAAACGACAGTGAAAAACAAAATTTAAACTAAGTAAAGGTGAAGGGAGTTTTCACTCTAACTTACCTTCTGAAGCCCTTGGGGTGTTACCTGTGGTGCAAAATTCAAATTTGATTTCATTACAGAATTTGTCTCTACCAGTGATTTCTGGTATGATAAATAATGTTGATATTCCTATACTTATTGATTCTGGTGCTTCTATTAATGTGTTGTTTACAAATGTATTATCTCATTTAAATATACCTGACAGTCAATTAACTAAATGTAATATAAATTTAAAGGGCATCTCTAATGATATTATAAAAGTTTCCATGAAATTAAATATTAATTTAAATTTAAATAACAAAATATTTAATGTTGATTTTTATATTATGGACTGTGATTCTTGTAATTATTCAGCAATACTTGGTGTGAAATTTTTAAAGGGCTATAAGATGTCAATAGATTTTAGTAATAATGTTTTATACAATAATACTGTAACTGTGCCTTTTGCAATTAAGGATGAATCTGTACCTTTTTCATTATTTAATGCAGCTCAATTCTTTAATAATTATGAAATTAACAGAGAAAATACTTTGAATTCTGAGATATATAAGGATAATTTGTGCTATGCACTTAAGTAATACACAATTCCTCCTCTATCGGAGGCTTTCATACAACTAAAATTAAAAGAGGTTGTTAAATTTAATTCACCTACTGTGATGATTGAGCCTTTAAACAACAGTAAAATTCTGGTCGCTAGATCAGTAAATAATGTATCTAGATCTAATATATATAATGTAAAAGTATTGAATTTGTCAATTGATGAGTTGCACATAAATAAACATTCAAATTTAGCAAAAATTGCTCCTATTACAGTAGTATCTTCCTTTTCAGTTAACAATATTACTGAGTCAAGTGCAGAGAGTGGTGATAATTTTGATGTTTGGGGAGGAAATTTTGATCTTTCACACTTGGGCTATAATGAAAAAAGACAAATAGAGAGTTTAATTAATGATTATAAGCATATTTTTGCTAATTCTATTCCAGATTTAAAGGGGTGTGATACAGTTTTTCATAACATTAACTTAAAAGATGATATTCCTGTTAAACAGAAACCTTATAGAGTTCCTTATCATGTAAGAGATGAATTAGATAGACAAATTAATGAGCTTCTTGAAAATGATATTATACAAGAAAGTGATTCACCATTCTCCGCACCTGTACTGTTTGTTAAAAAGGCAGATCGAACATTAAGATTAGTAACAGATTTTAGAAAATTAAATGATAAAACTATTGATGATATTTTTCCACTGCCAAATATCACTGAATTGATTGATAGTTTAAGTGGTGCGAAATATTTTTCTACATTAGAATTAACATCTGGATTTTATCAAATGAAATTGCACCCAGACGACACACACAAATGTGGCTTTTCTACACCTTTTGGCCACTATGAATGGAAAAGAGTCCCTTTTGGTTTGAAAAATGCCCCTAGCTCCTTTCAACGACTTATGTCCATCGTCCTAGCTAAGCTTTCCCCTTTACAAATTTCTATTTACATAGATGATATTGTTATTGCATCTAGAACCTTTGAGGAACACTTAATGAAATTAAAGGTAGTATTTGATAGATTATCTCAACATAAATTATATTTAAAGCCAAGTAAATGCAATTTTTTTAAATCTTCAATAAATTATTTAGGTTTTCAAGTTTCTGAAGGTATTGTCCAGCCTGACCCCTCAAATTTAAAAACTGTTAAAAATTTTCAAAAACCCACCTCTAAAAAACAAATTCGCCAATTTTTAGGATTAACTGGCTTCTACAGAAAATTTATTGAAAATTACTCCTTAAAAGCTCTTCCCTTAACTAATTTAACTAAGCAAAATATTAAATTCTCTTGGACCCTTGAAGCAGAAAATTCTTATCAAACCTTAAAATCCGAATTACTTAAAGAACCCTTTTTACATCTCCCTGATTTTTCAAAACCGTTTTCGGTACGTACCGATGCATTAAATTTTGCTCTTGGAGCAGTTCTCTGTCAAGAAGGAAAGGATGGATTTTTGCACCCTATTGCTTATGCTAGCAAAAAACTAAAAGATGCAGAAATAAACTATAGCACAGTCGAGAAAGAGACTTTAGGAGTTGTCTGGGCAACATCCTATTTTAAGCAATACCTTTTGGGAAAACATTTTACTGTTTATTGTGATCAGGCCTCCCTTTCAAATGTTTTGAAATTAAAAGACCCCACTTCTAGGATAGCACGATGGATAATGTCCATGACCCAGTTTAATTACAAAATTATTCATAAACCTGGTCGCCTAAATTTAACAGCTGATTATCTATCTAGATGTGTAAATAATGTAAAAGTAAACACTATAGACCTGGATGTTGATACAAACCTTCTTTTAAGAGTACGTAATTCTCAAAATTCTGACCCTAATTGTATAAGAATTGGCTCATGCTTAGATAAAAATATTGACCCATTCCCTAAAAATTTAATGTTTTTCTTAAAAGATGATGTATTATATTGTACTAATAGAAAACCTAAATTAAAATATCAAAGAAAAGAGCGTATTGTTGTTCCACAAAATTTGATCTCTGATATTCTAAATTATTGTCATGATTCGATCACTGCAGGACATGGTGGTTTTAGAAGGACTTTGAGGAAAATTCAGCAACACTTTTATTGGCCTAGGATGTATGTTCAAATTTTAAATTATGTTAAGAGTTGTCCTGATTGTTTACAGAAAAGAGGATTTAAACAAAAACAAAAAGCTCCTTTACAGAGGTTTCCAAATTCTACTTACCCTATGGAAAGAATAGCTATGGATTGTATTGGCCCCATGCCTCTAACTTACTCTGGCAATAAGTACATACTAGTGATTACTGACTATTTTACTCGTTGGCCAGAAGCTTATGCTATCCCCAATATTAAATCTGAAACTATTTTAAATTGTTTAGAAAACTTCTTTTCTCTTCATGGTGTGCCAAAACACATTATCACTGACAAAGGTTCTAATTTCATTTCGAATGCTGCCATGAAGTTGAATGAAAAATTAGGTATTGAAAAACATACCACTACTAGCTATCACCCACAATCGGATGGAGTCTGCGAGCGTTTAAACAGTAAAATAATTAACACACTTAGTCATTTAGTGTCTGAAACACAAGAGGATTGGGATCGACATTTATCTTTTGCCTTGCTGGCCCACCGAACTTCAATCCATTCCTCGACTGGTGAGTCTCCAGCTAATCTTCTCTATGGTAGAGAATTAATTTTGCCACATCATCTTCTTTTTAATTTAAATGAACAAAATTTTACCACTGTTAGTGATTATAGTCAGGATTTGGCAATTCGTATGAAAAAATCTTTTGAAATAGTAAAGAAGAACTTACTTAAAGCAGCTAAAACACAAGAGACATACATAAATAAGTCTGCTGTTATAAAAGATATAAAAGTTGGAGATTTAGTATATTTATACATTCCTGTTTTTCCAAGAGGACATTGTAAGAAACTCTCCAAACTTAATAAAGGCCCTTTTAAAGTTATACAAAAAACATCTAATGTAAACTTTAAAATGCAACATGTAAATGACACACAAAATATTCAGTTGGTGCACATTGACAGATTAACAAATATTCCAGAAAGAGATTCTGTGTTCTTTTCTTGTGCACAATCTGATAATTCAGCAAGTAATACATCTCATGAGAATGATATAATTCCAACACAAAGATATAATTTACGACCAAGGAAAAACTAGAATGACATTTTTATTTTATTGTTGCGTAACATAATTTTTTTTAAATGTATAATTTTTACGTGTGTGTATTTTGTTATTGGTACATTGCAGAATGCTGCAAACTGGATTTAATTGATGTAAAAGAAGACTTGATTTTAAGATAAAATTTGTTATTGTTGTTATTGATATTGCAGTTTACTGCAGGATTTAGATAATGATTGAGAAAAGATTAATTTGGATTATATGAATTGATTATATTTATAGATAGAGATATATAGTTACTTATTTATTGTTATTGAGAGTGCAGATTTCTGCAAACATTTAATTACGTGGTCCATGACATAAGTTCTGATCACATATGTTGATATTTTTTGGTATATATTTGTTGTCGTTAAAAGTATTAGAGTACTGCAAAGATAAAAGTGGCAGTGTATATTAGATAACTGCAGAATGCAGATGATATTATGTTTAGTTTTGAATGGACATGAATAGATACTTGTGTCTTTGAAATTTTAGTATATTATTGTTGCTTATTGATAATAATTGTTATTGTGTCAATTGTCATTTGACGCTAAAATTGAAATTTTATTTATTTTATACAACTTATGTACATTGTTTTACTTTTTTTAGATCACTCTTTTTACACATTTTTTTTTCTTTCCAGCTGGTATTTATATTTTGTAGTGGAAGTGAGAGTTGTTTCTCATTGGTTATTCAAGGTACCTTCTCAAAATTCAATGTTTCGATTCTTTGAAAACTATTTGGCTGGTCCAATGTTTTCTTAAATTTTTTTTTTATTTATAGCTAATGAGAATCAATGTCAAATCCTCTACCTTTACTTTTGTCTACACAAATTTAGTGATCTGATGTACAAAAATTTATTCATTGTTATATAATTCTCTTTTAATTTATAGTTTGTTAACAAATTGCTTATCCCGAAATAGAGCTTGATTTCGGACAAATATTGCTATGCTTAAATTGGTAACTTCTGATAGATATTTTATTTTATTATCAAAAATTTTTCATTTTTCAAATGAAAAATTTTTGGGGGATAGGTGGAAGGAATGTGTTGGGTTGCTTTAGAATGTATGTAATTTGGAGGTTTGAAAATTTACTTTTATTTTTTTTTCCCTGGCTCAATATTCTTAATTTGGTAATATTTAAATAATATTTATTGGCTTTTTCATTTATTCTTTAATTAGAATATTTTTAATCTTCTAAATTAATTTTCTTTATAATATTCTTAGTTAAAAATGTTCCATTCCTTAAATTAATATTACTTTTGATTTGTAAATTTTAAAAATTATTTATTTATTTGATTCCCCTTAAAATTCCCTTTAATTTGATGTCCCATTTTCCCATTTTGGTTAGAAATTCCGTTTGTTCTTCAGTTTCAAGTTATTTCCATGTCTCACTGCAATTCAAAAATTTCAGTTGCGGCCATTTTCGGAATTCTGTTTTGCGGGCTTTTTACTGCGATTAATACGCCACTTAAGCGTTTTTCGCACCTCTTTGGAATTCGTGATTTATTTTAATTGGTTCGCGTTTTTACGGATCGTCTGCTCTCGGAATTATGAGTATTATTTTGGCAATTCTAATTTCGGTAAGCGAATTTTAATTGCTGCCGTTTATCTAAACTCCGCCCTTTTGCCTCACGTATAAATACGCGCGCAGAATTTTTCAGTTTCAGTTTTTTTTGTTGAAATCCTTCGTCGTGTCTTAGCGCGAGAAGCGCGTTGTTGATTTTCGAATGGAACTTATGTTCCACGCGAGCTTTTCAATGGAACGTTAAGTTCCTCGCGTTATTTTTTAACATTGTAGTTTTAATTTAAATGATGGTTTTTCGAGCTTTTATTGCGTAATTCGCGACGTAACTCTCCGGAAAAGTGTGTGGTGAAATTCCTTATGCGAGTTACGTGGAAGTAGTATCTGACGAGGACGGCTGATTTTAAGAAGATTTTAGCGTTCCAGATGTAGTTGTTAGGCCTCTGCTGATGAATTTTCTCCGGATCCCAAGAAAACCAGTGTAGTTTTATTCCTGTCAACTCCACTATTAGAACTTTTTGTCTCCAACCAGTGCAGCTCTAATAATTGGAACTTCCCCCCCCCCTGTCTGATGACCCAGCTGGTGAATATTGCTGTTATATTTAAACTCCTAATTTCTTAAATCCTCAATATTTTTTAAATGTATTTAATCAAAATTTATTCTGTAAATATAAAATTCTATACTTCATTCTGAGAGCAAATTTCTAAACCTTCATAAATTTATAGGAGCCTGGGTAAATTCTAAAATTCTTTAAATTTAATATTTTTGTTAATGATTTTCTGATGGAATTTAAAATAGATTGTTTTGAGTAAAGTTTTTATGCTAATTCCTTAATTTTAACTAAGTTGATAAAATTCTAAAATTCTAATGTTAATTCTTCCTGAGTTGCCTGCCTGTGAGCAGTGTTTATGTATTTGTTAATTTGAATTAATTTGAAGTTACAATTTAATAAACTAATTTTCTTTAAACTAAATATTATGTCTTCCTTTATCTCTTTTAAACACAGCAGGTTTTATTCTATCCTTCAAACACAACACAGAGCAATCAAACCTTGCAGTTGGAATAATGTGAATAACTGAGGTGTGAATATGCAAAATAGAATTTGTCAAAGATGGCTTTGCAGTATCAATAAATAGAAGTATTATGAATGCAGATTCTTGAAGTTCAGAAATATTTATATGTAATGATTTTCTTAGTTGATAGTTTGAGAAAATTAATTCATAGTAGAAAACGGCAGGCAGTTATTCAAATTTGGCAACAAATCGAGACGCAAGAAATATGTCGAATGGAACGTTGCAGAGCATTTGTTCAATGAGTATGAATCAAATGTACGAAACGCGTATATGGAAGGCTATAAAAATATCTGTCTGAAAGTTTTACCACCCGGGACTGTAACACGTTGACTCTTGTAATGCTTATCAAATTAGGTGGTAGTATTAGGAGCATTGCTTTTTACATAATTATTATGAAAATTTGCATAGAAAGTGCAGTATGGATGCATTTTGATAACCGACTTATTTCTGCTATTTTTTTTAAATATTATTTTTAATCGAAGAAATTACAGAGAAGAAAGAGCAGAAATTTTACATAGTCATATAAAATGTCCTGAAATTATTTGCATGAAAATATATCAAATTTACTTTTCATATTTTCGTCGAATGGTAATTTAATAATTCATATTACATTATAATTCATATGAGATTTAACATTGAAAATAAACAAAATACGTTAAATTTTTGGTCGTTTAATGCTAACGTTTTTTGAAAGTAATTAGCCTGATGGAGAAAAAGGTTTTGGATGTGAATAAAAGTCTGGAAACCTAATGTAACATTAGGAGCTCAAAATTATTTATATTAATAATTCGTAAAAGATTGTACCGAGACACTTCAAACTTGGCATTGCTGAAAGAAGGGGTGGGGATAAAGTTTTTTTAATGGAAATTCGAAATCTGGGTGAAAATTGCGTCTTGTCACTGGGAGTTTTGAAGATGTGTGAATTTAGATATAAATAGGACCTTTATAAGATATAAATAGGACTCTTATAGTATATAAATAGGACCCTTATAATATATAAAGGACCAATATAAGATGTAAATAGGACTCTTATAAGATATAAATAGGACCCTTATGGTATATAAATAGGACCCTTATAATATATAAAGGACCAATATAAGATGTAAATAGGATTCTTATAAGATATAAATAGGACCAGTATAAGATATAAATAAGACCCTTATAAAATATAAATAGGAACCTTATAGATATACATAGAACCCTTATAAGATATAAATAGGACCCTTATAAGATATAAAAAGGATCTTTATAAGATATAGATAGGGCCCATGTAATAAGAGAATAATTTTCAGAAAATAAGTTTCCCTATAGAATAAATAGTATCTTTTGATTTGCTTTACTATGAGCGATGCATGAATAATGGGGAGTGGATCTTTGTTTTCCAAAGTTGAATTGCTACGAAAATGAAAGACTAAATTTGCATTTTGCTGCTTATAGTAGTAATTCCAACAGCTTAAGAAGCTTTTATATAAGGGTAAAATGAATCTATATTTTTTCGAATTCTTTTCGTTTATTTAACTGCATATAAAAGGAATAGCTATCACAGATAATAATATTCTTAATCAAATTTCATGTACGATAGCTATGCTTGATGCCGGATGTGTTATAAAATGTTAATGCTTTAATTAAAAACAATATGGTTTGCAGATTTGACGGAACAATTAAGGGACGAATTATCGGAATGTAGGAATCTTGCAAAAGCTCCAGAGAGATTATCAGAATGATAAGACATTCGGGTTCTACAAGAGAAAATGATATTAATGTAAAGAACAAGAAAGATCAATCATGCATAAAGTATTGCTTATGAAACACTTTCCAACTCTAATTTTATTTAAACATCTCTAAAATGTGATACATGAAGCGGTACTATTTTTAAAATTATCACAATACTGAAATAATTAATTATATTTGAAAATTTAAAACTTCATCGAAAAAAATGAACTTGATTCAAATGACGTCATCGACATATAAATCGCCTGGCTCTCTGTGTAAAAGCAGTAAATATTTCATTCATCCATTTTTATTTCATTCATCACAGTACTACAATAATTCATTCTACTTAAAAATTTAAAATCATGGAAGTAAAAGTAATTTAACTCTATGCGTAAAATCTCATCGAAAAAATCTGCCATTAAATCGTCTGCTTCTCTATGTAAAATCAATGAATGTTTCATTCATATCATCTATATTGCAAATTCCAGAGTAAAATAATTTTGCATTAAAGAAATTCAGCAATTCTTATACAACTCATCTTACAGCCTAATCAGTTTACATTCTCCATAAGTGAAAATTAGGTTTCGTTGTAGAAATAATTAAAATTTGATGATCATATAAACTCAAATATATTGTAATTGTGGTGTTTCAGAATACAGAGGCACAGAAATTAAACAAAAATAACGCGATTTTAGGACGGATACAACACTAAATATAAATTAAATTTTTTTTTAAAAATCACGATTTTGACACAAAATGTATGCAATATTTTATTTTGAAGTGGGTCATGTGTTGTGTTTGACAGATAGAATAAAACCTGCTGTGTTTAAAAAGATAAATGAAGACATAATATTTAGTTTAAAGAAAATTAGTTTATTAAATAGTACTTCAAATTAATTCAAATTAACAAATACAAAAACACTGCTCACAGGCAGACAACTCAGGGAGAATTAACATTAGAATTTTAGACATTAGAATTTTAGAATTTTATCAACTTAGTTAAAATTAAGAAATTAGCATAAAAACTTTACTCAAAACAATCTATATTAAATTCCATCAGAAAATCATTAACAAAAAATATTAAATTTAACAGAATTTTAGAATTTTCCCAGGCTCTTATAAATTTATGAAGGTTTAGAAATTTGCTCTCAGAATAAAGTTTTAGAATTTTAAATTTACAGAATAAAATTTGATTAAATACATCTCAAATATTGAGAATTTAAGAAATTAGGAGTTTAAATATAACAGCAATATTCACCAGCTGGGTCATCAGACAGGGGGGGGGGAAGTTCCAATTATTAGAGCTGCACTGGTTGGAGACAAAAAGTTCTAATAGTGGAGTAGACAGGAATAAAACTACACTGGTTTTCTTGGGATCCGGAGAAAATTCATCAGCAGAGGCCTAACAACTACATCTGGAACGCTAAAATCTTCTTAAAATCAGCCGTCCTCGTTAGATACTACTTCCACTTAACTCGCATAAGGAATTTCACCACACACTTTTCCGGAGAGTTACGTCGCAAATTACGCGATAAAAGCTCGAAAAACCATCATTTAAATTAAAACTACAATGTTAAAAAATAACGCGAGGAACTTAACGTTCCATTGAAAAGCTCGCGTGGAACATAAGTTCCATTCGAAAATCAACAACGCGCTTCTCGCGCTAAGACACGACGAAGGATTTCAACAAAAAAAACTGAAACTGAAAAATTCTGCGCGCGTATTTATACGTGAGGCAAAAGGGCGGAGTTTAGATAAACTGCAGCAATTAAAATTTGCTTACCGAAATTAGAATTGCCAAAATAATACTCATAATTCCGAGAGCAGACGATCCGTAAAAACGCGAACCAATTAAAATAAATCACGAATTCCAAAGAGGTGCGAAAAACGCTTAGGTGGCATATTAATCGCAGTAAAAAGCCCGCAAAACAGAATTCCGAAAATGGCCGCAACTGAAATTTTTGAATTGCAGTGAGACATGGAAATAACTTGAAACTGAAGAACAAACGGAATTTCTAACCAAAAATGGGAAAATTGGATATCAAATTAAAGGGAATTTTAAGGGGAATCAAATAAATAAATAATTTCTAAAATTTGCAAGTCAAAAGTAATATTAATTTAAGGAATGGAACATTTTTAACTAAGAATATTATAAAGAAAATTAATTTAGAAGATTAAAAATATTCTAATTAAAGAATAAATGAAAAAGCCAATAAATATTATTTAAATATTACCAAATTAAGAATATTGAGCCAGGGAAAAAGAAATAAAAGTAAATTTTCAAACCTCCAAATTACCTAAATTCTAAAGCAACCCAACACATTCCTTCCACCTATCCCCCAAAAATTTTTCATTAGAAAAATGAAAAATTTTTGATAATAAAAATAAAATATCTATCAGAAGTTACCAATTTAAGTATAGCAATTTTTATCCGAATTCAACCTGTATTTCGGAATAAGCAGTTTGTTAAGAAACTATAGACTAAAACAAGAATTATATAATGAATAAATTTTTGTACATCAGATCACTAAATTTGTGTAGACAAAAGTAAAGGTAGAGGATTTGACATTGATTCTCATTAGCTATAAATAAAAATAAAAATTTTTACGAAAACATTGGACCAGCCAAATAGTTTTCAAAGAATCGAAACATTGAATTTTGAAAAGGTACCTTGAATAACCAATGAGAAACAACTCTCATTTCCACTACAAAATATAAATACCAGCTGGAAAGAAAAAAAAATGTGTAAATAGAGTGATCTAAAAAAATAAAACAATGTACATAAGTTGTATAAAATAAATAAAATTTCAATAGAAGTGTCAAATGACAATTGACACAATAACAATTATTATCAATAAGTAACAATAATATACTAAAATTTCAAAGACACAAGTATCTATTCATGTCCATTCAAAACCAAACAATATCATCTGTATTCTGAAGTTATCTTATATACACTGCCCTTTTATCTTTGCAGAACTCTAATACTTTTACCGACATCAAATATATACCAAAAAAAATATCAACATATGTGATCAGAACTTACGTCATGGACCACGTAATTAAATATTTGCAGAAATCTGCACTCTCAATAACAACAAATAAGTAACAATATATCTCTATCTATAAATATTATCATCAATTCATATAATTCAAATTAATCTTTTCTCTCAATCATTTATCTAAATCCTGCAGTAATCTGCAATATCAATAACAACAATAACAAATTTTATTTTAAAATCAACACCAATTAAATCCAGTTTGCAGCATTCTGCAATGTACCAATAACAAAATACACACATATAAAAATTATACACTTAAAAAAATTTATGTTGCGCAACAATAAAATAAAAAAAATGTCATTCTAGTTTTTCCTTTGTCGTAAATTATATCTTTGTGTTGGAATTATATCATTCTCATGAGATGTATTACTTGCTGAATTATCAGATTGTGCACAAGAAAAGAACACAGAATCTCTTTCTGGAATTTTTGTTAATCTGTCAATGTGCACCAACTGAATATTTTGTGTGTCATTTACATGTTGAATTTTAAAGTTTACATTAGATGTTTTTTGTATAACTTTAAAAGGACCTTTATTAAGTTTGGAGAGTTTCTTACAATGTCCTCTTAGAAAAACAGGAATGTATAAATATACTAAATCTCCAACTTTTATATCTTTTATAACAGCAGACTTATTTCTGTATGTCTCTTGTGTTTTAGCTGCTTTAAGTAAGTTCTTCTTTACTATTTCAAAAGATTTTTTCATACGAATTGCCAAATCCTGACTATAGTCACTAACAGTGGTAAAATTTTGTTCATTTAAATTAAAAAGAAGATGATGTGGCAAAATTAATTCTCTACCATAGAGAAGATTAGCTGGAGACTCACCAGTCGAGGAATGGATTGAAGTTCGGTGGGCCAGCAAGGCAAAAGATAAATGTCGATCCCAATCCTCTTGTGTTTCAGACACTAAATGACTAAGTGTGTTAATTATTTTACTGTTTAAACGCTCGCAAACTCCATCTGATTGTGGGTGATAGCTAGTAGTGGCATGTTTTTCAATGCCTAATTTTTCATACAACTTCATGGCAGCATTCGAAATGAAATTAGATCCTTTGTCAGTGATAATGTGTTTTGGCACACCATGAAGAGAAAAGAAGTTTTCTAAACAATTTAAAATAGTTTCAGATTTAATATTGGGGATAGCATAAGCTTCTGGCCAACGAGTAAAATAGTCCGTAATCACCAGTATGTACTTATTGCCAGAGTAAGTTAGAGGCATGGGGCCAATACAATCCATAGCTATTCTTTCCATAGGGTAAGTAGAATTTGGAAACCTCTGTAAAGGAGCTTTTTGTTTTTGTTTAAATCCTCTTTTCTGTAAACAATCAGGACAACTCTTAACATAATTTAAAATTTGAACATACATCCTAGGCCAATAAAAGTGTTGCTGAATTTTCCTCAAAGTCCTTCTAAAACCACCATGTCCTGCAGTGATCGAATCATGACAATAATTTAGAATATCAGAGATCAAATTTTGTGGAACAACAATACGCTCTTTTCTTTGATATTTTAATTTAGGTTTTCTATTAGTACAATATAATACATCATCTTTTAAGAAAAACATTAAATTTTTAGGGAATGGGTCAATATTTTTATCTAAGCATGAGCCAATTCTTATACAATTAGGGTCAGAATTTTGAGAATTACGTACTCTTAAAAGAAGGTTTGTATCAACATCCAGGTCTATAGTGTTTACTTTTACATTATTTACACATCTAGATAGATAATCAGCTGTTAAATTTAGGCGACCAGGTTTATGAATAATTTTGTAATTAAACTGGGTCATGGACATTATCCATCGTGCTATCCTAGAAGTGGCGTCTTTTAATTTCAAAACATTTGAAAGGGAGGCCTGATCACAATAAACAGTAAAATGTTTTCCCAAAAGGTATTGCTTAAAATAGGATGTTGCCCAGACAACTCCTAAAGTCTCTTTCTCGACTGTGCTATAGTTTATTTCTGCATCTTTTAGTTTTTTACTAGTATAAGCAATAGGGTGCAAAAATCCATCCTTTCCTTCTTGACAGAGAACTGCTCCAAGAGCAAAATTCGATGCATCGGTACATACCGAAAACGGTTTTGAAAAATCAGGGAGATGTAAAATGGGTTCTTTAAGTAATTCGGATTTTAAGGTTTGATAAGAATTTTCTGCTTCAGGGGTCCAAGAGGATTTAATATTTTGCTTAGTTAAATTAGTTAAGGGAAAAGCTTTTAAGGAGTAATTTTCAATAAATTTTCTGTAGAAACCAGTTAATCCTAAAAATTGGCGAATTTGTTTTTTAGAGGTGGGTTTTTGAAAATTTTTAACAGTTTTTAAATTTGAGGGGTCAGGCTGGACAATACCTTCAGAAACTTGAAAACCCAAATAATTTATTGAAGATTTAAAAAAATTGCATTTACTTGGCTTTAAACATAATTTATGTTGAGATAATCTATCAAATACTACCTTTAATTTCATTAAGTGTTCCTCAAAGGTTCTAGATGCAATAACAATATCATCTATGTAAATAGAAATTTGTAAAGGGGAAAGCTTAGCTAGGACGATGGACATAAGTCGTTGAAAGGAGCTGGGGGCATTTTTCAAACCAAAAGGGACTCTTTTCCATTCATAGTGGCCAAAAGGTGTAGAAAAGCCATATTTGTGTGTGTCGTCTGGGTGCAATTTCATTTGATAAAATCCAGATGTTAAGTCTAATGTAGAAAAATATTTCGCACCACTTAAACTATTAATCAATTCAGTGATATTTGGCAGTGGAAAAATATCATCAATAGATTTATCATTTAATTTTCTAAAATCTGTTACTAATCTTAATGTTCCATCTGCCTTTTTAACAAACAGTACAGGTGCGGAGAATGGTGAATCACTTTCTTGTATAATGTCATTTTCAAGAAGCTCATTAATTTGTCTATCTAATTCATCTCTTACATGATAAGGAGCTCTATAAGGTTTCTGTTTAACAGGAATATCATATTTTAAGTTAATGTTATGAAAAACTGTATCACACCCCTTTAAATCTGGAATAGAATTAGCAAAAATATGTTTATAATCATTAATTAAACTCTCTATTTGTCTTTTTTCATTATAGTCTAAGTGTGAAAGATCAAAATTTCCTCCCCAAACATCAAAATTATCATCACTCTCTGCACTTGACTCAGTAATATTGTTAACTGAAAAGGAAGATACTACTGTGATAGGAACAATTTTTGCTAAATTTGAATGCTTATTTATGTGCAACTCATCAGTTGACAAATTCAATACTTTTACATTATATATATTAGATCTAGATACATTATTTACTGATCTAGCGACCAGAATTTTACTGTTGTTTAAAGGCTCAATCATCACAGTAGGTGAATTAAATTTAACAATCTCTTTTAATTTTATTTGTATGAAAGCCTCCGATAGAGGAGGAATTGTGTATTTCCTAAGTGCATAGCACAAATTATCCCTATATTTTTCAGAATTCAAAGTATTTTCTCTGTTAATTTCATAATTATTAAAGAATTGAGTTGCATTAGATAATGAAAATGGTACAGATTCATCCTTAATTGCAAAAGGCACAGTTACAATATTATTGTATAAAACATTATTACTAAAATCTATTGACATCTTATAACCCTTTAAAAATTTCACACCAAGTATTGCTGAATTACATTATCAGAGGTTGCCTCAATGTTTATTTTAGAAGGTAAATTTCTTTCCAATAAGGATAACCAAGTTTTCTTGGTACTAGCAGCCTGACTTCTGGGAATTAAATCCCAATCTTTACCATCGTTTGAATTTGTGAGAAATGAAGGAAATGGCTCTTTACCAACAGAGAACATTGCATATAATAAAGTTTCAAAAGGCTTATCTTAAGAGCCATCTCCAGTTTCGTCTGACCCAAATACAGAAATATACATACAGTTATTTTCTCTAACATCATGCATAATTGCAATACAATTGAAAGTTTAATACTACTAATAAATATTATAAAACATGAGAGCAATTTCTAGACTGGTACACGGCACCAAAACTACTGTTGTGTTTGACAGATAGAATAAAACCTGCTGTGTTTAAAAAGATAAATGAAGACATAATATTTAGTTTAAAGAAAATTAGTTTATTAAATAGTACTTCAAATTAATTCAAATTAACAAATACAAAAACACTGCTCACAGGCAGGCAACTCAGGGAGAATTAACATTAGAATTTTAGACATTAGAATTTTAGAATTTTATCAACTTAGTTAAAATTAAGAAATTAGCATAAAAACTTTACTCAAAACAATCTATATTAAATTCCATCAGAAAATCATTAACAAAAAATATTAAATTTAAAAGAATTTTAGAATTTTCCCAGGCTCTTATAAATTTATGAAGGTTTAGAAATTTGCTCTCAGAATAAAGTTTTAGAATTTTAAATTTACAGAATAAAATTTGATTAAATACATCTCAAATATTGAGAATTTAAGAAATTAGGAGTTTAAATATAACAGCAATATTCACCAGATGGGTCATCAGACAGGGGGGAAAAGTTCCAATTTATTAGAACTTCACTGGTTAGAAACAAATTTTGTAGACTGGTGTACTGGAAATCACCAAACTTGAAACAGGAGAGGATTCAGCATTTTTCTTGAAAAGGATTGTAAACTCAGGAGATCAGACCTAACAGCTACTTCTGGTACACTCGGATCTTCATAGAACGTCCGTCCTCGGCAGAAGCTACGTTCACGTAGCGCGCATAAGAAAATTTAATACACACTTTACCGGAGAGCTACTTCGTGACTTTCGCGATAAAAGCTCGAAAAAACCATCATTTAAATTAAAACAACTAATGTAAAAAAAAATAACGCGAGGAACTTAACGTTCCATTGAAAAGCTCGCGTGGAACATAAGTTCCATTCGAAAATAAACAACGCGCTTCTCGCGCTAACACCGACGAAGCATTTCAACAAAAAACTGAAACTGAAAAGTTCTACGCGCGTATTTATATGTGCTGCAAAAACACGGAGTTTAGATAAACGGCAGCAATTAATATTCGCTTACCGAAATTAGAATTGCCAAAATAATACTCATAATTCCGAGAGCAGACGATCCGTAAAAACGCGAACCAATTAAAATAAATCACGAATTCCAAAGAGATGCGAAAAACGCTTAGGTGGCATATTAATCGCAGTAAAAAGCCCGCAAAACAGAATTCCGAAAATGGCCGCAACTGAAATTTTTGAATTGCAGTGAGACATGGAAATAACTTGAAACTGAAGAACAAACGGAATTTCTAACCAAAAATGGGAAAATTGGATATCAAATTAAAGGGAATTTTAAGGGGAATCAAATAAATAAATAATTTCTAAAATTTGCAAGTCAAAAGTAATATTAATTTAAGGAATGGAACATTTTTAACTAAGAATATTATAAAGAAAATTAATTTAGAAGATTAAAAATATTCTAATTAAAGAATAAATGAAAAAGCCAATAAATATTATTTAAATATTACCAAATTAAGAATATTGAGCCAGGGAAAAAGAAATAAAAGTAAATTTTCAAACCTCCAAATTACCTAAATTCTAAAGCAACCCAACACATGTGATCTATTCATATAATGGTCACGTGATCTCTTCATATAAAGGGTGTAATTATTATTTTAATTTTTATTTAAAAAAACTATTGAATATATTTTTGCTGAAATTTTTTTATATATTTTATGGGATAATTTAAATATTACCTAAAAATTTCGAAGCAATTTGTGAATTTTAAATTCGCTTAAAAAATGTTTGAAAAATTAGGTCCCATAGGGTTCAATGTATTTCATTTTTTCAAACCGGGTTCAATCCAACATTAATTGGGTGATATTATTCATTTATATTCCCATAGGTCCCGCAGACCGTCTGAACAACATACTAAAATTTCATTTTGATAAAATCATTTTTACGGCAGTTATCGTGCTAATGGACAGACAGATAGAATGAACAAAGTCATAAACACTTTTCAACTATGTTGTAAAATGTTAAAATTGATTTGATAGTTAAAAGTCAAGCCACTTCCATATGTTGGCCACTGTCATTTTTAGACCATCGCGTAATACGACAATTTTTAGATTGAGGAATGAGAAAGGGTTTGAAGTTCACGAAGATGATAAATCGGAAAAAAATATGCAACGTCTTTTAGTAATGTATCAAATGACCCACTTTATAAAAGCAGTTCTAATCGGGAACAATAATCTCGTTCTTCAAGAAGCGGTTTTAAATACGGTAATGGTCCTTGAATCAACTCTATATTACTTTCCTTATATACATAATGTATAAGGAAAGTATTGTGACGGGGTTGAAAATTCGAATTCGAGTTTTCGACGGCAGAGCACGTTTCAAGCATCCCTGATCACGAATCAAACATTTTTTGAGGTGATGTCTGTGTGTGTGTGTGTGTGTGTGTGTGTCAGTGAGCCTGTGGAGACGATAACTGACGAACGAATGGACCGATTCGAACGAAAATTGGTACAAAAATCACCATCCATAAACACTGGAAGCCTATTGTTTTTATACGTAATCGAATGTTCAAAACCCCACTAAATTGAGTGAAATTTTGAAAAATTCGTCAAAAAATCAAAACCGCTAATAAAGTTACGCAAATAAACATTTCTTATGTAATTTTTCATTAGAAAACGATTGACATAAATTTTAGAACGCTAACACGAACCGTTCTCAAGATATTGCACATTTTTCAAAAAAATTATCAAAAAGTCATAAAATAAAAAAAAATACTTCCTATTGAGAAGCATGTTCACTTTTCATGTGTAACACCATGTGATAAATTGGGTGACATCATTCTCGTGGATCTGGCTCGTTCCATTCATGAAAAAAGATACTTTGAGTAATACTTTTGTATTTGAACGCCAATAGTCATTTATCTGCTGTAAGAATAACTTATTTCTTCGTCCATAACGCTTGGCGATATTTTGGCGACGATTTTGGCGGAATGTCGCCAACTTGGCGACTTTTTGAAATGTTGCTAAATTAACGAAAATCTCGCCAAATGGATAAAAATGACGCTAAATCAATGAAAATGACGACTAACTGTCGAATATTCAATATCTTGGAAAGAATATAAGTATCTACTATAAGAAAAACCTATTTTTTTACTGTAAAAGTAGTAAATTCATTACATTATATAAGGAAAGTAATGTGTTGCCACATCAGATTTTTTTAAACTGTAGTATCTCAGGATACAACAGGAACATTATACAAATCTATATTTTGACTAATTTGGGATGCAGAATTTGTTTATGGCATTAAAATTGGGCGTTTGCATTGGACGCTTGAAGTTTGTGCGCAATTTGATATGAAGAAGACTCTGTGCAATTTTTTTTCAAATGAATGGAATTTATTGAAGATGCTATTCTTTGTCGAATGGAATTTTTGAATTCACTCTACTATGAACGATAGTGGAATAACGAGTGAAGGTTCGTCGCCCCCGTCGCAGCTATACATAAATATACTTATCAATACACAAAAATTACATAAATGTTTGTTTCATAAAATCATTATTATTACACAAATAATTACATAACCACATAAAAATTATTACACAATGATTTAACAAAACATGTACATACGATGTTTAACAAACGCATTTTATATACAAGAAAACTTGAACACTGTAAATAAGCACAAATAACATAATAATGCAGCATACAGCTGTTTCGAGGATACGCTGGATCCCCTTCGTAAATGCAAGAGAATCAACAAACCCGAAGGCCACAAGAGTCCCTAAAGTCATTCCGCTTTTAGACTTCGGGCTTGTTGGCTCTCTTGCAGTGACGAAGGGGATAAAGTGTATCCTTGCAACAGCTGTATGCTGCATTACTGTGTTATTTGTGCTTATTTACGTTGCTTTAGTTTTCCTTATTTTTTGCGCATAGTGTACTTTGTTTATTGAATTTTATAATATTGTGTATTAATATGATTACTAAATTTCACAAGCTTCGTCAGGATTAAAGGAAGAATGGAACTGAAACAACTTAAATATGCTATTCAATGAAAATTGATAAAGAAAATTCTGGCTTTTGTTTTCATGTCACTGTAGGCCTTTCCTTTGTCCAGCAGGGGGTGACAGATTAGCTGATGTGACGAACTAAACCGTGACCGATTAGTGGGGTTTTACTGTAATTCACTCAATATTTCGAATTGAAATACTTTCAGGAAATAATATCATATTACACCATTATATGACAAAAAAATCTGATGTGGGCAGCACGCGACTTTCCTTATATAATGTAATGTATTTACTACTTTTACAGTAAGAACAAAATAGGTTATTCTTATAGTAGATGCTATAAGAATAACCTATATATTATATTTTTTCCAAGACATTGAATTTTCGTCAATTAGTCGTTATTTTCATCTATTTAGCGCAATTTTATCCATTTGGCAAGATTTTCTTTAATTTGATAATATTTAAAAAAGTCGCCAAGTTGGCGACATTCCGCCAAATTGATCGCCAAAATCTCGCCAAGAGTTATGGATGGAGAAATAATTCATTCTTATAGCAGATACATGACTATTGGCGTTCAAATACAAAAGTATTACTCAATGTATATTTTTTCATGAATGGAACAAGCAAGATCTACGAGAATGATGTCACCAAATTTATCGCATGATATTGCATATGAAAAGGGAACATGTTTCTCAATAGGAAATATTTTTTTTATTTTATATAATTTTTGATAATTTTTTTGAAAAATGTGCAATATTTCAAGAACGGTTCATGCTAGCATTCTAAAATTTATGTTAATCGTTTTCTAATGAAAAATTACATAAGAAATGTCTATTTGCGTAATTTTATTAGAGGGTTTTATTTTTTGATGATTTTTTCAAAATTTCATTCGAAAATTTTGAGGGGTTCTGAACAGTCGATTGCCTGCAACAACAATAGGCTTCCAGTATTTACGAATTGTAATTTGTGTATCAAATTTCGTTCGAATCGGTCCATTCGTTCGTCAGTTATCGTCTTCACAGACTCACACACATACAGACACACACACATACATACACACACACACACATACATACACACACATACACACAGACATCATCTCAAAAATGTTCAATTCGTGATTTCGTGATCAGGGATGCTTGAAACGTGCTCTCCCGTCGAAAACTCGAATTCGAATTTTCTACCCCATCACAATACTTTCCTTATACATTATGTATATAAGGAAAGTAATTATATGACATAATAATATAGTATACCATTATATGACAAAATGAACCCATTAGCTCAAATTTAAAACTTTAGTTTCTTCTCGTTAGATTTATTAATTACTTCATAGAAGAGCGCGTTACTCGAAACAAAAATATTACTTCTGTCGAAATATGCTTTCCAAATCTGTTACATAAATAAATCCCCTACAAAATGACAAATCTCTGAAAAACAAATATCGTAGGAATGAAAATATGATTCTTTCTCTTGAGAAAAATTACTATTGAAAGATAATTCTTTTCTAAACACTCTTGAGAAAAGTCTGAGAAAACGTTCTTCCTTTATAGAACTTTTATTGTTTTGCATTTAACGGATTTCATATTTGTGCCAAAAAATATAGCACTTGTAGATAATAAATATCAGAGCTTAAATCTCAGGAAGTGGCGGTGAACACCGTCTACCCCGATCTTTAGGTATTTCTGTTTAAGGAACATTTCGCTACAAGGCACTGCCAGCATTGTTATCAATTTTTGTCATAACGTATTTAAGCAGCACATAAATGAGAATCTTAACTTTATGGTGTTTAAATATTTTCATGCATATCAAGAACTTGATAGCCGAAGTAGTATTCAGGCCTCCCAGACAGGGGAAACTAACACTCTTTAAAATATTAAGGCAGGAAAACACTCTTAATAAATGAAGTTGCATATTTAAAATATCTTTTATTACTTTCCTTATATACATAATGTATAAGGAAAGTATTATGACCGTGGTCGTAAAATTTGAATTCGAGTTTTCGACGGGAGAGCACGTTTCAAGCATCCCTGATCACGAATCAAACATTTTTCAGGTGATGTCTGTGTGTGTGTGAAAATCTGTGTGTGTGTGTGCGTGAAAGTCTGTGTGTGTGTGTGTGCCCGAGAGCTTGTAGAGACAATATCTCACGAACAAATAGAGCGATTCGAATGAAATTTGATACAAAAATCACAATTCGTGAGTACTGGAAGTCTATTGTTTTTAAACATAATCGAATGTTCTGAACAGCCCTAAATTTTCGAGTGAAATTTAAAAAAAATCATCAAAAAATCAAAACCTTTAATAAAGTTACGCAAATAGCCATTTCTTATGTAATTTTTCCTTAGAAAACGATTGACATAAACTTTAGAACGCTAGCATAAACCGTTCTCGAGATATTGCACATTTTTTGAATAAATTTATCAAAAAATCCCATAAATTAAAAAAAATATATCAACTGTTGAGAAACATGTTCACTTTTCATATGTAATATCATGCGATAAATTTGGTGACGTCATTCTCGTGGATCTAGCTCGTTCCATTCATGAGAAAAGGTACTTCGAGTAAAACTTTTGTGTTTGAACGCCAATAGTTATTTATCTGCTATAAGAATAACTTATTTCTCTGTCTATAACGCTTGGCGAGATTTTGGCGCCGAATTTGACGAAATGTCGCCAACTTGGCGACTTTTTTAATGTTGTTAAATTAACGAAAATCTCGCCAAATGGATAAAAATGACACTAAATCAATGAAAATGACAACTAATCGTCAAAAATTCAATATCTTGGAAAGAATATAAATATCTACTATAAGAAAAACCTATTTTTTTATTGTAAGAGTAGTAAATTCATTGCGTTATATAAGGAAAGTCATGTGTTGCCCACATCAGATTTTTTTTGTTTTACATATGCTGTTTAGCGTCGAAATAATTGCTTTAATCAAAAATTGACTCAGAGTTTTTTCAGGTAGTTAATACTATAAGTGTTCAATGTTTCAGGCTTCTTGCTCACCGAGGGGTATATTGGAAAGTTGGGGAAAACTTTTCCCCCCATTAATTTTGTTCGTCCCCGTCGGAGAAATCAAAATCCAGTTCCGTTCGACTCTGCCCTGTGGTCGAACCTATATGCAAAGATTCAGCCTTCTAAGTCATCTTGAGGGTCTGGAAAAGTTTCCCAAACCTTCACATTTTCTTCATCCCGAGGAGAAATCAAGATCTTATTTCCTTAAGTTTTGTCCCGTTGTTGATACTATAAGTGTTGAAGACCCAGATAGTCCGACTCGACTGAGGACATGAGCAGCTGTTTGGACGGCCGGGATACTATAAGTGTGGAAGACCCAGATCACTCGACTGACCCAGGGGATACTATAAGTGCTATTGTTGTTGAGACTCAGACCGTCCGACCTACCAGAAAGGTGTAAGGTAACCGTTTGGACGGCCGGGAAGTGCCACCCAATTTAGACCGGAACCCAGTGGGGGCGGCATCCTCAGGGAGACCGTACCCTCCTTCCCCTACCATCAACATCTCGGAAGGACTTACGGGCCCAAATGCTTAACGTGATCAAACTCCGCATGAACACGGCGACAGTTGTGGCAGCGTGCAAATCCAGTGCGCAAACCACCGGGCTACCGCGCCTGAAATGTGTCAACAGCACGCGGTGTTCCCAGGTGGTCACCCACCCAAGTACTAACCGCGCCCGATACTGCTTCACTTCGGTGATCTAACGAGAACCGGTGTTTTCTGCACGGTAGGGCCGTTGGCTCGGGGATACTATAAGTGCGTGAAAATTAATCTTTCTGGGGGATTTCTGGAGGTCCTGGAAAGACGAAAACATGTTAGACAATTATTATGTAGATGTAACATGCATTTTACTAAATCTTGTATTATTTTTATCAAATTTATAAAGAATGAATTTAAAAATATTTGAATCGAAAGTATTATTTCAGTCCAAATGGGGGGGGGGGGGAGAGTCCGTGTAACATACAAATTCCAGAAGAAAACTAAAAGATTTACTTCGGAAAATAAATAGTATCAAAAGAATGAAAATACGACGCTGTTTTTCCCTTGAGAAAAAGTGGAGAAGCTTTCTTATTTCGCATGAACTCTTTCTCATATTTGTGTAAACAGTATCGCACTTGTTTGTAAGAAATACGAGAGTGTATAAATTTCGGAACACAGTTTGAGAAGAATATATTCAATGTATACCAGTACTGTTGTTGGAATACGGGAACAAATAGTTACATTTTTGATAAAAATATAGCCGTGTTTATATACTTAAGATCTAGCACCAAAAAGCGCCATTTCATGGTGAAAATATCCCCACCAAGTACAAGAAATAAAATCTTCTTTCTGAAAAAGTTATGAAATCTCAAAATGATTTGCGCTAAATTCCCGCAGGACCAAAGCTGTACTTTTAGGTTCCAGGGTGCCCTACTGGAGAATCCTGACCTTGATTAGAAGAGAGGGTGCAGCTGAATTTGTTCGAGACAGATTTTACTATTACAGACATAGATTTTACTATTATTTTGTCTTAAACCAACTGAATTATGCTTATTTCATCGCGCATGAGAATTTAGATGGACGGGAAGTTCAATTAAAAAATAATAAATTAGAAACGTGTCTTAGATTTTATATACTAACTAATATATACTAACTAACTTAGATCTTAAATACTAATTAATCCTTGTTATAGAATCTTGCTACGGCTGTAATCGTGTTGCTATTATTGTAAAATAATTTGCTAGGCTCTAAGTCAAGACTATTTCTATGTTGGTTCGAAATCTCCAGTATTAAAGTTTAGTAGTTTTTTCATAAATAAACATTCATACTTTGAGCTTTATTGATATGGATTAAGTATATATATATATTTAGAGAAAATAAAATTTCTAATGAAGTTTAAACTATCTAAAAATATTTTTCAGAAAAATTTATATATTTATTTGTATATCATATTTAACATTAAATACATTTTAGTGATTCTACAATTAACATATTTAAAAGTTACTTTAAATATGGGAGCTCATAATTTACGTAATACGGTAGTTAAAAGCTATTTAACTCCAAATTTAATTATCATAAGTTGATGCTTCTACAAACACGCTAAATGCAATAATCTGTTTTGAAGTTTCTGAAAAGAATATCAAAACTGAACGCCGGTCGTCTACTTATAATTAAGACATGTAGTATTTGTTAATATACTCGCTAAGTGGATAATACTTGAGACTGAAACATTATTACTGAATGAGAGATGGAATGAGAAACTTTCATTAATTCTAAATTAGCTTAGCCAGGGTCTTGGAAAAGGTTGGGGGCAGTGTTGAATTTCGCCTTTCCTTTTAATACGATACGTGGAATAATATAGGATAATATAGGAAAAGTATCGGAATCGTGTCGAAAATCGCAACTCGAGTTTTCGACGGATCTATACGTTTTGGAACCATTAGAGCACGAAAAAAAAAATATTTTTAGCGTGACGTCTGTGTGTGCTTGTACAATACATGTGTCCACTCTAACTCAAAAACTAATTGACAGAATTTCATTACGGTGCTGGTTAGATTTTGATACTATTCTGGAAACAAAACTGACTTTTTTTTTTCTCGAAATGGCCCGCAAAAATCGTCAAAATCTAAAATTAAAGATTACGTATGTTCAAATGTATTTATTAAATGCTTGTTTCATAAGTAATTTTTGACGATGAAAAGAATAAGACCAACCCCATTCCTCTAAAATTAGTTGTGTTGTAAAACATGTTTCCGGGCATGTGCAAATTTTGATCCTAAATATAGAATTAATAATTGGGGGTATATACAGTGGGTGGTATCCCTCGTACATTCGAAATGTAAACAGGGATCTACGGTTTTCTCTGAGAGTGTTGCTGACGTATCAACTGTTGATTTTTGGGGGCGGGGGGGGGGGGAGCATAATTGATTATAGTGATTATTATTCCAACGATGTTCGTTTGGTATTCATTAGAGTTCTACTGATCTCATTTACTCTTAATGAATATGGGTATTATTAAGTTTTCATATATTGTAGCGACGTATCCTTTGGAATCGTGGATGTACTCTTAGGATACAAGAAGAAGTCAAAATTTCTGGATAATTAACACGTTTATTTAAAAGGAACGGTAACAGGAACAATATACAGCAAATAGCTCGATAACTATCTCACAAGATCGCTAAACTGTCAGGTACAGTAAAATAGAAATTAAATGCTCCACGAATTTTACAGCAGATACTATTGACGTATCTCACAGTTCAATGTAGTTCGTATCACGTAATCTGATCTCAAACTGAGCGACGACTCTTTTTATATACTCTCCGTAGAAACTTCCAGAAGAGGTATCTAAAAAAAATATTCATTATCGAGAAAGTTCTAGTACTGTCGCAACGACGCCAAGTTGGCGATAAATCGCAAATTCCGGCAAACACGCCTCTCGACTGTTTAAATATGGCAATTCTACATTGACGTAATAGGAATGGCTCCATATAAAGGTGTTTTTCCCTTCTGGCTCTCAAAAGAGACTCCAATGAAAGAGTTTTACATGTTCGTAACATTATGTTAAAATTCGCTCAAACTGATGTTTCAAGTAATTTTAAATAAATAAAAATAATGTTAGTAGCAGATATGTTTATAAACAGTATCAACCAGCTTTGGATAAAAATAACTTTTTTTTCTCTTTTCCGAAACAAGTTGTTTCGCCTTTATTTTTTCTAGAAAATGTACCCACCGTTGCCCGGGATTTAAAGCAGAGATTTAATGAATTCATTTATTAATTTTTTGTCAAAGGACGACAAGGCTGATATTGCACAAATAAATCCCTGCTATAAATTACGAGTACCCCCGGTTGCAAAGTAAATTTTAAATAATCGGATTTTGGTGAATTTTTGTAAAAACCTGATTGCTGGTTTCTTCTTAGTTTCCCTGTCTGACATTTGTTTTTATTCAGATGCCAGCCAACGGCGGATCCAGGGGGGTGGGGGTCATGGGGGTCATGACCCCCCCTGAGCTGGTTCCAGGACTTAGGTGGACCACTAATTGAACATAATGATTTTATTTATATATTTTGTCACCATACAGATTTTATGTAACTACATACCTTCTATATTTAATTAATTTAATATAATATAATAACTTTGTATGATGGCAAACGTTTGGGAACGAACGCATCGAAAATTTGAATTTTACCGCTTGTCGACTACGTAACGTCTAGCGAGACCTAACCTCAATCGGAATCGGAACGACTAAACTTCAACATATCATAACATAGTTCTAAGTTAAAAAACTAAAATTTCTTTCTACCTATAATGTGTTTATAAGTGTACCTTTATAAGTATTCTTAAAAATTGTTGCTGCAAATTCATTAATTACAAGAAATGGTAAGTAATCAGTTTCTCATTATTCCAGTGCGTGTGTTTTAACTTAAATGTTATTGTTGTTAATGCTCATAAAGTACCTCATAGGTAGATACGTAGGTACCTACTTACTGAAAGAGTGCTGCGTGACTTATGTACCTACATATATATTTTTTTTGGACGAGGGAGATTGAAGAGCATTCAGCTTACTGACCTAACCTAAAATCTTAGATAAATTCACACAATGAAATCAAGTGTATCGTCGTCTGAGCACACTGATTTTAATTCTCTTTAAAAATAAAATACGAGAGCAACCAACAGAATGAATATAGCATGATGCATAAACTTAAAAATAATCTTGGTTAAAGTTTTTAAAAGCACCTAGCGAAAACTTCGATGCAAACTATTGCGCGACACAAAAACATTGCGCTTCATTAACAGGCATGCATTTACAACAAGTAAATAGTAATCTACCTACCTACTACTTTTTACTTTATTTGTATATTACAGATTTTTAAAAACTATAAAATATTAGAGAACCTGAAATTGTTTTGCTTGTTTAACACTATACTTACCTAAAGTAAGTAGGTATTACCTATTTGATGTAAGTACCTACCTAATAAAAATTCGTGTAGGGGCCTAAACTTAAGTAAGGTCTTTATGGAAAATGCAGTGGACTGTAAAACTACCTATATTATTATGTTTTTATGTACTTATAACTCATATGTTTACAAAAGTTTGTTGTCTGATGTGGGGTGTGAAATTTGCATGGTTTTGCTTTGTTTGTGAGGTAATGCGCCTGCGCCACCAGCCTGTACCATAGCGAATGTGGGTGTTTTTATGTATATATATTTAATATGTATTTTCAACAGTCTGTTGTGGGGTGTGAAATTTGCATGGTGAAATTTGCATGGTTTTGCTTGCAGGGTGATTCTAACGGAAAAGGAGATGGTAGTGGTGGATTGAAACGTTCATTAAAAAAATAGATTCATTTTTCCCAAAGAAACCAAGGCTTGAGATTGCTCACTCGAAAAATTGACCTACAACAACTACAGATGAAAATAATTGTATTGCCGATGCTTCTGCTTCTACAGCTACATTGCCTACATTAACCATAGATGAAGAAAAAACATGCTCTCCTGTTACTAACGATATTCAGCCTACAATATGTACATCGACTTCTGATTCTGATCAGATAAAGACTTCACTTTCTCAACCAAAGTTTGCTTCAGATATTGCTTGTTATATAGGGGGAAATATAGATGATTCAACTAAAGCTATGTTGCTTGAAAAGCATTGGCATCCTCCCCCTAATTATACTTTCCCGCATTGTGTTGTTAATAAAAAAGGAAAACAAACAAAAAAATATGCTCAGAAGTCTTACCTTGACAAGTTTCACTGGCTTGTTTTGTCGCATAAAGACCAGGGTCTTTACTGCAAGTACTGTGCAGATTGATGAAAATAGCCATTCATGCTAAACGTTGCCCGTGCAACAACCATGTGCTCAATAACTCATTGGCAAGATCATCCAAAGTAGTTTCCTGTCGCAATACATCTGGCACAATGAGAAAAGTTGTGGCATTTGCCAATGCATCCGCTAAGAGGCATGAAATTTTTAAAATAGAACTCGGAGCTGCCATGCAAGGTATTTGTGAGACACGTTGGGTAGAGAGGCATGATGGGCATCTTCAATTTCAAGGAGACAACTTAGTCAAAATTTGTAGCGCTCTGGAGAAGATTTCTGCTTGGCAAGACAATAAAACTGCCAATGATGCGCATTGCTTGCTGCAAACATTGCGCAGTTCTGACTTTATTATATCCTCCATCTGTTTAAGTGATGTATTAGGTGGGTACTTCCCTAAATTATTTTATTTCTTATTGTTTGGCAAATGAACTTATACGAGTATACTAAACCTACTTTAAAATTATGTTGTTGTTTTGTTAATATTTTATGCTACGAGTACATACCGTTTATATTAAGTTATAAATTCTTAGTTTATGCACTACAGTCACAGTCACTTACTTTTTATTTTTCAGGTACTACTGTATCTTTAAGCAGAATACTGCAATCGAACTCAAATGATTTAAAAAAAGCTACGGACGCTATTAATGATACTTTAAGTGTTTTACAAAATAAAAGAGAAAATGTGGACGTAATCTACCGACAGCTTTACGAAGAGGCTAAAGAAGTAGCTGAGCAGCTAGATGTAGAAATTAAATGCCCCAGAATAGTATCAAAACAAATACATAGGGCCAATAACCAACCTGCTCAATCTGCTGAAGAGTATTTCCGCAGAGCTATATACATCCCTCCTCTAGATTCAATAATAAGTTATCTCCAGGACCGCCTGTCTCCTGATGTACTTAATTTGTTTCAGCTAAGCGTTTTCATGCCAAAAAGCGAATATAGTAATGAAGACATTGAAACTGTGAAACAACTAGCTACCGACTATACATTATTACTAGATAACACTCCAGTTTCTGTCATTGTAAATGAATATCGGCTGTGGATGGTGAAGTGGCAGGCGTGGCAGCGGAGCCAGGACATACCGCAGTCGATTTCTGATCTTATTTTAAATTGTGACATCGATATGTATCCTAATATAAGAAAATTTTTATGTATTATGGCTACACTACCTGTCAGTGTAGCGACAGCAGAAAGGTCTTTCTCTACGTTGCGCAGAATTAAATCGTCGCTAAGATCTTCAATGGGTGAAGATCGCCTAACCGGACTGGCACTTCTCCATAAAAACATAAACTTCTTCATAAAAACGTACCCATTGACGTAAATGACGTAATAACGCGTTTCGGGAGAAGACGTAAAAGAAAAATTGATTTTGTTATTTAAATATATGTATTTTGTCTGTTTCTATTTTGTTTGTTGGAAATCCTTGTCGTACCACCTCTTCACTTTTGCGGAGTTTTGCGTCATACCCCTCGACATACCTCTAGCTGTTATGACAAATCATTCACCACGGTTATGGAATATAAATAGGCTGCCTCATTCCGTGCGTGATAGTGCTTGTCTGGATGTCTTCAAGAGAAGATGGCAATATGTACGTGTATATGTACAAGTTATTATGTGTTAAGTTTTTCAAGTGTACAATAACGAATAAATATTTTTAAGTACAGTACTTACGTACATTAATAAAATACCTACTTTTTACTTGTATCTATTGTTATCAAAATTAAATTATAAGTTCTTGACTTGACCACGACTATGTGACCCCCTCCTGGCGCCAAAGCTGGATCCGCCCTTGATGCCAGCCCTCTTCCACAAAACACCCAACATGATGTCAATGAACAAAAAAGTTCACTTTCAGCTTGCAGCAGAGAATTTAGCTTTAATGAAGGCGCAATAAACATTTATTTTCTGAGTTAAAAAAATCAGTAGAAAAAGACCAATTATTAGAAAAACAGTCGAGTGCTTCCTGATGATAAATTCTAGTCCGGCCAGTTATATTTAATTTCTTGTTCTTATCGATAATGTGTACGATGGGCTGAAGTTGAAAAGACCGGTCATGCCCCTTTTGAGTTGTAAGTAAATTCTAAAAATTGCTTTAATTTTAGCAACGCATAATAGATGGCGATACTAAATAAAATCGGCCGCTGTATTGGGATTCTACTATTCTTTTTTCATATTTTCTATTTTTTTTTTTTTTTTAATTTTGCAACAATTTACTTATGGACAGACTTTAAGGCCTATAGTGATGTGTACAGTGCCTAGAATACTTAGTGTCTCGTTCGTAGGAAGAATTGTTCAAACACTTATTCCAATAAATTAAGACACATCGGGTGAGGACCGGCCACACAAATAGCTATCAAAAGCTTTCGGGTTGGTCGTGTGGTCTGGGTCTTTAACATCGGGTGAGGAGCGAGTGTAGTGCCATCTGTTGTCATCAACTGAAGTTATGTATTAAGCTGCCTTTTTAAATGTTGCTAGTTCGTAATATCTTTTTATTTTATTAAAAACTTAGAGCGCAAATTTACAACGTGTTTCTCTGTAAATTTACTGCACAAAGATAGTATAAATGACTTATTTGACACGTTGTCACACTTCACATTAAATGTTATAGGATGTGAAAGCCACAAAGTCGAACTGATAAAAGCATTGTTGAGATTTTGCTTGATAATCGGATTTCATTTTTATAACAGAGGTATCAATGGAAACAAATATATCAAAAGAGACAAATTAAAATTTCAAAAGTGAGTAAATGTAATTAATGCATCTGAATAAATGAAATGCATATAAAATATTAAAATAATAATGATATTTTTTTGTTATTAAAATATTTTCTATTCTTAAATTTAGTTTTGTCTTCTCTAAAGTAGATAATATCCATTTATTTTTCTGCAAGAATGTATATACCTATATTATAATGCTGTATTTTATTAAACATTGTATAATAATAAATTTTTTATGTAATATAAAGTAAGAAATAATACCATATCTGTAAATATTTTGTTCGATTTACATATAATTTTTAAAGTGTTGCAAAGTTATTGTAGAACTTATAAAACTAATTCAGTGAAGTTTGAATTCTAGCATGAAGAAAAAAAATATTTAAAAGTTCTCGATATGATGTAATTATGAAAAGTTGATTTAATTAATGCACATAGTTATGATATGCTGAATATGGTTAATGCAGAGTGTAAATTACTATAAAATAACTTATAACAATGATGCATTTTCTTTGCATTTAAAAACTAGAAATACATTTTTATATTAACCAATTTAACTGATGCATAAAAGATACATTATTTAAATGTATCTTTTATGCATCTGTCAAATAAATAAAAAACACATAATGAAAAGATAATCAAGATAGAATATTCTTATTTTAATAGTGCTATATATAGATAGATATAAGGTATATGTCTTCAAGGATTTGAAATAATATGCTATACAGATGAGTTTTATTAATAGTCAGGTAAGTTTTATTATTGATTTAATTAATGCACATAGTTATGATATGCTGAATATGTTTAATGTAGAATGTAAATTATCATAAAGTAATTTATAACATGATGTATTTTCTTTGCATTTAATTCGTTACGTTTGGGGATAAGATATAGTTAAGTTTATTATATTAAGATAAATTTAACTATATCTTATCCCCAAACGCAACTCACAAAATGAGTTATTTGCAGAAAGTTTATTTGCAAAAGTTTTATCTGAGCTAGTTTATTTAAATTTTTGCACTTTTGTTTTCAAAATAATAATGAAATACTTTACAAAATAATATTAAATGTTTCACAAAATAATAATGTGTGAAATGTTTTACAAAATAATAATGAAAAGAAAAATTCAACGCATCACAGACCTATCTATGAATTAGGCTGTTTTTTTATTGCAAGAAAAAAATAAAAAATAGATAAATATTTTCCATTAATATCTGTTTGTTGACTATTAAAAAAATTATTCTTGTGGAAAAATAGATCTCTTGAAACCCTATTTTGATGTTAAAATAGTTTTCAAACAGTTTGTTTATTTAAATACAGTGCAGCGTCGTCTGCTATAAGCGGGTGAGGGTCGACTGCAGCGCCATCTGTTGCATTTCCGGAACAATTCTCTCGATTTTTTCCCTTGATCCTAATCCAACAGTTAGTGTTCTGTTTAGCTCACATCCAAACGTATAACTTAGTAAAGAAATATATATCATTTAAAGACTATAAACTTATTTTATAACCCATTTAAACATTCCATTTTTATTTATCACGTTTGTTCCGATTCTACGAGGAAGCTAAACTTATTTGTTTGCACGACACGAATTTTTGGGGTTTAGCACAATTTAAAATTTAAGCACTCGTGCAGCGCTTCTAACGTCTAGTAGTGAAAATACAGATGTAAACCCATATCGTCCGCGGTCGACGTTAAGATATTGTTAACATGCGCATGCGACGTAAGATGCAAAATATCCTTGTAATCGTAAAGAACGGAATGTGCACCAACTCTAGCTCAAAAATTATTCAACGAAATTTCACAACATTTGGTAGGTAAGTCGCTTGTGAGTTAATCTGATGTGATTACATTATGGTACAATTCGGAAAGATAGAAACGGCCTGATTTTGTGAATGGGCCATCAAATATCATCTTGAAATTGAAAACTAAATATGTTGAAAGGAATTAATTAAATGTTTGTTTCATACGTAAATTTTAACGGCGAAACAAATAAGGCCGACGCTATTACTCTAGGACGAAGTGGTCTTGAGGTATTTATGTTTTTTTTTTTTTTGGGGGGGGGAGGAATATTGAAAAGATGGCAACGTTTTAAAATGCGTTAAGTTGCCAAATGAAAACAATGTATTGAAATAGCAAATTGGATGTTATACCAAATACGTATTCGTGTCATTTTGGGAAATTAAACAAAATGTAACGCATTACGAAGGTGAAAAAGAAAAATGAATTTGAGTCTGTGGGGAAAGTTATGTGCTGATCAATATTTTTGAATTTGCAGTTGAAATAAATTTTTTTATTCTAGTTAAATCGATTCATAAGAAGACTCTAACTTTCCTTATATACATAATGTATAAGGAAAGTATTGTGACGGGGTCGAAAATTCGAATTCGAGTTTTCGACAGGAGAGCACGTTTCAAGCATCCCTGATCACGAATCAAACATTTTTGAAGTGATGTCTGTGTGTGTGTGTGAAAATATGTGTGCGTGTCTGTGTTAGTGAGTCTGTGGAGACGATATCTCAAGAACGAATGGAGTGATTCGAATAAAATTTGGTACAAAATTCACAATCCGTGAATACTGAAAGCCTATTGCTTTTAAATATAATCGAATGTTCAGAACCCTCCTAAATTATCGAGTGAAATTTAGAAAAAATCATCAAAAATCAAATCCTTTAATAAAGTTACGCAAAGAGACATTTCTTATGTAATTTTTCCTCAGAAAACGATTGACATAAACTTTAGAACGTTAGCACAAACCGTTCTCGAGATATTGTACATTTTTCAAATAAATTTATCAAAAAATCCCATAAATTAAAAAAAAATATTAACTGTTGAGAAACATATTCACTTTTCATATGTAATATCATGAGACAAGTTTGGTGACATCATTCTCGTGGATCTAGCTCGTTCCATTCATGAGAAAATAAACTTTGAATAATACTTTAGTATTTGAACGCCAATAATCATTTATCTGATACAAGAATAACTTATTTCGCCGTTCATAACGCTTGGCGAGATATTGGCGACAAGTTTGGCGGAATGTCGCCAACTCGGCGACTTTTTTAAATGATGACAAATTAGCGAAAATCTCGCCAAATGGATAAAAATGATGCTAAATCAATGAAAATGACGACTAATTGACCAAAACTCAATATCTTGGAAAGGATGAATATAAGTATTTACTATAAACATCACCTATTTTGTTTTGCTGTAAAAGTAGTAAATTCATTGCATTATATAAGGAAAGTCATGTGTTGCCCACATCAGATTTTTAATAGATATAGATGGAAGTATTCCCCAGTGTTCCTCCTTAAAGTACAAAATGTGTTAGTTTATGGAGAAGATGTATTGCACTCACTGAGATTAATTTATTTGCAAGTTAGAATAAATTGTCTTTACCCAACCTGTAACTAAATACTTGATTAAAAAGCTTTTCCATTTGCTGTAGAATTAAGACTTGCACGGAATCATGAAATGAAGCAATAGAAATGTACCCAACATTTCATTATCTAATTATTAAGCGTTTAAGCCGCTTTCAACGAAAATAGCAACTGCTGCGTTTGAGTGCACTTAGTTCTGGAGTTAATTCAAAACTATTTACTCAAAGTTTTAACATTTAATTTAATAAACTTTTGAGTGATTTGTTGAATAATTTTGCATCTGCTATTTAAACTATTCATATTAATTTTTTTTTTAGTTTATTTAGAACATTTTAATTTGCGCATCCAATTTAACGTTATGGCTTCTATTTCTTTTAGTTTATGACCTTTCAGTATGACCTTTCAGACTTTTCAGCATTCTATTTCTTTCACTATTCTGTAAAAATTTTGCTTGTGTGTTCGTCCGAGACAATTTTTTTGTAAACAAATAATTTTATACTAAATTGCACTTTCATTGCAGATAACAACATCCATGGACCAGTTTCGAGCTTATGCGTTAGTTATTGGGAAATGGTCTATAGCTTTGACAGTAGAGATGTGAATTTTTCGGAAAATTTTGAAATTGAAAATTTTCTGTAGCGGAAAATTTTCCTGAATATTTTGAAGTTATTTTCTATATTATACTTCAGCTGGAATAATATGTTCTGTGATTGTTAACAGTATTTATTCTTATACTGCAGCTACAGTCAAACATATATTATATAACAAGGATAATAAAAAGGTTTAAATTACAAAAAATTCTATGAATGAGTTCTACAATTTATTATTTTCTTTAAATATGTTTGCTTTTGAAATCATAAAAAAAATTCTGTTCATTTATAATAATGTTTTTTTCATCTTCAAAATTCCAATTTTAAAGCATTTCACAAAAGGAAGTAGAAATCATGCAAAAGGCATGAGAAGTAATTTAAAATTGTAAAACCGTATCAGAATCATAAATAATTTACTGTTTATTATAGTATGAAAAGTATATTATAAAATATAATATTCTAAAAAAAATCATAAAAACTGATTATAATTGAAAAATACATTAAATGTTATATTGCATTTGTTTCAATACCTAAGGACCCTTCAAGGGAAACACTCCACAATCTTCTTAAAAAATAACAAAAAAAATTACTAATTTATTATATGTTTACAAATAAATTATTAAATATATAAACATATTATATGACAATAAATAAATTAAAAAATGCTTGTAATTAAGCACTTTTAAAAATAAATTGTTTTATATAATATTAAAAATTGTTTAAAAAATAGCTGCTTGTACTTGAACGAGCGAGTATCATGAGAAAGAAGAGATAATTTCCAAGATGAGTTAAGTATATATTTAGTGCAATCATAAAAGTTTTCTTCAGACAGAACTTGCGGAAACATCTTCTTTTTTAAACATTTTTATAAGTTTTGGAGAACTTAATACTGAAAGAATAGGTTTCTTTAAATTTTATTTGTTTTTTTCTGAGGATGAGTAAAGTATCACTTGTACCCGTTTGCATGTCATCCATTCTTTTTCTTTAAAATAAAGTGCATATACACACATTTACCCCTCCTTCTTCATTTTCTTTTTCAAAATTGGAAAACTCAATGGTCAAAAACTTCTTGTAAAGCTACTTGTTTTTCAGAAAAACAGTTTGGAAAGAGTATTAAAATTTATTTTTAGATTAATTAAAAAAAAAAAAAAAGAGTGGAAAATTTTCCGAAAAAACGTAGCGGAAAAAATTTTCAATTTCCGGAGAATTTTCCGACCCACATCTCTAATTAACAACAAGAAATTTTGCTACGTGCCACAATTTTGAGAACCTCTATGGAGTCCAACAATTTCAGTCTACAATGCAATCAATTTTTTAACGATTGAGCTCAACCTGCTCAAGGCTGCGACAGTCAATCTCATACTTACAGAATCCGTCTACAAAGGGGCGAAGTTGGGATAGATAACAGCATCCACGGACAGGTCCTCGAACTTGGGGAACCTATAATTTTGTGATCCTATGACTTTGAGAACGCCCCCTATTGCCAGGATTGAAGTATGAACTTGGTCGTTACTGCCACATGCACCCCGAGCTCAATCTTTGAGAAATTTGATGGCTGTTACACGGTAGAACGAAATTTCTCTGTAATCTAGAGGGTCGCAAAATTGTTATATATATTGTAAGTTTTCTTTCTGTCATTGCAGTTATCGGCTATTCCATTCATACGAGCTCATAAAAGCAGTCCATGGATGTTATCTGCAATGGAAGAGTGATAAGTATACCACATTGTAACTTTGAATTTCCTGAGTCGCTGGAAAGTTTTGATAATAAAGAGATAAATCCAACGATCCGGTTGAATTAGATTCATTAAAGCAAAAATAAGTTTTTACATGAAAACGCATTCAGACGTTATCAATTAATTACATAACAATGACGATAGACAAACTCAGACAAAACATCAGATACGAACATACTGTTTTGTTTGTCGCAATTCACCTACTATTTTCAAAACACTGAACCTGTTTAAACTGTGGGATTCATTGTATAAAATCTCCTGTAAATCTTTTTATAGGTGTATATCTCCTGTATATCTTTTCATTTACAACTCAGGTTGGGCGATTCGCCTTAAGATTTAGAGTATCTAAATGCCCTACAGGGGAAAAGAGAGACCCTCTGACTTAAAGCAAAGCACACGGACCACACCAACTGCGACCACCGATGAATTCACGTGAGTATCTAGGTGGTCGTGCCCCATCTCACCGGACAGAGAAAATCACCAACTCTCCCATGCAACAAAAGCCCACCCAGGGAAGATCAGACCACCATTTCTCATTTTACATAGGTTCCACGAGCTGAACTGGGTGGGGGGAGGGGAGGGGTGTCACCTCGTGGTTTAGAGCATCTGTTTCCCTGGCCGGTCATTTTATAAGTTGTCATACAATTTCTGCAATTTGTTTTATTTACGAAATTTTAGCAATGAAACTTGCCAAACACTTTAAAGTGTGTCGTCAAATTTTATCAAATACTTATTTTTGCCAAATCTCTTTATTCTGTGATGTTCTGAGTGTGTGTTGAAATTCTGAATATGAAAATTTAAGAAATCATTAACAATAAAATGCCAAAGCATTGTGAATCGTCCACCCTCTGCATCACACCAACAATAAAAATACACTTTAATCAATATGTGGTTCTATCTTCAGTTAGAAAACCCAAGCAATAAGAATAAAAAAAATAGTAAAAAAATGTATAAATCGGAATAGATATAAAGCTAAGATAATTAAAATGATTTTCGGATTAATTTCATACATAAATTGAAGTTTACCTACAATATCACAGTGGAATAAATAGAGCAGTTTATGTATATGGTATTGTGAACTATAAAGAAGAAACATAAGTTTCCCAATGATAGCTCTTTCATTCTGACGAGTACATGAAAAGCGCGAAACCGATCCATAGATGTTGTTATCTGATTTATAAGCACTATCCTAACTTTAATAATGCCTCTACAGGCGGGTTCTGTGAGTGTGATACAATTTAATACATCGAATGGTAACCGAAATTTTTTGAATGATGTATGTAATTAAAATACACTTATTACGAAAATTGTAAAAGGACTTGTAGACGAAATTTTCTGAACATCTTACATAAGGAAGATATGAACTTAAGGAAAATATGTGTGCAATTTGTAGCGGGAAATCTAAACGCTGTACGACTATGAAATTTGATACACAGGTATTTCAGGACCCGAATAGATGCGTATCAGAGATTTTTTTTTTGTTAATTTCGAATAAATTTTTTAGTCGTTTTATAGGCTCGAATTTTTGCTGTGACCGCTAAAAACACCATAAAACGCGTGGAGAAAAATGCAGCTCGAATTTTATTTGAGGCACGGTGGAAAAATCCCTCGCGAAACCGGGAATTCCAGACAGATGGGGATTTGGTAGTCAGTGTTTCTTTTAGGACTTTTTGGCAGGGGGGGGGGGAGGCGAATAAAATTTTAGAGGGGTAAGTTTCCAATTTGTCCTATATAAATATATCTAAATGCTGTTACATAAATAGAAACTGGGTTAACGTAAAATGTGTCCGGGGGGGGGGGAGGCCTGAAAGAAACACTGTTGGTAGTAGGATTTAAAATTCCAAGTTTTACAGATAGGTATTTGACTTTTGAAATATAAGATTGTAACAGTATTATAAGCATTCCTGAAAAAATCAGGTTTCTACATATTATGACTTTTAAAGTTAGTAATTTAGATTTTAAACGGCTCTAAAACAGACTTGATGTACGGTCTTGCCGGGTAGGGGGTGAGAGGTGGGGGTAGGTGGGTTAAAAATCTTCAGCATTCTAATGATAAAAAAAAAAATGAATTTATGGGCCAGGTTAATGTCGGGAAATTTGTACTAGTAAGAAATCATTCTTAGTTATGGTTCTTTTTAGGCAAACAAACTGTACTGTTAGAAAACGTACTGTTAGAAAATCTTGAAGATCTTTCTGATCGCATTGAGAAAAGAAGACAAAAAAGCTTGTTTTCTTATAAAGCCTAAACCGTAAAGTACAAATATGAAACTGTACTTTCATGTTTGTTTAAAGTGTTAAAATATAAATCCACAAGTTACGACATTATTAAATGTCGAGATATACACAGTCATATAATGCTTATCTTCAACATTCGCTTTGAAAGAAAGTAGTGATCGAGATAACAAGAAGCAGATACGTACAATGTACTATTTAATGCCAATTTATTTGTTTATATTTGAATACTCAAAATCAACATAACCGTATAAACTTCCATATCTGTTCTTATGGTTTTTAAAGCAAACATACACTGATCCTTAACACGATCGGCATTTTTGATTATGATGCCTTTTGTTTTTTTTAAACGTAAATTTGTGCTTTTAGCAGTAGATTAAGTTTTTATTTTAATCGATGCAGCTTATCAAAAGTATGATTAAATCACAAGTCGAGTTTTTACCCCATATCCATTGGCGGGGTCACTAGATGTCAGACATGATTTTGTTTTGTGTGTGAAATGAATCCGGAAAATGTATATAGTTTAGCAATAAAACGGGATTTTGACAAAATCATTGGCCCTTTGTGATTTCAAAAATTGCTGAAACGATTTGGGCACAGTTTGGGTGGCATACTGCGTATATAATGTAGATGTAAATGTCATTTTAAAAATGTATATAGTTTAGCTCAGAGGTCGAATGCTCACTTGTCCCGTGCAGTTTTTTTTTCATTGATGACGGATTTTGTTGCTCGAATGGCATGTTTATTAGTACAATATAATGAAAAATGTCAAAATCAATATTTTAAAAGTTCTGAGACACACGATTATAAAATTTAGAAATCACATTTCTTGAAAGCCAACGTTTCTAGAAAGGTACCACTCGCTTAAATCCGATAAGACATTCATGAGTAATGAACGTTAATAATCGCCTCTCTGGATGGTCAATGCATGTCGAGGACAAAAACTCAAAATAACGTTTTCTTCGATTATTTACTTTATAAAAATGGTATTTAGTGAAATGCCTGCAAATAAGCTCAGGCATTGCCACTGGCAAAATTTTATGGGCACCTATGCAGCAAATACATGCCCCCTATTTTACATTGACCTTTCTTCAAAAACTACTTATGCTGGGCCCCTATGCAGCAAATACATGCCCCCTATTTTACATTGACCTTTCTTCAAAAACTACTTATGCTGGGCCCCTATGCAATGCATTCTTACGTCCCCACTTCTCCTGATTTCAGGAAAGTATTTCTTGTGTCGAATATTTGCACTGTTGACCTATGATTTTTTATTGCACGGAAAAATAAAATATTATTGTCTCTGAATAAGAAAATAGTTCACTTTCAGTAATGTTAAAAGAAAAATTGAGACATTTTGTCGCCATTTAAATTGACAGCCTTTCGCATTGAAAGATGGAAGTTTCGGGACAAAGGCGTTACGCTTTTACTGCAAAGTGTCAAGCACTTTTGCTTAAAGTCTAATATCAAAAGTTGATGCTAGGGGGAATATGCGAAGGCTCTTTTGACACGTATTTCAACAGATAAGTGAAATTCTGAAGGAAATATTTGTTTTCTTGCCAGTCGGGCTGCAAAATTTTGAATCGAATTTTCTAGCTTTTAATGCTTTATGTTGATTTCGTTCTCGAAAAGTTCGATTTTATATTTTCAACTAGCTGTATATCCGTTTTTCGTACGAAAAATACATAATTCGCGGTGAACTCGGAGTCTTGATTTTAGATATTTTATAACTATCATAAAAAGGAAATAAGTGATTTCTTCTGTGTTGAGATAAAAACAGGCAAACAGTAGTGCAACTTACAATTATATATATATATATATATATATATAGCGGTTGGATGTATTGTGCTGTTGCTGTACGTTCGGCATTTTCACTTGCGGTTTCTGCACATATAAGTCTATATTTCTGTTTTTTAATTCTTGGATTTTACTATTTTTTCTTCTATTAGCCAGTAGACAGTTCCAATGGGGTTTATAGTGATATACTATCGCGATTGTCAGAAACTGGCTATTCTTTCGGTTTTAATTCGGATTGCATGGCTGTCCTGATGAGTGTACAATTATGAATTAACCACCATTTTTTATGTTATACGCATACCGTCTTATGGCATGGTCTAGTTATCATTTATTAGTTTCAACTTATTGTTATCCTTGTCTTGAACTTTTATCTTGAGCTAAATGTTATTGCTTTTTTTCTTTTTTGCCATGTTTGGTATTACATATTTTTTTATATATATTTATATATATATATAATTATATATTTATTAATGATTTTTGTATACATTTATACTCATGTCGTTATCGATTGTGTTTTATCATTCCATTAATTATTCCCCTCATCCCACTTTTACTATTATAGCGATAAGTTACCTACTATTTTTATCCTATTAGTCATGGTCTATAGTAACTTTGATTTTATGCATTTATAAATTTCCATTTTTAAATATAAGTTATATATATATATATATATATATATATATATACATATATATATATATATATATATATATATATATATATATATATATATATATATATATATATATATATATATATATATATATATATATATATATATATATATATAGCAATTTTAATAGCAATTTTACAATGAAACAATAGCTTCTGTGTCGATTATGTTTCTGATTTTTTTAAGTGCAAAATAACGGAAGATCTTTCATTTATGGCTCTTGAGAAAGCAACATATATTTGAGCTTGTGAAGATTAGTAGGTAATTAGGTCTTTTCCCACAGTGCTGAATGTACTGCGCTTTTCCTTGTTTCTACTGTCTGTCCTTGCTTCTAAAATTTTAGAGATAGAGGCACAAACAGCGATCGAATCCAGTCATCGGATTTTGAATTGTATTTATTGTAGAGAGCCTAAAAATGATTAGGTCACTTTAGTTTAGAGATTATAATAACGATTGGGCCCCGTTTATTTGGAGGCACTTATGAGGATTGGGCCCCGTTTATTTGAAGGCGCTTATGACGATTGGGCCCCGTTTATTTGGAGGGTCTTATAACAATTTGGCCCCGTTTATTTGGTGGCCCTTATGACGATTGGGCCACGCTCAAAGTGAGAAAACAGTCAAGAGGGCTTGAAGACAGATAGACAGAAAGACAAACGGATACCTCCGTTTTACGTGGGACCCATCTAAGCCTACTTATCAAAATGTAATTAAATTTGGTTCACCCGTGATGAGAAAAACAGACGAGTTTTTAATTTTATTTATATAGATTTTAGAAACACGTATTGTAATCGATCTAAAAATAGAACACATCATTTTGCTTGGTCTTCTAATATGTCTTGACAAATTTATTAGATATAAACGGTTTGCAAAACTGATATATCCAACACCTACTATTTATAACAAACTAAAATATTTTGAGTTCGAACAAAAACAGATAATATCACGAATGCAATCTCACAGAATCCGCCTATACAGACCTTCCAAAAGTCAGTATCGCTTTTCCATTGTAGATAGCATTATCCACAAACAGATTTTTCACTTATGCACTCGTTAGCATCGAACAGTCGATACCTGAAATGTTGCTATGTGTTAGAATTTTACAAACATCTGTGGAGAGCTGCATTTTCTGTTGAGTTCTACGTTTTCTTTATCATATACAGGATGCCCCAAAAATATTGAAACGCGCTTTAATTCTTTACCTGCTGGTGATAAGTGGGCTATGTAAATTGCAAATATGTTGAAAGTAAGATAGGAAATAAGACTACGTTAATGAAATAGTCCTTTCATTAATTTTCAAAAAGCTACACTTTTTAAATTTTTATACGACCCTCTTAGACAAGTTTGGTCAATCAGAAAATTTTTATTTTTAATGCAACAAGATCATTAAAAATACCGCATATCCGTATCTTTAAAAGTGAGTGAGTTATATTTAATTGAAAATTGAACATTGTGAATGGGGACCCTATATCAAATTAGAAATATAAATTTGTGACATATCACAAAAATGATAAAACTGGATGATAATACATAGGATACCCAACCGCATAGTGAGTACCACTTCTTTATATGATCTCTGTCTGTGTAATGCTTTATTTAGATGCATTTGAGATAAAATTTTTTGACACATATTAATGTATTTTTGATCTAAACAATTTTCATCGTCAATGTGTTTATGATCCCTATTTTCACTGATGAAACAGCCTTTCACATGGTACAGAAAATTGGCATAAGTCAGATTTTTTCCTTTTTCATAATTCAGTTGATTTTAAAGATACAGATATGCGTTTTTTTAATGATCTTGCTGCATTAAAAATAAAAAATTTCTGATTGACCAAATTTGTCTAAGGGGGTCGTATAAAAATTTAAAAAGTGTAACTTTTTGAAAATTAATTGGAGGACTATTTCATTAATGTAATCTTATTTTCTACCTTACTTTCAACATTTTTGCAATTTACATTGCCCACTTATCTCCAACAGGCTAAGAATAAAAGCTCGTTTCAATCTTGTTGGGACACCCTGTATAATCTTCTTGACTTTAGTCGTATATTCATAGTATCCTGCTACTCTTTCCTTATTCCATATTTTTCACCTCTTTTTTTTCTCTCTTCGCTGCTGGCAACCGCCACCTATTCCAGCCACTTTGCTATTTTATCGGAAGATGACGATTCTGTTCTAGTGAGTGTAGCTTCTTGTTAGTCCAGTTCTTCGAAACTGGTTGACACTTTTACTTTTATGCTACTTTATGTTAAGTATTATTAACTTTCTAACCATGTATACATAAAATAATATATTCATAATTGTGCTATATTGTGGAAATATTTCAATATAAAAAAATCTGATGTGGGCAGCACATGACTTTCCCTGCAGACTCAAATTCACTTTTTTCTTTATTTCTTCCGCAATTCATTGGAATTTAATTGTACAAAATAACACGCATAAATATTTGAAATGACACTGAATTTGCAGTTTTAATTGAATTTTCATGTTCAGTTGGCGACTGGACGTATTTTCAAAGGCGACGTTTCAAAAATCAGAAAACTAAAATATCACGAGAACGCTTCCGAGAATGAATTTGATCTTATTATTTTCGTCGTCAAAAATTACGAATAAAACAAGTATTTAATGGATAGATTTGAGCATACATAATCTTTTATGTTAGATGTTGACGATTTTTGCGGGCAATTTCGCCAAAAAACGCAGGTTCTTTTTTCCTAAGAGTACCAAAATCTAATCAACACCAGAGTCACCCACAAGTGATTTATTTACAAAATTTTGTAAAATTTAGTAAATTAGTCTTTTGCCTAAAGTGGGTATAGGCGATTTTTGAGGACCATTTCGAAAAAAAAAGAAAAAAAAAAGACAGGTTTTGTCCACATCGTACCAAAATCTAATCAGCACCAAGGTAACCTACAAGTGGCTTGCCTGGAAAATTTCATAAAATTTGGTCCATTAGTTTTTGAGTTAGAGTTGATGCATGCATTACGCACACACATACACACATAGATACCATGCTAAAAATAGTTTTTCGTGTTCTAGTGGTCCCAAAACGTGTAGATCCGTCGAAAACTCGGGTTGCGATTTTCGACATGATTCTAATATTTGCCCTATACATTACCATGTATTGTAGGGGAAGTAATTAGTTGTGAATGATGAGGATTTATCCTAAAGTATTACAGTGTTCCGTTTTTTAGTTTATTCAGTATACTTAACTAGTACTTATCTTTTAAAACCAGCCGCGTTGCGATGTATCCCTTGGAGTGCTATACAAAAACACTAAAGCAGATAAAAAGCGGGTATTTTAAACATAATATAATGTAAGGACCTAAGCTGACACTGAAAGGTCCCCGATGAGGAGATTTTCTTAAAATGCGAATCTGTCTCTGTTACTGCAACACATGAACATTTTGAGACAAATTATGTTGGACGCTAAGAATATATGATATTTTGATCATTGTTTAAGTCATTTAAGACTGGCTATCTTATTATGTTACAGTAGAAATATTATATGACTTAAAATATTATTTAATACATAAAAAATATGAAAGTTTTTACGTTTATAAATTTCTACTTCTTTCTTGAAGGAAAATTAGATGACTACAGTTGTTTCAATGGCGCTTTGAATCCTCTTATTAGGATGTTGATGAAGTTTTGATGATAGACCACAGATATAATTTTTACGAATGTTTATTCATCTATTTATAAATTTTTATTTCTGATATTTTTAAAATGCTTATAATTTAAAACATTTATTGGTGAAACTCATCTCCATCTTTCACTTGTCCCTTATCGGCCCTAGTAGCGATCCAATATTGGACCAATATGAAAAAGTGGACATTTTGACGGAATCGGTCCAATATTGGTTTAAAATATTGGGACAATATTACTCCAATATTTCAAATGTAACGCCAATATTAGTGTAATATTGTAATAAAAATATTTGCCATTATTGGAGGCCAGTGTAACCCTCAATATTTGCCCAATATTGGGATTACACTGGAAATATTTCCAATGTAATGCCAAGGTATACAGTATTGGTCCAATACTAGACCAATATTAAATGCTACTAGGGGTGAATACCCTTTCATTTCTCTTTATATGTGAGAGGTCATTTTAACAATTATAATTAACAGTTATAATTACAAATTCTAATTACCAATTATGATTACCGGTAATTTTCATTTATCACATTTATTAGAACAATATTTTAGGAGCTGATAACCGACCGATATGTGTGTGTATGGATACATTGACAAATTTAAATAGTTAGATATTTTGGCGTTGATGTTTGTATAAAATTCGCTGTTCCATCGCATGTAATTAATAATTTCACCAAAATAAAATATTTTCAGTTTCAATCTCCGAATTAAACTATTTTCTCATTTTTTATCTTCCCTATGTACAGACTATAAGGATAGTATTGTGACTGGGCCGGAAATTTGAATTTGAATTTTCGGCGAAAGAGCACGTTTCAAGCATTTCTGAACTCGAATCGATAGTTTTAGAGATGATGTCTCTATGTGTGTGTTCTCAGAACATTTAATAGTGTCACGTAAGTAACTACCTCTTACGTAATTTTTCATTAAGAAACAATTGACACAAATTTTAGAACGCTAGCACAAACCGTTTTTGAGATATTCCGATTTTTCAAATAAATTCATCAAAAAAAAATCTCATAAAATTAAAAAAGTATTAACTATTGAGAAATATGTTCACTTTTTATATGTAACATTATGCGATAAATGTGTTAGCATCATTTTCTTACAAATCTAGTTTGTTCTATTTATGAGAGAAGATAATAATATATAGTTTTTTTTTGACGCCTAGCAATTCGCAGACAATCATTTATATATAAGAAAAACTCTACTCTCCGTTTGGTGTAACGCTTGGCGATCAATTTGGAGAACTTGGGGAATCATTTAGTGAAATATTGCCAACTCGATAACATTTCGCTCCAGATTGGCAAAAAAGTCGTTAAAATTGTAAAAAATGATGCCAAGTTAACGAAAATGACGCCGAATTGATGAATTACTGAAATATTTTAATATATAGACTATATTGCTTGTTGCGGATGGTATGAATATTAATAATTGTCAATTTAGAGTTGGCGAAATATAAGTTAATTCGGGGCTTCGAAATAGTTTTACATATTGTCATCAGGAAAAGCGGCCATTGTACAATGTAACTTCAAACACATTGTGCCATGGGTCTTATACATAATTCTTTTTGCTGCGAATGAAACAAATTCATTGCATTACTAGGCAAAGTAATGTGCTGTCTATATCAGATTTATTAAAAACATAGTATTTCAAAATATATGAACTCCGTAAAACACAGTTTTGAAAAAAATTAATGAAAAACAGAATTACGTACAATAATCTTCTGTTTAATAGTTAATAATTTATTTTAGAAACAAAACAAGGTATTTAAACGCATACAAGTCACAGCAGATCTATGAAAAGCATGTAGCGCACACACACAACTAAATTGATGTCCGTTGTCAAACTAAAAGAGTAATATTTCTTAAAAGTTATTATTCCCTGGTCGGAAGGATAAGCTTTTAGCCCTAAATTATTATCTAAAGATAAATCATAAGCCTTAAGTCTGTATATAATGAATGGTGTACGCGAGAGAAACCTTTTCTTTCCGCTTCGGGGATTTATTTTAATCTAGTATGGAAATTATTGAATGTGCTTATCGTTTTAAATACGCATAAAAGAAAAAGATGTGAAATTTCGTCGTGTGGAGCATGTTTAATAAAAAGCAGTGTAAGTCGCAAATAAGGTACGGAAAAAAGAAATGAAAATAAAATTTTAGTTAGAAATATTTGATTAAAAAAGTGGCATTTAATAAATGTTTATAAAATAAAAATATATATACTTTGAATGCTGCGAAAAAGAAACTGAAAACCAATTACGTCAGTACAACATAAAATCAGCTGGGCCGGTAGCCGAGAGGATTATAGCTAGCGTTTCCTCGTACTCTCTCGACTGTTAAGTTGTGGGTTCGAATCCCACCTGGGGGAATGGATCGGGGCCGGCGGGATTTCTTCTTCTTATTTCTTCTTCAGAACTAATCCCGCCGGCCCCGAATGGATGCTGTGGTGTCCATAGACCTTATATACTAGATCCGCTATTGGGCGGGGCTTGCTGCTGTTACTGTTTTGAAGCAATGCTATCCAACCTTGCGAACTCGCCACGTGATCTGAAACCTACTTTACCAGTCTAGAGCTCTTTCTCTCGAGAATCGCCGGCTATAGGTGAGTATAGCCACTCGCTACAGCAATGTCCAACAGACAGTTCTACTCACCATATCCTGAGTCTAGGAGCAGTTGATCACAAGTTCTACTATGTTGAATAGCAAAAGAAACTCTCCTTAGCGTATCTGTACTTGTAAGATCTATGGTGTTGTCTGCAAAGGGTGTAAAGTGTTCTACCTCTCGAGGTGCGCTGGGGCAACATAATGTGACGGCAAAAAGGTTCACATTATGGTTGATATTTGGATGAATGATCCGTTAATCAAGTGCCTGGTCATTGATAACAAACAATCAACAAGCACAAAAAATAGATTATAGGCGTTAACCGTGCTTGGAGGTAATAAACAGTCACCTTCTCCAGGGAAATAAAAAACAGCTACCTCAGCTAAGCAAAAGATGTTTCTTTCGCCAGGGAGTTACACATTTGACGCAAGAAAGATGACATTACCATACAGAAAGAATAAAGTTGAGGAGAAAAGCGGATGTATAAGGTATCAGCGAACTGGTTCAGTGTGCTTGTTCATTTTGATTTGGGCAATAACTCATTTTAATTTTAACTGTTTGAATTTTTTATTTAAATTTAATTTTTCCTGTAATCGTCATGCTTACTGGGTCACATGTGTAAAGTTAGCTGTAGCGATCTCTTTTTCTTTGACTGAAGTGGCTGCTTTGTCTTAGAAGGTTGTTTTTATACGGATAATACCTGTAATCGAATTTTGCTATGTGAAGCCTTATTTTTCACTTAAATAAATTTTTATTTAATCCAGAAAAACACTCCACATGTGTGACTTTTTGAAATGTTAGGCGTTTCGAGAGACTCAAATTATAATTTTGCATTTCATGGAAATTTGCATAACAAAACTATAAGAACATAATTCGAAAAAGAAATTAAAACGCATCAAAATATGCTTTTAAATTTCTTTTGTGCATTTAAATTTCTTACTGTGTAGATTTATATTTTCCCAAATAGGATAAAATTTATATAGAAAAATATACTTCAGAGAAAGTGAAAGATAGTCTGGAATACTAAGTTTTAAATTATGAATCAACTTTCCTTGGGATTACTTTTTTTTTTGCAGAAGAATTTTTGTTTCATATCACGCAAATAAGATTTATCTGCGAAAACCTAATAGGATATTAAAAAAGATATCCTTAGAAATGTAAGTGGTTTTCTAGAGCATTCTTCTATGATTTAAATATATTTTTCATAATTCTCAAAATTTTACGTATAAGGAACTAAAAATAAATATTACGATTGCAAGTTCTTTTGTTGGAGATCGTGATTAGAAGATTTTTCTATAACATGATTTTGTATATAAATACTATACATGTGCAAAAAAATATATATGAAACTAATAGTATATCCGTTCTTCTTACGGAATAAATATATAATGTAAAGAAACTTAAAATTCACAATTTGTGGTGAACGTTTAATATTTGGAATCTTTTATTGAAGTTTTAGAATAATTTTTATAAAAGAAAAGAGGCGAGTTCTTCCCTGCTGATGTAATAAACATACAGATAGAAGCACAACTTACAATTTTAAAGATGTAGTTTACACATTTTTAGAGAAAATTTAGAGCAATATAATAAAGGTTTGGAGTAACAATATTTATTTCTTAAATGTTCTATCTAATGGTCCTGGACTGTCATTCTACATCTTGATTTCCAAGATAAGCGAGTTTTTCTTAAAGTTATGAGTGGTATTTTATTCAAATCCTCTATCACAGTTTTCCACAGTCCATCTGTTGTTTTAGGTCTGCGTTTAGAAAGTTCTCTTTTTAACAATCCAAAAGCACAATAAGCCATTGGTTAATAATCCATCAAGGGACTTATGGAATATGAGCAAAAAGTATAACTTTAATACTTGTATCTTTCGTCATTTGTTCCAGAAGTTTAGCTGTAGATTTTGATGTGTAAGTGGTTGCTTTATCTTGACGAAATTCTACACTATTAAGGTTCAGTGGATGGTATTTCTTTTTTAAATAAAGGAGTTAAAACATTATCTTGGCAATATGTTGAAATTATTTATTGACTTTTTTTTAATTTTCATTAACCGTTGTACGAAAAGCCAGCAATAATCATGAATTCGTTACTGAAACCTTCTTTTTACTTTCCTTATATACATATTTATAAGGAAAGTATTGTGACGGGGTTGAAAATTCGAATTCGAGTTTTCGACGGGAGAGCACGTTTCAAGCATCCCTGATCACGAATCGAACATTTTTAAAGTGATGGCTGTGTGTGTGTGTCAGTGAGTCTGTGGAGACGACATCTCACGAACGGAGCGATTCGAATTAAATTTGGTACAAAAATCACACTCCGTGAATACTGGAAGCTTATTGTTTTAAAACACAACCGAATGTTCAGAACCCCCCTAAATTTTCGAGTGAAATTTTGAAAAAATCATCAAAAAATCAAAACCTTTAATAAAGTTACGCAAATAGATATTTCTTATGTAATTTTTCCTTAGAAAATGATTGACATAAACTTTAGAACGCTAGCATGAACCGTTCTCGAGATATTTCACATTTTTCAAAAAAATTTATGAAAAAATCCTATAAATTAAAAAAAAAATTAACTGTTAAGAAACATGTTCACTTTTCATATGTAATATCAAGCGATAAATTTGGTGACATCGTTCTCGTGGATCTAACTCGTTCCATTCACGAGATAAGATACTATGAGTAATACTTTTGTATTTGAACGCCAATAGTCATTTATCCGCTGTAAGAATAACTTATTTCTCCGTCCATAACGCTTGGTGATATTTTGGCGATGAATTTAGCGGAATGTCGCCAACTTGGCGACATTTTTAAATGCTGCCAAGTTAACGAAAATCTTGCCAAATGGATAAAAATGACGCTAAATCAATAAAAATGACGAGTCATTGAAGAAAATTCAATATCTTGGAAAGAATATAAGTATCTACTATAAGAATAACATTTTTTTTAACTGTAAAAGTAGTAAATTCATTGCTTTATATAAGGAAAGTCATGTGCTGCCCACATCAGATTTTTAGTCTTGGAACCAAGTTTTAAAGTCTTTTTCTCTTCTTTTTGCGTTATGAAATTGATTCTTTTTTTGTCACAGTTTTTTTTAAATATATCCATATTTCATGAATTTTCACAATATACTTTCATTTGTCACTGTCTAAAGGATTTCCATAGCCATCCTGTTGCCAAAAAAAAGGTGTTTTTTGAATTAATTTAAGTTTTGTTAGTTTTAGCAATAAAATGACCGTTAACCTGATAAACGAAACAAAACAAAACAAAAAGAATAGCTCACATTTTGACAGATTCATAGCACTTTGAAAATCAAGCATGGTGGTTATCTGCATCATGCGGCATGAGGTAACCATTTATACTAATCTGTACTGATCAGGTAACAGGTTTTCATGAATACAGGCCCAGCTGCCAAGTATTTCGAATAGCCATTGTAAATTATATTTATTCATTTTAAAGGTCATTATCTTAAAATAGCACCAGAGAATGAACGAACGCTTCGTGATAAATAATTCTAGTAAATAATTTACTTAATTCACTGCTGTTTAAATAATCTGGAAATAAAAATCTTTGTTAGTGTGGCAGCAAGCCGACTCTGCTCCTGCCAAGGACATCGGATCAAAAATGTGTACCCGAATTATAAGTTCAGAGGGGAAGCTAGCTTTTGCTCTAACCTTATAATGTCTGTCTTGTAAGCACCAGGTCCCTGGTTCGGACCTGGCGCTCTCAATCGCCACATTGGTTACCCTGGACATACGAGCACGAAAAAACCTTCTGTCTCCAACAATCTCACCACTCAACACGAGATGGCAGCACCACGCTGAGCAGAGGCGCCTACCACTCCCTTCCTGCTTGACTACGACTGACGTCAACGGACATTCCTCCCGGCCATCAGTCCTCAACTGAGTCTCGGATGTGAACACGCGGGGTTTTTTCTGGAATGGCCCCACTCCTCGCCGAAATTCGACCCGGGCTCCACATCAGGTGGGGGAGTGTGTGGCAGCAAGCCGACTATGCTCCTGCCAAGGACATCGGATCAAAGATGTGTACCCGAATTATAAGTTCGGAGGGGAAGCTAGCTTTTGCTCTAACCTTATAATGTCTGCCTTGTAAGCACCAGGTCCCAGGTTCGGGCCTGGCGACTCTCAATCGCAACATTAGTAATAGCATAATACAAATGCAATAGATATCAAACGTTTTCTGAGACAAAAGCGAGACTCTTTCACAAATGAGACAAACCAGCCACACCAGCAAAGACAGGGTCCATATTTTCCTACATGTTTGGGACTTACCTAATTAAGAATCAAGCTTTATTTTTAGTGATAACTGTGTCCATACATGGGTGACTGTCTGATCATAATACCTCTCTCAAAAAAGAGAAAAAAAATAAGAGATTATATAAAACTTGATGCGTAGTAAATCTGAATTAAAATTTGTAATTTTTCAAAATACGCTTTATTGAGCCCCCGGATTATCAGATGTTCGATTTACCGAATTAGCGATCAATAGGGTCTGATCATCAGCTAAAACAATGCAGTTACTAATATCTTGTAGCTTCGTTTCATAAAGATGAAAATTAATTTAGTCCAATATGTGTTATAGAACATTTTTTTCTTAACATTAAAGAATTTAATTCTTTTTGTCAAGTTCGAAGAAAAGAAGAACGTGTTGAGTGAAACAACATGTTCTCGCTTTATTGTTTAACGATGGCAGTTACGGTGAGAAAATTATGGGAATGGACAGATGTTGGGGCCACGTACATTCTTCATCGGAATCACGACCGGGAATCATGGGAAAAAGTATGACAGTTCATTGCAACAGGATGAAGAATGATCTTCTAACAGATTTTGAGCATTTATTTTAGAACAAAATCCGATGTGACGAATACATCATTTACCCTGCGAACTTACGTATTTTTTACGTTCTTTATCATGCATAGTACATGTTTAGGCCAGGTCATAGGCAGAAACTTAATTGTGGTGCTGGAAAAAATAACAAGAATATGCAAAGCATACTTTTTAAATTAGACATATTAAACATGGTCGTTGATCGTAAGTCGTAAACATTGCATTGTACAGCTAATTAAAGCCCACCATATTATCTTTAGTGCGAGTTCCTGGAATAAAATATATTAACATAATACTACACAATTAACTGCACCCATTTCAACTTTAAAATAACATTATTTATTACGAACATTCTATTCATACTTTAATTACAATGACTATTCTTATATTTAACGAGGAGATTGGGTATGTGAGACCAGGTAAACTATTATTATAAAACTGATTATGACCTTTTATGATATTTGATAGGTACATACCTCCTATTTTGTCTTTCGATATTGACACACAGCCTATTGCCTTACATTTGCCTCCATTTTATGACGGCACACTACTGACTCTCGTATGAACGCTGAAACATCATCACTGTGTGCGTGTAACTTCACGAATATTTCAATGGGCTTCTTAGCTGTTTCACCATTTTTATGCATCTCTCACATCTTAATTCAATTATCAACTCTTACTGCTCATCCGAACGTCTTACTTTTCTCAATTATTCTGTTCTTTGTAGTACTTAATGCATATCTTGAATCCCGTCTTGTTCTGAACTCTATATTATCATCCACCTTCTGCTTGTTGCCACCTTCAGTCTGGTTTTTCTCTTATAATTCTTCTCTTCTGGTATAAGTTCTTCTCTTCATCCACCTTCTGCCTGAGGTCTGATACGTCTCTTCGCTGACCATTGGTTGACCACAAGACGACGGACGCGGCAACACTTCCTTATTGATTAAACCTTTAACCAATCCCATGACTTTTTTATGATTTTCCTGACCTCTCGGGTCAGGGCTGATGTGAAATTGGCGTCACCCAGATTGGACCCTTTGTCTGGCCTGCTAGATATCATTAATAATCATATAAACCTGTCTATGTGTATTCTGGTCTCATATCAATCAAAGAGGGGCTGGAGTTATATTCAAGTGGGAATCGACACTGATGAAAGAGGAGACGCTCACCTTGAAACTTTGTTTTAGAAATGCGCAAAAATATAGAATTTTATAATGTTTAAACAAATTGATCTGTTAAAATATTGTAATTAATTATAAATAAATATGGTATATATTTTATCATGCGTTATTGAGTCAAAGTTTATACACCACAAAGCTCATTAATCATTCTGTAAATAAATAGTATATATTTCAATGCGTAAAATTTACTATCATAGACAATTAACACTTAATAGCACCTATAGCTGTATTTGCAAGCTAATAGTTACGCGAGAAAAACAACATAACTACTTTATATCAATATTAATATGTAATAATTTCAATTAATGGTATTATATTCAGTAACTAGTTGAGAAACTGTTAATAATATACGTCACTGCAAGAGAGCCAATAAACCCGAAGTCCAAAAGAGGCATGGGTTCATTCTTCTTTTGAATTACGGGTTTGTTGTTCTATTGCTCTGACCAGCGCATCCACGAAAACACTGTATGCTGCTTATTATGTTATTTGTGCTTTTATCCGTCGCTCAAGTTTTCCTTAAAAACACTGTAATTCGCCCCTCATGAGCACAAACATCTGGCAGAACGACACAAAAATATCTTATATGTTTTGTATTCCATAATTTTTAACTTAGGAAACCGATATTCAAGAAGTTAGACTTGCATTGCTTAATAAACACTAATAAATGGAAATACTTGAAATTGTAAAGAAGAAAAAGTTTTTTTACTCAAAATATAAAATGTGCAAAATTTATTGCCATCTTAACGAGATTATCATCCGATGTAAGTCAAAATTTTAGAGCACACTTATATTGAAGTAATTCCATGTTCCAAAAATTTGAAATTTATCGCTAAAATTCACGAATTTAGATGTTAACAAATTGTATTGCAGTTTGGAACGCGAGCACCAAAAAGATCGTCTGCAGCAACCGCGATGGATACAAAGATCGGATGAAATGGCGGAAAACATGTGTTTTCGGCTTTTCAAAGTACATACATTTTAAACTAATAAAAAAAATGGACGAGATCTGTCTTATCTGGAATTCAGCTATCTCTGTTCGGAATTTTGTGGCTGTCCGAAACTTAGATTTTCTGCTACAAAAAGTCCGCACTCATACGTAGACAAACATTTCTTATGTAAGTTAATTTGTGTAAATTTTTTTTTTATTTGATGGAATATCTTTGAATATATTTGAGCTCAAAACAATCTAATTATGATATCTATTGATAGCTGGGCCTGTTTATGGTATTGGCTCAAAACCGGATGGGTACGATCCACAGTAGACGATTTTACTTTTGAAGGAAACGGGACATTCTAAAGGTGAAGTAGGAGGAGTTATATTATTCTATGGACACGAAAGGATGCTTTTTTTTGTATATTCTGGATATTGCATCCCTCACACCTCTGTTAATACAGTCGTCAAAAGTGAAATTGCAACACCATAAAGTTACTAATTTTGTTTTCTTTTGATATTTATATGGGTTTGTCTATTTTCTCCTCTATCTAATTTCCCGCTTTATCGGCATGTGATGATATGCTTATGGCAAGGGTATCGATTTAAATGTCTGTTATCTCCACTACGAATTATGCTTTGGGTGTTCCAAATATATCTATTCGATTGTTTCTCTGCTTGCAACTTTGCAGTTCTTTCTTAACGGTTGTTAAGAGAAGATATTGTTTTTTTACCTGATGAAGAGATTTCCACAACGCATTCGAAACAATTGTAGTTACCTAAATTTTCCATGCTTTCTTTCTTTAAGGAAGTATTAGAATGTTATATTCTCACAAGCAGCAGTTTTATTTGTAATTATTTTGCTTTGTGCAACATATCAAATTGATAATTTTGTTGTATAAGTCTCATCTAGAGCCTAGCTTTTAACATATAAATTTTTCAGCAGAAATTTGTCATCCTATATTTTAATTTCTGTGATAAATTTTCTTTTAATATATTCTCATTTGCTGTGCTGGAAGTCGTAGCATTGCAAAAATGTTTTAGAGGTTTCTTTACAGTATATATTTTGTACGAAGGGAGGGCATACTACTAGTCCACAATAAATATAAATACAAGGTGATTATAAAAAACTTTGCCGATATATGAACCCCCTAGCGATCATACCGTTCAAGGAAATTGAAAGAAGTTTTGGATGCAGATATTTTAAGGTATGCGCTCAAGAATGATGTAAAAAAACGACAGTTCACTCAGGGTTAGGGTTACAGTGACACAATTTTGAAATTTTCAAATGGCAACACCTATTTTTTTTTTATTGGAATGTGATCTTCACAGTGAAAAACCATAAATGGCGTTGAAACGATACCTGCAGCACGAAAAACGTCGGCGCTAGACAGAGACTAAGAAAAAAGTGGAAACAACCAATAAGGACAGACCAGCGACAGAAAAGCAAAATATTTTGTGCTTCTCAAATTTTCCACGTATCCGCCTTCACACACGATGACATTTTCATGCGGCAGATAGCGGATAGCACTGAAGCACGTACCATGGCAAGAAGAATCCGTTGAACCTCACGTGTGATGACATTTTTCAAATCAAATAGTTTGCGGATTGCCTGCATACACTTTGGATTTCATGTATCCCCACAGCCAGAGATCCATTGGAGTGAGTTCGGGGGACCTGGGTGGCCACGGAAACATGAAATGGCGGGAGATAATTCTGTCACCAAATTTTTGTGTCAAAAAACGTTTCACAGAACACCCCACATGTGCAGGAGCGCCATCTTGCATCCATACGACGTCAGATAGGGCATTTCGCTGTTGCAATTCGGGAATGACGTAATTGATCAACATTGTTTCATAGCGACCACTCGTTATCGTACACGTGCGTAAACCTGCGACAGCAAACTCTTAAAAAAAGTAAGGGCCTAGGATAAAGGTGCTTGTTATCCCGCACCACACAGTCACTTTTGCTTGGTGTAACGGAAGTGAGGAGACTGGTGGATACTGTTGGAGCAGGAGAGAAATTTGATGGGATGGGAGAGCTGGTCAGAATCAGGGACTGCGGCACAGGATCACCAGGGTGGCGACGCAAGCTGAAGGTCTTATGTGCCACTAGGCATGATGAGTTATGATGATGATGATGAACAGAAGTGAGACCACATCATGGGGATTTTGGTCTGCCCAGTGCACGCAGTTCTTAGAATTCACGTTACTAGTCAAGGAGAAATGTGCCTCGTCCATCCACAGAATGCGTAAAAGACATCTGTAATCATCGTCATACCGGATGAGGAATTCAACCGGATAAGCAAAATCTAAGCGTAGTTGGTTATCACTCGCTAGCAACATCTGGACACGCTGTAACCGATACGGAAATATGTGGAGAACAGAGCGCAGAATCTTGTGGACGTAGAATTCGGCAAATGCAGCACTCGTGAAACACCGCATGCACTTGCAATACGACCTTCGCTTATCGTCTCATGCACTTCTGCAACAACCTCGACAGGAACGGAAGGTCGTCCAGGCCGCAACCAGTTTCTTCAAATTTGCGTATCAAGACCCGCACAGCTTGTACAGAACACGGGCCTTGTCGTAGCCGATGGTTTGTGCGGTAGACACGCAATGCCTCGCAGCATTTTGCCCATTTAGGTAATAGAGCTTTACTATTTCACCTCGTTGTTTCACTGTATGAGTCATGTTGGTCAAGTCAAAGTGCAAGAAAGCAAGCGGCACTCAAATCACAAAGTCTTTTCTTTTTCCAATGGCGATGACGTCAGACATGACGATGTCCTACGCCGAACCTGCTAATCTGCATACCTTGGTCTCTTCTCCTTTCGAAGGAGATTCAGCAGGTTGGGTTCTGAGCCGAACACACGGTGTGGAATGTAACGTCAATGGAACAGAAATTCATGTTCTGATGAACTCCACAGTTGTTTTCACTTTTTTCGTAGTCTCTGCCTAGCGCCGGTGTTTTTCGTGCTGCAGGTACCGTTTCAACGCCATTTATGGTTTTTTACTGTGAAGATCACATTCCAATAAAAAAAAAGTAGGTGTTGCTATTTGAAAATTTCGAAATTGTGTCATTGTAACTCTAACTGTGAGAGCAGGACTGTTGTTTTCTCACATCATTCTTGAGCGCATACCTTAAAATACCTGCATCCAAAATTGTTTTCCGTATTCTTGAAAAGTATAATTGCTAAGGGCTCATATATTGGCAAAGTTTTTTTTATAATCATCCTGTATATATATCATTACAAGCCATCCTCTGGAATTGTGGCTGTATTTTCAGGATACAAAAATGAGTTCGAATTTCTGGTTATCTGAAGTTTAATTAAAGTTTAATCAGGACCAATAGACAGCTAATAACATGTTTCGCTATTTTACCATAAATCAACTAACTATCTGGTACAATAAAACAGCCATTCTATATTCAGCTCCTTCATAAAATGAAAGATTAAATTATCTAGACACTCTCATTTGTATCATCTTTACTGGCATCACATCAATTCTTTCTAATTTACCGATGATCAGCTTATATACTCTCTGTGGAAAGTTCTGGAAAAAAACTCGTGACTCGGGAAATTCTCAACTAAACTACAAATTTCGAGAAGTTTTCGTCAAGTTGGCAATATTTATCCAAATGTATAGCCAAGATCATCGAATTTGTCGAAAAGGTCCAGAGTCCCGGACTTTTAAATAATAACGATTGCCTGTAAATGTCGTTTCTTCTCAGGAACATTCAATATTCAGTGAATATATTTCAGGTATTCGTAACATTAATCTCAAAAGCATATTCAGTCAAATGTTCGCATATTTTCTATACTTCCGCTTTTTAAAACTTAGAATTCCCAGTATTCTGCTAAACTATTTACTTTGTCAGTGTTCAACAAGAGGGTCTATTTACCATTTTAGAAAAGGTATTGTTTTCTGAGGTTACACAATGTACCCATTCTGTTGAGGAACATAAAAAGCATCCAGGGAGATAAAATGAAAAATCGACGCTTTCAACAAAATAATGCTTTTAGCGATAAATACTAGAATTGGATTGGAGTTTTTCTTTCTTTCTTTTTTTTTTTAGAATGGAAGTTAGAATAACCTCTGTAAGTAGATGATTTGGGAGTAGAAATACTTGATTTTTTTTCTCAGCAAAACCTTTGAATTTGAATGAAAGTAAGAAGGAGTTTGAGACTTTATCATTGAGTATTCTTGTTCCATGAGATAAAACAAAAATTCTAAGAATAAATTGAGTAACATGGTTTTTAAGCTAAGTAACATGTTCGTATTGAATTGTTTTTAGCTAAGTAGAATTTTCATATTGAACATGTTCGCATGATTTTTAAGCTAAGTAGCATATTCGTAGTGAACATGTTCTTATGATTTTTAAGCTAAGTAACATGTTCGTATATATTAAGTAACATATTCATATTGACCTCGTGACCACTGATTAGGTTATGGCTACGATGAGCGCCGTGAGCTTCACACTTGGAACCCATCTCTTTATAGGCAGCTTGCTCCCAGTAAACTTTCTCCTTCTTTAAAGTATATCCCTTTTATTTCCCTCGTTTTGATTCTGTTGTCCATCGACCAAGGTACTATTTGGCAGCTGCATAAGCCACTTGTGCCTATGATTGTGTGTTATCCTGAACAAGCATCCAAACCAAAGGAATGCTAAAAACATTCCAACTATTAACTAAATTATGCACAAAGACAACTGACTTTGATGTGGAGGTACGGAAGTTTTCTCACAGGTGCACCGAAAGAAAACTGCCTTGGATCCTTGGATATTCGCATTGACTTTTAAGCTAAATAACATGTTCGTATTAAACATTTACGCATAGTTTTTAAGTTAAGTAACATGTTCGTATATACTAAGTAACATGTTAGTATTTACTTTTAATCTAAGTAACATGTTACTATCATATACCTACAGGAGTGAGACTGATTGACTAAGTGGAACTTCTATAACTCAAACTATTGAAGGTAGAAATTTAAAACTGCATACACGTGGGACTTGATCTCTCAATAATGGAAAAATCTAAAATCTTGAAATTTTGTCCGATACATTTATTAATCGCGGAATATTTTGTTTTAACATTCTTTCAGCTATAACTCGCGAACGTCTAAACACACAAAATTCGTTTTTATACCACCTTGTACAGAAAAAATATAGTTATAGAAAAAAATAAGTTTTCTTAAAAAACTCTATCACCAGCTCTTGAGGTAATTTAATTTATAGTTACGGAAGAGAATTTTTTTTACATTTCATCGATTTTATAGTTTAAGATTAAATTGTGGTAACTATGGTAACCGACTTACGTTGCAAATGCCAAAATGGTTTATTGGCTACTTTTTCAAATCAAAGAATGGAAAAATAATGATATAAGTAATTGTTATGTCTTAAAATATTAAAAGAATGGCAGCCAACAGCGATAGGACGATAGGAGATGAAATAATGTTTTTTATACCTCAAGTTTAACGTTATCAGAACTATAAAATGTACGTCACTGTTATGCTTAAATTTGACACTTTTTTTGATATTCAGAACTTTTATTAAGTGTGCGTTGCATTGATTATGTATATTTTGCATTGACTTGCATAATATTGCATTGATTATATATATTTTTCATTGACTTGCATTATATTGCATTGATTATATATATTATGTAAATAATTTCTAATAGAAAATTCTGTGAAAATACCCGTTTGTTAAAACGTAGTTATAATGACGATAGTAATTCAAAACACTGCATCTCAAAGACAACTCTGCATTTGTAAAACGCTGCATCAAAAGTGACTGGTAAATGGAAAAAAAAATGTTGTGGGTAGTACATAACTTTATAAAATGAAATGAATTTACTTTTTTCACAGTAAGAAAATGATGTATAAGATTTACGGTACAATTTTTTTTACCGTTGAATTGTATATTTGGCGCTTTTTCGGATAACAACATGTAAAACTATTTCGAAGAACTCAATTGACTTATTTCACTCAATTCTAAATAGATAATTATCATCATTGATAGCATCCGCAATCAGTAATAGCGTTCATATATTAAAATATTTTTATAATAAATTAATCAATTTGGCGCCATTTTCGCATTTTGTCGATGTTTTGTATGATCTGTGGCGAAATATTACCAAGTTGGCGATATTTCTCTAAATTAGCTACTAAAATTATCGTTAAGCGTTACAGACAAGCGGTGAGAAGAGCATTTTTTAACACTTTACAACAAAGTTGAAAAGTGTTTATGACTTTGTTCATTCTGTCTGTCTGTCTGTCTGTCTGTCTGTCTGTCTGTCTGTCTGTCTGTCCGTTAGCACGATAACTGCCGTAAAAATGACTTAATCAAAATGAAATTTTAGTATGTTGTTCAGACGGTCTATAGGACCTATGGGAATATAAATGAATAATATCACCCAATTAGTTTTGGATTGAACCCGGGTTGAAAAAATGGAATACATTGAGCCCTATGGGACCTAATTTTTCAAGCATTTTTTAAGCGGATTTAAAATTCACAAATTGCTTCGAAAATTTTAGGCAATATTCAAATTGTTCCATAAAGTATATAAAAAAAAATTCAGCGAAATATATTCAGTTGTTTTTTAAATAAAAATTAAAATAATAATAACACCTCTTATATTAAGCGATCACGTGTCCATGATATGAAACGATCACATGACCCACTTCAAAATGATATATGGCATCCATCTTGTGTCAAAATCGTGATTTTTAAAGTTCTTTTTAATTCATATTGAGTGTTGTATCCGTCTTAAAATTACTTTATTTTTGCCTAAATTCTGTGCATCTACATACTGAAACAACGCAATGACAATATATTTCAGTTTAAATGCTCTTCCAAATTTGATTATTTCTACTATTAAGCCTATTTTTCACCTATGTAAAATGTAAACAGCAAAATATGTAGAATGAGTTGTATTAGAATCGCTGTAATTCTTTAACACAAAATCATTTAGTCCATGGAGTCTGCTTAGCTGATATGAATTCATTGATTTTAGAAAGAGAAGGACGATATTTTTCGACGAAGTTTTACGCACAGAGATTACTTACTTGCAGCTCAATGGTCTGAATTTTTAAATAAAATAAATTGTTATAGTATTGTGATGAATGACATGAATGGGGGAATTATTTATGAATGAAATGTTGCTTTTATAGAGAGATCCAGGCGTGTTATTTTTTTATGACGTCATTTGAATGGATTTCAGTTGTTTTCGATGAAGTTTTCAAATATAATAAATTATCGTAGTATTATGATAATTCTAAAATTATTACCGAGGAATGTATAACATTTAAGAGATGTTTAAACCAGGCAATTTATACTTTAATGCCGTCATTTGAATGAAGTTAATTTTTTTCGATGAAGGTTTAAGGTTTCAAATATAATAAATTAATGTAGTATTGTGATAAGTTTTAAAATATTACCGAGGAATGTATTGCATTTTAGACATGTTTAAATAAAATTGCATTGAAGTTGGAAAGTGTTTCATAATCAATGCTTTAAGCATGATTGATCTTTCTTGTTTTATATGTAAATGACTATCGGCGAATTGTTGGGCGTCAAAATATAAAACTATTATCCAAAGTATCTCCTTTGTGATTGGAACGAACTAGATCCATGAGAATAATGTTAACAAATTTATAGCATAGTATTACACATGAAAAGTGAACATATTTCACAATAGTTAATACTTTTTAATTTTACTTAATTTTTTTTTTTGATAAATTTATTTGAAAAGTATGCAGTATCTCGAGAACAGTTAATGCTAGCGTTCTAAAGTTGCCATTAGTTTTCTAATAAAAAATTACATAAGAAATGAAATTATCATTTATGTATCATTATTGCAGGTTCTGATTTTTTTAAAATCAAAATAGCTTACAAAATCTCATTCGAAAATTTAGGGGTATTCTGAACATTCGATAGCGTTTAAAAACATTAGGGTTCCAGTATCCACTGATTGTAATATTTATATGAAATTTCGTTGGAAACGCTTCATTTGTTTGTGAGATATCGCAACCCCCCCCCCCCTTCTATCTAAAAATGTGTAAATCAAAGTGGTTCAAGGTTTATTAAAGTTTTGTTTCTGCAAAAGGTCATAACTTATAAACGAAATCTGCCAAAGAGCATAACTTATAAACGAAATCTGCAAAATATCATAACTTATAAACGAAATCTGCAAAAGATCATAACTTATAAACGAAATCTGCAAAAGATCATAACTTATAAACGAAATCTGCAAAATATCATAACTTATAAACGAAATTTGCAAAAGATCATGACTTATAAACGAAATCTACAAAAAATCAGTTATGATGCAACTCAACCTGCTTAACAACAGTTGCTAGGGGCTGCGATTTTTACATTTTCAGAAATATAAAGAAGAACGCTAAGATGTTTAGACGCTACGATGTTTAAGATGCTTAAATGCTAAGATATTTAGTCGTTAAGACTTAATATGTAGAATTTCACTTCCACAGTTTTATTTTTGCTTGTTATTCCGTATATAATTTCTTGATTAACGACACAGTTTTAAATCTGTGCCGTCAACCATGAATTTTTACATACATGGTAATTCGAAACTCTCACGTACAAACTTTAATGGAAGGTAGAGAACACTAAATTAAACCTTTTTCGTTTCTGAATGGGTGTCTATAGAGATCACCCTTTGATGCTAGAGGACGCTGTTGAGCAGCATGAAAATTGACTATTTTTCGCCATCTACATTTATATTGCGAATTTCGTGCGTACCCTCACTGTGTTTCTGTCTCAATTGGGGTCTCCAGTCTCTTCCGGGCAACCAAACAGATACTTTGCATCTTTGAGTTGTTCGGTTGATCTGGGTAGTTCGGTTTGCATGCATGGGGTTGCCAATAGGAAAAGCTGTTGCAAGTTGTACCGATAATCTTATAGCAGATCTTCCGTTTCCATTGGCAGGTGTATATACTACAAGCATGTTGTCCACTTCAGCATTTGTGAGACGATCTATATTAAAGTACTAGCCGCCATCGGCGACCAGCCTGTTCGCTACCTTTGAAAATTCTGACCGTGGCAAACTCGCTGGCTCCATAACCCCGTGAAGTTAACAACGTTTGTTTTAGTTTAATGACGTTAAAACTAATAATGAAATTTCAAGATGAAAAATATTGTTCTAGGGGGGGGAGGTCTTGAAAATTGATTTGTAAAGTGAATTTATTCTAATGTTTGTGAACTGTGAGATTCTGAGGATTTCTGTACCTGTAACCCTTCGAAAGGGATCCCTTTGATGTGTACTCACAGCCGGGATCAGCTGCTCCTGTGTTTTTTATAGAGGTTTGCTCCTCTATTTTTTGTTTTACATAAATGAAATTGTATCCGTTTGTCTGCATTTTTAGTATTGCATCCCAAATGACATGAAAGTATTTTTGAGACTGATGATGTTGAATGTGAATTTAGTATTTATGAAATAACGATGTTGCTCAGCGAAAAAAAGTTTTTTTTAGATATTGTCCCCACCACCACCCGATGCATAAATGCACCGCGACAATCTCCATAATTTTCTTTTTATTCATTTTTTTATTTCTTAGTGTTTAAGTTTCTTCATTATGGTCCCAACCACCACCCGATGTAAACAATACATCGCCACAATTCAATCCAGCATAATGAGCCAAAAACCTTATAAGCAAATATAAATTACAAAAAGGAGTGTTTAAAAAAAAATGTAAAATTTACAAAAAAATAATTTTCTTTAATCTTTTAAGAAATGATAAATAGCAATATTTTCCACAATTTCATAATAATACACTTATATGAAATAAAATTATATATACCCCTTCTAACCGTAACGTTGAGATATTGAAGATTTTATACGAAATACATGTATTTTAATATAGATTGCTAAACATTTTCCTTTGCAAGTTAACCTATTTATTTTCTTTTTGTTTATTTTTATTTTTTTTTTTTGAGATAAAGAAAACATGATAAATGATACGATAAAATTGTGGTAAAGAAAGCCCAGAGAAAGTAATTTATCGGTGTTAAAGGAGGGTATTAGGATTTGGTAAAAATAATTACTTTGGGGGATAAAGTTTAAGCAAACAAATGAAAACATGTTAATAGTGTTGTTAATGGAAAAAGTAAACGAAGCAAAATGATTGATTTCTACATTCTCACTTATACTATTGTATGGGAATATTGTTATTGAAATTTTCGAATTTGAAATGCATACATTCTAAAAACACATTTCTAGCTTTGTACACATTTTAAATATTTTTGTAAAGGTATTCGATTGTGTATAATGTAAATAAGCTGACGTGGGCAGCACATGACTCTCCCTACAGACTTAATTAATTTTCTCTTTATTTCTAACATAATTCATTAAATTTAGTTTCATGGCACAAAGTAACACGCATATAATTATTAAAAATTTCTCAGAATTTACAGTTTTAATTCAAATTTTGTTATCATTTAGTAACTGGATCCGTTTTCAAAGGGAAATGGCAAAAATGCGATAAAACTGAAATATCTCTAGACCAAGGTCTACTGTTGGTCTTCAAAACTACGTCGTCAAAAACTATGTATCAAACAAGCATTTAATTGATATATTTGAGCATATGTTGTTTATTTTAAATTTTGACGATTTTTGAGGACCATTTCGCCAAATAAGATAAGTTCTTTTTTTTCGAATCATACCACAATCTAATTAGCACCAGGGTAACCCACAAATGATTTATCTATCAAATTTTGGGGAAATCCTGTCTATTAGTTTTTCCGATAGTGTGTTTAAATTGATTGTACAGGCAGGCTCACAGATTCATAGACAGTCACACAGGTAGACATCACGCTAAAAATAGTTATTCGGCTTCTAGAGTTCTCGAAACATTTAGATCCGTCGAAAATTCGATTTGCGATTTTCAACACGATTCCAATACTTTCCCTATACATTACCATGTATAGGGGAAGTAATAAAAGAGAGATCAGAAATAAAGTTGTTGTTGTTTCTAATGACCTCCTGTTTCGGTACAGCCGATGCAGGACCAGTGACGCAGTAAAGAACGAAGAAAGACACACAAGACAAGAGAACAAAGTTTATTACAAACAAGCATCACTGACGAAGGTCGGAGGGGGTGCAGCTTCACATTTAGACGAGGACCCAGAAGGCGGAAGACTGACTTGCCTCAATAAACATCCATGCCTTACTCGGGATTCGAACCCGAGCCCATCAGACAGCAGCCGAAGACGCTATCCACTTCACCGTCTGGGCGGCAGAAATAAAGTGATGCCTTTTATGTATGGCCCTTGAGCAGGCAATGTATAGTTGTCCATGCGAAAAGCAGCAAGTATTTAGCTCTATACGCAAAATGTTAAATATCTGTCCTAGCTAATAAAGTTTCCTAAATTCTAGAGGTAGAGGCACAAACAACGACCGGGTCACGTTGTTCAATTTCGAATTGCATTTATTATAGATAGACTCAATCGATTAGATAACGTTAGTTTAGAGTCTCATGTAATGATTGGTACACGCTCAAACTAACGAATCAGTGAGAAGGACATGAAAACAGACGAATAGCGGAACAAACGGCTCAATTTAAAGTCTGCTCTTACTAAGTCTACTCATCTAAATTTTATAAAATTTTATACATCAATATTCTGGTGATGAGGAGACAGAAGGATTTTCGATTTTGTTTATATACATTGATTTTTAGAGATTATTTAAAGAACGTTTTTGACTGCGTTTATTTTATTTCACGAACTTCACACTTTTATTCTATGATATTTAAAACAAACTTCACCATAATATCTTGGAAAAAGGCGAATCTTCCACAAAAGGATAAAATTTCTATCCTACTTTTGGAATCAATTCTGATTTTACCCCTAATATCCGTTGAAGCGAATTTATGTACAGAAAATAGAATGCTTTTCTAGGTATAAAGATGTTATTGTATTGGAGAGATATACAGCCTGTCGTCATATTTTCAGTTTTACAATGCATTTTTCGAGCGTTCATCATTCAAAGTTACATTGTTTAATAAATGTCTTCGTAATCTATTGTGCTTTCTCTGAGATTGTTTTCTTTGTGTGTTTAAAATAAAAAGACAACATTTGACACACAAAGAAAAACTTTCTATCATATATATATATATATATATGTATATATATATATGTATATATGTATATAATATATATATATATATATATATATGTATATAATATATAAATATATATATATATATATAATATATATATATATGAAATTCCAATGAAAGATAAGAGATAAATTGTACCTCATATAACCATAACTTAAAAAAATCTGATGTGGGCAGCACATGACTTTCCTTATATAATGTAATGAATTTATTACTGTTACAGTAAAAAAATAGGTTTTTCTTATAGTAGATACTAATATTCTTTCCCTGATATTGAATTTTCGACAATTATTCGTCATTTTCATTGATGTAGCGTCATTTTTATCCATTTGGCGAGATTTTCGTTAATTTGGCAACATTTCGAAAAGTCGCCAAGTTGGCGATATTCCGCCAAATTCGTCGCCAAAATCTCGCCAAGCGTTATGCACTAAGAAATAAGTTAATTTTACAGCAGATAAATGACTACTGGAATTCAAATACAAAAGTATTACTGAAAGTATCTTTTTTCATGAATGGAACGAGCTAGATCCACGAGAATGATGTCAACCAATTTATCGCATGGTATTACATATGAAAAGTGAACATGTTTCACAATAGGAAATATATTTTTTTTTATTTTATATGACTTTTTGATAATTTTTTTAAAAAATGTACAATATCTCGAGAACGTTCATGTTAGAGTTCTAAAATTTAAGTCAATCGTTTTCTAATGAAAAATTACATAAGAAATATCTATTTGCGTAACTTTATTAGTGGTTTTGATTTTTTGGCGATTTTTTCAAAATTTCATTCGAAAATTTAGGGGGGTTCTGAACATTCGATTGCGTATAAAAACAATAGGCTTCCAGTGTTTACGGATTGTGATTTTTGTACCAAATTTGGTTCGAATCGGTCCATTCGTTCGTCAGTTATCGTCTCCACAGACTCACTGACACACACATACTTTCACACACACACACACACAGACATCACTCCAAAAATGTTTGATTCGTGATCAGGGATGCTTGAATCGTGCTCTCCTGCCGAAAACTCCAATTCGAATTTTCGACCCCGTCACAATACTTTCCTTATATTATGTATATAAGGAAAGCAATATAAGATAGCTACGTATAAAACCAAATTTAAACACTTACCAAACAATTTATATATATACACTCATGGTCAATGAAAGTTGCGCACAAAGAAAGAAGCATGGGATGGACCTGAAATTTTATTGATGGAAGGATACAGATGAATAATATACATGATCACAAAAACAGAGCAGTAGAACACGTACAGATGGAGTTGTGGTACACAGTCCGGTCATCCTCAATAACGCTTCGTATAGCCTCGTGCAGCGATACAAGGAGCATTACGGTCCGGCATGGTGTCGAACAGACGCCTGGTGTTGTTCTGCTGCAGACACCTGTTGGACGATACGTTTCAAATCCCGAAGATTGCGGCAGCTGGCGTTTCAACTGGTTCCACACATGCTCGATAGGGAACAGATCTGGGGAGCGGGAAGGCCATGGAAGTGCCTGGACATGACTCAGACAGATCTGGGCGATCCAAGCCGTGTATTGCCGGGCATTGTCCTGCTGGAATTGCGACCTGGAACCCCAGCAACGAATGGGAGTACATAGTGCCGTATAATCTCATCCAAGTACTGCTAGCCCATCAATGTTCCAGGTGCCATTATTAGAGCGGATCGGCTGTCGTAGGCTGGTTCCTCAAACCATGGTGCCTGCAGTGGGCTGCTGTGGCGCTAGATAACGAGGTTGGGATTGTGAAGTTGTGCAGGGGACCTCCACACCCGGACACGCTGATCATCGGTCCCCAAAACGAAGCGATTATTATTTTTAAAAATTCACGAAAAATCGTTTATTATGGATTCCATTCAAAGTTTGTTTGAAAGATAAGCTTCTTATCCTTCTAATGGTGAAGGGAAAGTGTGTGATTATATTTCCGGTCTATTGAAGAAGTTTACAGTATATTGTTGAAAATTCTAACATCGAATGGCAAAAGACATTCAACTTTCGATCAAACGCATTGAAATTGTCTTCAGATAAAAAAACTTATTCACAGGTTAAAATATATATGAAGGGCTGTTAGTTAGCGTTAATTATCCAAGCATTTGGATTTATCTATTTATTTTGCAAATACACCCTCGATTCTCGATTATACGCACGAACTTAGTATCCCCGAACATAAGTAAATAGTTTCAGTAATATCTAAATATCTGCCTGAGTATCGAAATCATATATGATTTCGATACAGCATGATTCGATACGATATGATTTCTTTCAACATATATGTTAAACTAGCCGACTTTGGCGACCAGCCTGTTCGCTACCCTTGAAAATTCTGACCGTGGCAAACTCGTTGGCGCGACCTACCAGAAAGGTGTAAGGTAACTGCTTGGAAGGCCAGGAAGTGCCACACAATTTAGACCGGAACACAATGGGGGAGGCATCCAAAGAGACCGTACCCTCCTTCCCCTACCACAAACCTCTCGGAAGGACTTGCAGTCCCACACGTTTAACGTGATCGTACTCCGCGTGAACACGGCTGCAGTTTTGGCAATGGCGGGAATCGAACCCGGGCCTACCGAGTGAAATTCCCGCGCGCTAACCACTGGGCTACCGTGCCATCCGCGACAATCTCCATAACTTTATTTTTATTCGGCAATTTTGGGAATCGAACCCGGGCCTACCAAGTGCAAATCCCGCGCACTAACCACTGGGGTACTTCACCCTCCGCGATATTCTTCATAACTTTCTTTTTATTCACCCAATTTAGACCGGAACCAAGTGGGAGAAGCATCCACAGGGACCGTACCCTTCTTCCCCTACCACCAACCTCTCGGAAGTACTTACAGACCCACATGTTTAACGTGATCGTACTCCGCGTAAACACGGCGGCAATTTTGGGAATCGAACCCGGGCCTACCGAGTGCAATTTCCGCGCGCTAACAATTGGGCTACTTTGACCTACGCGACAATCTCCATAACTTTCTTTTTATTCATCCAATTTAGACCGTACCCTCCTTCCCCTACCACCAACTTCTCGGAAGGACTCACGGACCCACATGTTTAACGTGATGGTACTCCGCGTAAACACGGCGGCAATTTTGGGAATCGAACCCGGGCCTACTGAGTGCAATTCCCGCGCGCTAACCACTGGGCTTCTTCGCCCCCAGCGACTATCTCCATAACATTCTTTTTATTTACCCAATTTAGAACGGAACCCAGTGGGAGAGGCATCCACAGGGACCGTACCCTCCTTCCCCTACCACCAACCTCTCGGAAGGACTTCCGGACCCACATGTTTATCGTGATCGTACTCCGCGTGAACACGGCGGCAGTTTTGGAAGTGGCGGGAATCGAACCCGGGCCTACCGAGTGCAATTCCTGAGCGCTAACCACTGGGCTAACTCGCCCTCCGCAACTTTCTTTATATTCACCCAATTTAGACGGGAACCCTGTGAAGGAGGCATCCACAGGGACCGTACCCTCCTTCCCCTACCACCAACCTCTCGGAAGGACTTACGGGCCCACATGTTTAACGTGATCGTATTCCGCGTGAACACTTCGGCAGTTTTGGCAGTGGCGGGAATCGTACCCGGGCCTACCGCTAACTTCCCGCGCGCTAATTTACAATTTAAAATGACCATATGCTCTCTAAGCTCTTAATTCCATCATCCTCATTCCATTGTTCCATCATTTAAAATATCCATAAAATTTAAATATCCATCGTTCCATCATTTAAAATATCCATAAAATTAAAATATCCATTTAAAAAATCCATATCGTTCCATCATTTAAAATATAAATATAATAATTTCTACAGTGCATATGTTAAGCTCTTATTTCATTTAAAATCGGAAGCGCGGGAAACGGAAAGTAAAAACTAATTCGGTTTCTTATTGTCCCACCCATCGCTATGCTTATACAGAACCGTGACGTCACCTCCACCTTGACGTCCCCACCCACCACCTTCCCTGCTTCAGCGGGGGAGAAACGAAGCGTCACGCCGAGCGGAACGGCGAGAAATTTAAAATCATGACGTCTTTAAAATTGCGATCCTGAAGGCAATTTTCATTATTTCTGGACCAGATTAGACTTGTAAGAATGCCAGATATTTCAGCTTTCTAAAAATGTAAATTATTAGTCGAAATTATGAGTACCTTTTACTATGCGAGAATTTAAAAACCAAAAATCGTTTTTTTGAGCCAAAAGTGACTTTTGTTTTAAAATCTTTAAAAAATATTAGAAATCGAAATGGAGATTTGAAATTGATATATTTTTACTCGCAAGTGTCTGCTCTTTCCGATGGTGTGAGTTGTTTTTTTCTACGACGTCTGGATCGTGGAGAAAAAAGGGCAAAAAGGGCAAAAAAAGGTCGAAATCGCATAAAACATTAAATAAATAAAAAAATAATTAGAATTTTGAAAATCGGTTTTCACGTGTCCCCTTCCCTCCCCCCAGGTCTCCGATTGCCAAATTTCGTAGCTCTCCGACGCGCGGTCGCGAAACGTATAGTGTATAAGACAGACAGACACACACACACACACACACACACACACACAGACATTGCCTTTTATTATTTAAGACTAGCCGCCTTTGGCGACCAGCCTGTTCGCTACCCTTGAAAATTCTGACCGTGGCAAACTCGTTGGCGCGACCTACCAGAAAGGTGTAAGGTAACTGCTTGGAAGGCCAGGAAGTGCCACACAATTTAGACCGGAACCCAATGGGGGAGGCATCCAAAGAGACCGTACCCTCCTTCCCCTACCACAAACCTCTCGGAAGGACTTGCAGTCCCACACGTTTAACGTGATCGTACTCCGCGTGAACACGGCTGCAGTTTTGGCAATGGCGGGAATCGAACGCGCGACCTACCAGTAAAGTGTAAGGTAACTGTTTGGAGGGCCAGGAAGTGCCACCCAATTTAGACAGGAACTCAGTGGGGGAGGCATCCACAGGGACCGTACCCTCCTTCCCCTACCACCAACCTCTCGGAAGGACTTACGGTCCCGCATGTTTAACGTGATCGTACTCCGCCTGAACACGGCGGCAGTTTTGGCAATGGCGGGAATCGAACCCGGACCTACCTAGTGCAAATCCCGCGCGCTAACCACTGGGCTACCGCGCCCTCCGCGACAATCTCCATAACCTTCTTTTTATTCACCCAATTTAGACCGGAACCCAGTAGGGGAGGCATCCACAGGGTCCGTACCCTCCTTCCTCTACCAACAACCTCTCGGAAGGACTTACGGACCCACATGTTTAACGTGATCGTACTCCGCGTGAACACGGCAGCAGTTTTGTCAGTGGAGGGAATCGAACCCGGGCCTACCGAGTGAAATTCCCGCACGCTAACCACTGGGCTACCGCGACCTCCGCGACAATCTCCATAACTTTCTTTTTATTCACCCAATTTGGACCAGGACCCAGTGGGGGAGGCATCCACAGAGACCGTACCCTCCTTTCCTTGCCACCAACCTCTCGGAAGGAATTATCGACCCATATGTTTAAGGTGATCGTACTCCGCACCAGTGGCGGGAATCGAACCCAGGCTTACCGAGTGCAATTCTCTAGCCGCCTTTGGCGACCAGCCTGTTCGCTACCCTTGAAAATTCTGACCGTGGCAAACTCGTTGGCGCGACCTACCAGAAAGGTGTAAGGCAACTGCTTGGAAGGCCAGGAAGTGCCACACAATTTAGACCGGAACCCAATGGGGGAGGCATCCAAAGAGATCGTACCCTCCTTCCACTACCACAAACCTCTCGGAAGGACTTGCAGTCCCACACGTTTAACGTGATCGTACTCCGCGTGAACACGGCTGCAGTTTTGGCAATGGCGGGAATCGAACCCGGGCCTACCGAGTGAAATTCCCGCGCGCTAACCACTGGGCTACCGTGCCATCCGCGACAATCTCCATAACTTTATTTTTATTCGGCAATTTTGGGAATCGAACCCGGGCCTACCAAGTGCAAATCCCGCGCACTAACCACTGGGGTACTTCACCCTCCGCGGTATTCTTCATAACTTTCTTTTTATTCACCCAATTTAGACCGGAACCAAGTGGGAGAAGCATCCACAGGGACCGTACCCTTCTTCCCCTACCACCAACCTCTCGGAAGGACTTACAGACCCACATGTTTAACGTGATCGTACTCCGCGTAAACACGGCGGCAATTTTGGGAATCGAACCCGGGCCTACCGAGTGCAATTTCCGCGTGCTAACCATTGGGCTACTTTGCCCTACGCGACAATCTCCATAACTTTCTTTTTATTCATCCAATTTAGACCGTACCCTCCTTCCAATACCACCAACTTCTCGGAAGGACTCACGGACCCACATGTTTAACGTGCTCGTACTCCGCGTAAACACGGCGGCAATTTTGGGAATCGAACCCGGGCCTGGTAACTGGTTGGACGGCCAGGATGTGCCACCCAATTTAAACCGGAACCCAGTGGGGGAGGCATCCACAGGGAACGTACCCTCCTTCCCCTACCACCAACCTCTCGGAAAAACATACGGACCCATATGTTTAACGTGATCGTACTCCATGTCAGTGGCGGAAATCGAACCCGGGCCTACCGCGTGCAATTCCCGCGCGCTAACCACTGGGCTACTTCGCCCTCCGCGACAATCTCCATAACTTTCTTTTTATTCACCCAATTTAGACCGTACCCTCCTTCCCCTACCACCAACCTCTCGGAAGGACTCACGAACCCACATGTTTAACGTGATCGTACTCTGCGTGAACGTGGCGTAAGTTTTGGCAGTGGCGGGAATCGAACCCGGGCCTACTGAGTGCAATTCCCGCGCGCTAACCACTGGGCTGCCGCGCCCTCCGCGACAATCTCCATAACTTTCTACATATTCACCCAATTTAGACGGGAACCCAGTGGGGGAGGCATCCACAGGGGCCGTATCCTCCTTCCCCCTACCACCAACCTCTCGGAAGGACTTACGGACCCACATATTTAACGTGATCGTATTCCGCGTAAACACGGCGGCAGTTTTGGCAGTGGCGGGAATCGAACCCGGGCCTACCGCTAACTTCCCGCGCGCTAATTTGCAATTTAAAATGACCATATGCTTAATTCCATCATCCTCATTCCATTGTTTCATTGTTCCATCATTTAAAATATCCATAAAATTAAAATATCCATTTAAAATATCCAAAAGTTAAAATATACATTTAAAAAATCCAGATCGTCCCATCATTTAAAATATAAATATAATAATTTATATAGAGCAAAGGCGCTCTATTTAGAACCGTGACGTCACCTCCACCTTGACGTCCCCACCCACCACCTTCCCTGCTTCAGCGAGGGAGAAACGAACGGAACGCCGAGCGGAACGGCGAGAAATTTAAAATCATGACGTCTTTAAAATTGCGATCCTGAAGGCAATTTTCATTATTTCTGGACCAGATTCGACTTGTAAGAATGCCAGATGTTTGACCTTTCTGAAAATGTAAATTATTAGTCGAAATTATGAGTACTTTTCACGATGCGAGAATTTAAAAACCAAAAATCGTTTTCTTGAGCCAAAAGTGACTTTTGTTTTAAAATCTTTAAAAAATATTAGAAATCGAAATGAAGATTTGAAATTGATATATTTTTACTCGAAATTCTCTGCTCTTTCCGATGGTGTGATTTGTTTTTTTCTACGATGTCTGGATCGTGGAGAAAAAAGGGCAAAACGGCAAAAAACGGTCGAAATCGCATAAAACATTAAATAAATAAAAAAATAATTAAAATTTTAAAAATCGGTTTTCACGTGTCCCCTTCCCTCCCCCCCGGGTCTCCGATTGCCAAATTTCGTAGCTCTCCGACGCGCGGTCGCGAAACGTATAGTGTATAAGACAGACAGACACACACACACACACACACACAGACATTGCCTTTTATTATATAGACTATCCGCCTTTGGCGACCAGCCTGTTCGCTACCCTTGAAAATTCTGACCGTGGCAAACTCGTTGGCGCGACCTACCAGAAAGGTGTAAGGTAACTGCTTGGAAGGCCAGGAAGTGCCACACAATTTAGACCGGAACCCAATGGGGGAGGCATCCAAAGAGACCGTACCCTCCTTCCCCTACCACAAACCTCTCGGAAGGACTTGCAGTCCCACACGTTTAACGTGATCGTACTCCGCGTGAACACGGCTGCAGTTTTGGCAATGGCGGGAATCGAACCCGGGCCTACCGAGTGAAATTCCCGCGCGCTAACCACTGGGCTACCGTGCCATCCGCGACAATCTCCATAACTTTATTTTTATTCGGCAATTTTGGGAATCGAACCCGGGCCTACCAAGTGCAAATCCCGCGCACTAACCACTGGGGTACTTCACCCTCCGCGATATTCTTCATAACTTTCTTTTTATTCACCCAATTTAGACCGGAACCAAGTGGGAGAAGCATCCACAGGGACCGTACCCTTCTTCCCCTACCACCAACCTCTCGGAAGGACTTACAGACCCACATGTTTAACGTGCTCGTACTCCGCGTAAACACGGCGGCAATTTTGGGAATCGAACCCGGGCCTGGTAACTGGTTGGACGGCCAGGATGTGCCACCCAATTTAGACCGGAACCCAGTGGGGGAGGCATCCACAGGGAACGTACCCTCCTTCCCCTACCACCAACCTCTCGGAAAAACATACGGACCCATATGTTTAACGTAATAGTACTCCATGTCAGTGGCGGAAATCGAACCCGGGCCTACCGCGTGCAATTCCCGCGCGCTAACCACTGGGCTACTTCGCCCTCCGCGACAATCTCCATAACTTTCTTTTTATTCACCCAATTTAGACCGTACCCTCCTTCCCCTACCACCAACCTCTCGGAAGGACTCACGAACCCACATGTTTAACGTGATCGTACTCTGCGTGAACGTGGCGTAAGTTTTGGCAGTGGCGGGAATCGAACCCGGGCCTACTGAGTGCAATTCCCGCGCGCTAACCACTGGGCTGCCGCGCCCTCCGCGACAATCTCCATAACTTTCTACATATTCACCCAATTTAGACGGGAACCCAGTGGGGGAGGCATCCACAGGGGCCGTATCCTCCTTCCCCTACCACCAACCTCTCGGAAGGACTTACGGACCCACATATTTAACGTGATCGTATTCCACGTAAACACGGCGGCAGTTTTGGCAGTGGCGGGAATCGAACCCAGGCCTACCGCTAACTTCCCGCGCGCTAATTTGCAATTTAAAATGACCATATGCTTAATTCCATCATCCTCATTCCATTGTTTCATTGTTCCATCATTTAAAATATCCATAAAATTAAAATATCAATTTAAAATATCCAAAAGTTAAAATATACATTTAAAAAATCCAGATCGTCCCATCATTTAAAATATAAATATAATAATTTATATAGAGCAAAGGCGCTCTATTTAGAACCGTGACGTCACCTCCACCTTGACGTCCCCACCCACCACCTTCCCTGCTTCAGCGGGGGAGAAACGAACGGAACGCCGAGCGGAACGGCGAGAAATTTAAAATCATGACGTCTTTAAAATTGCGATCCTGAAGGCAATTTTCATTATTTCTGGACCAGATTAGACTTGTAAGAATGCCAGATGTTTGACCTTTCTGAAAATGTAAATTATTAGTCGAAATTATGAGTACTTTTCACGATGCGAGAATTTAAAAACCAAAAATCGTTTTCTTGAGCCAAAAGTGACTTTTGTTTTAAAATCTTTAAAAAATATTAGAAATCGAAATGGAGATTTGAAATTGATATATTTTTACTCGAAATTCTCTGCTCTTTCCGATGGTGTGATTTGTTTTTTTCTACGATGTCTGGATCGAGGAGAAAAAAGGGCAAAAAGATCAAAAAAAGGTCGAAATCGCATAAAACATTAAATAAATAAAAAAATAATTAGAATTTTGAAAATCGGTTTTGACGTGTCCCCTTCCCACCCTCCAGGGTCTCCGATTGCCAAATTTCGTAACTCTCCGACGCGCGGTCGCGAAACGTATAGTGTATAAGACACACACACACACACACACACAGACATTGCCTTTTATTATATAGACTAGCCGCCTTTGGCGACCAGCCTGTTCGCTACCCTTGAAAATTCTGACCGTGGCAAATTGTAACCGTGGCACACTCGCTGGCGCGACCTTACCAGAAGGTGTAAGGTAACTGTTTGGACGGCCAGGAAGTGCCACCCAATTTAGACCGGAACTCAGTGGGGGAGACATCCACAGGGACCGTACCCTCCTTCCCCTACCACCAACCTTTCGGAAGGACTTACGATCCCGCATGCTTAACGTGATCGTACTCCGCGTGAACGTGGCTGCAGTTTTGGCAGTGGCGGGAATCGAACCCGGGCCTACCAAGTGAAATTCCCGCGCGCTAACCACTGGTGTACTTCGCCCTCCGCGACATTTTCCATAACTTTCTTTTTATTCACCGAATTTAGACCGGAACCCTGTGGGAGAGGCACCCACGGGGACCGTACCCTCCTTCCCCAACCACCAACCTCTCGAAAGGACTTACAGACACACATGTTTATTCCGCGTGATCGTACTCCGCGTGAACACGGCGGCAATTTTGGAAATCGAACCCGGGCCTACCGCGTGCAATTCCCGCGCGCTAACCACTGGGCTACTTCGCCCTCCGCGACAATCTCCATAACTTTCTTTTTATTCACCCAATTTAGGCCGTACCCTCCTTTCCCTACCACCAACCTCTCGGAAGGACTTACGGGCCCACATGTTTAACGTGATCGTATTCCGCGTGAACACTTCGGCAGTTTTGGCAGTGGCGGGAATCGTACCCGGGCCTACCGCTAACTTCCCGCGCGCTAATTTACAATTTAAAATGACCATATGCTCTCTAAGCTCTTAATTCCATCATCCTCATTCCATTGTTCCATCATTTAAAATATCCATAAAATTTAAATATCCATCGTTCCATCATTTAAAATATCCATAAAATTAAAATATCCATCGTTCCATCATTTAAAATATCCATAAAATTAAAATATCCATTTAAAAAATCCATATCGTTCCATCATTTAAAATATAAATATAATAATTTCTACAGTGCATATGTTAAGCTCTTATTTCATTTAAAATCGGAAGCGCGGGAAACGGAAAGTAAAAACTAATTCGGTTTCTTATTGTCCCACCCACCGCTATGCATATACAGAACCGTGACGTCACCTCCACCTTGACGTCCCCACCCACCACCTTCCTTCCTTCAGCGGTGGAGAAATGAAGCGGCACGCCGAGCGGAACGCCGAGAAATCGAAATTCGGAAACTTTTAAAATCCCGATCCTGTGGGCAATACGGAATATTTCCTGACCAGATTGGACTTGTAAGAATGCCAGATGTTTGACCTTTCTGAAAATGTAAATTATTAGTCGAAATTATGAGTACTTTTCACGATGCGAGAATTTAAAAACCAAAAATCGTTTAACACACACACACAGACATTGCCTTTTATTATTTAAGACTAGCCGCCTTTGGCGACCAGCCTGTTCGCTACCCTTGAAAATTCTGACCGTGGCAAACTCGTTGGCGCGACCTACCAGAAAGGTGTAAGGTAACTGCTTGGAAGGCCAGGAAGTGCCACACAATTTAGACCGGAACCCAATGGGGGAGGCATCCAAAGAGACCGTACCCTCCTTCCCCTACCACAAACCTCTCGGAAGGACTTGCAGTCCCACACGTTTAACGTGATCGTACTCCGCGTGAACACGGCTGCATTGCCTTTTATTATTTAAGACTAGCCGCCTTTGGCGACCAGCCTGTTCGCTACCCTTGAAAATTCTGACCGTGGCAAACTCGTTGGCGCGACCTACCAGAAAGGTGTAAGGTAACTGCTTGGAAGGCCAGGAAGTGCCACACAATTTAGACCGGAACCCAATGGGGGAGGCATCCAAAGAGACCGTACCCTCCTTCCCCTACCACAAACCTCTCGGAAGGACTTGCAGTCCCACACGTTTAACGTGATCGTACTCCGCGTGAACACGGCTGCAGTTTTGGCAATGGCGGGAATCGAACGCGCGACCTACCAGTAAAGTGTAAGGTAACTGTTTGGAGGGCCAGGAAGTGCCACCCAATTTAGACAGGAACTCAGTGGGGGAGGCATCCACAGGGACCGTACCCTCCTTCCCCTACCACCAACCTCTCGGAAGGACTTACGGTCCCGCATGTTTAACGTGATCGTACTCCGCCTGAACACGGCGGCAGTTTTGGCAATGGCGGGAATCGAACCCGGACCTACCTAGTGCAAATCCCGCGCGCTAACCACTGGGCTACCGCGCCCTCCGCGACAATCTCCATAACCTTCTTTTTATTCACCCAATTTAGACCGGAACCCAGTAGGGGAGGCATCCACAGGGTCCGTACCCTCCTTCCTCTACCAACAACCTCTCGGAAGGACTTACGGACCCACATGTTTAACGTGATCGTACTCCGCGTGAACACGGCAGCAGTTTTGTCAGTGGAGGGAATCGAACCCGGGCCTACCGAGTGAAATTCCCGCACGCTAACCACTGGGCTACCGCGACCTCCGCGACAATCTCCATAACTTTCTTTTTATTCACCCAATTTGGACCAGGACCCAGTGGGGGAGGCATCCACAGAGACCGTACCCTCCTTTCCTTGCCACCAACCTCTCGGAAGGAATTATCGACCCATATGTTTAAGGTGATCGTACTCCGCACCAGTGGCGGGAATCGAACCCAGGCCTACCGAGTGCAATTCTCTAGCCGCCTTTGGCGACCAGCCTGTTCGCTACCCTTGAAAATTCTGACCGTGGCAAACTCGTTGGCGCGACCTACCAGAAAGGTGTAAGGCAACTGCTTGGAAGGCCAGGAAGTGCCACACAATTTAGACCGGAACCCAATGGGGGAGGCATCCAAAGAGATCGTACCCTCCTTCCACTACCACAAACCTCTCGGAAGGACTTGCAGTCCCACACGTTTAACGTGATCGTACTCCGCGTGAACACGGCTGCAGTTTTGGCAATGGCGGGAATCGAACCCGGGCCTACCGAGTGAAATTCCCGCGCGCTAACCACTGGGCTACCGTGCCATCCGCGACAATCTCCATAACTTTATTTTTATTCGGCAATTTTGGGAATCGAACCCGGGCCTACCAAGTGCAAATCCCGCGCACTAACCACTGGGGTACTTCACCCTCCGCGGTATTCTTCATAACTTTCTTTTTATTCACCCAATTTAGACCGGAACCAAGTGGGAGAAGCATCCACAGGGACCGTACCCTTCTTCCCCTACCACCAACCTCTCGGAAGGACTTACAGACCCACATGTTTAACGTGATCGTACTCCGCGTAAACACGGCGGCAATTTTGGGAATCGAACCCGGGCCTACCGAGTGCAATTTCCGCGTGCTAACCATTGGGCTACTTTGCCCTACGCGACAATCTCCATAACTTTCTTTTTATTCATCCAATTTAGACCGTACCCTCCTTCCAATACCACCAACTTCTCGGAAGGACTCACGGACCCACATGTTTAACGTGCTCGTACTCCGCGTAAACACGGCGGCAATTTTGGGAATCGAACCCGGGCCTGGTAACTGGTTGGACGGCCAGGATGTGCCACCCAATTTAAACCGGAACCCAGTGGGGGAGGCATCCACAGGGAACGTACCCTCCTTCCCCTACCACCAACCTCTCGGAAAAACATACGGACCCATATGTTTAACGTGATCGTACTCCATGTCAGTGGCGGAAATCGAACCCGGGCCTACCGCGTGCAATTCCCGCGCGCTAACCACTGGGCTACTTCGCCCTCCGCGACAATCTCCATAACTTTCTTTTTATTCACCCAATTTAGACCGTACCCTCCTTCCCCTACCACCAACCTCTCGGAAGGACTCACGAACCCACATGTTTAACGTGATCGTACTCTGCGTGAACGTGGCGTAAGTTTTGGCAGTGGCGGGAATCGAACCCGGGCCTACTGAGTGCAATTCCCGCGCGCTAACCACTGGGCTGCCGCGCCCTCCGCGACAATCTCCATAACTTTCTACATATTCACCCAATTTAGACGGGAACCCAGTGGGGGAGGCATCCACAGGGGCCGTATCCTCCTTCCCCCTACCACCAACCTCTCGGAAGGACTTACGGACCCACATATTTAACGTGATCGTATTCCGCGTAAACACGGCGGCAGTTTTGGCAGTGGCGGGAATCGAACCCGGGCCTACCGCTAACTTCCCGCGCGCTAATTTGCAATTTAAAATGACCATATGCTTAATTCCATCATCCTCATTCCATTGTTTCATTGTTCCATCATTTAAAATATCCATAAAATTAAAATATCCATTTAAAATATCCAAAAGTTAAAATATACATTTAAAAAATCCAGATCGTCCCATCATTTAAAATATAAATATAATAATTTATATAGAGCAAAGGCGCTCTATTTAGAACCGTGACGTCACCTCCACCTTGACGTCCCCACCCACCACCTTCCCTGCTTCAGCGAGGGAGAAACGAACGGAACGCCGAGCGGAACGGCGAGAAATTTAAAATCATGACGTCTTTAAAATTGCGATCCTGAAGGCAATTTTCATTATTTCTGGACCAGATTCGACTTGTAAGAATGCCAGATGTTTGACCTTTCTGAAAATGTAAATTATTAGTCGAAATTATGAGTACTTTTCACGATGCGAGAATTTAAAAACCAAAAATCGTTTTCTTGAGCCAAAAGTGACTTTTGTTTTAAAATCTTTAAAAAATATTAGAAATCGAAATGAAGATTTGAAATTGATATATTTTTACTCGAAATTCTCTGCTCTTTCCGATGGTGTGATTTGTTTTTTTCTACGATGTCTGGATCGTGGAGAAAAAAGGGCAAAACGGCAAAAAACGGTCGAAATCGCATAAAACATTAAATAAATAAAAAAATAATTAAAATTTTAAAAATCGGTTTTCACGTGTCCCCTTCCCTCCCCCCCGGGTCTCCGATTGCCAAATTTCGTAGCTCTCCGACGCGCGGTCGCGAAACGTATAGTGTATAAGACAGACAGACACACACACACACACACACACAGACATTGCCTTTTATTATATAGACTATCCGCCTTTGGCGACCAGCCTGTTCGCTACCCTTGAAAATTCTGACCGTGGCAAACTCGTTGGCGCGACCTACCAGAAAGGTGTAAGGTAACTGCTTGGAAGGCCAGGAAGTGCCACACAATTTAGACCGGAACCCAATGGGGGAGGCATCCAAAGAGACCGTACCCTCCTTCCCCTACCACAAACCTCTCGGAAGGACTTGCAGTCCCACACGTTTAACGTGATCGTACTCCGCGTGAACACGGCTGCAGTTTTGGCAATGGCGGGAATCGAACCCGGGCCTACCGAGTGAAATTCCCGCGCGCTAACCACTGGGCTACCGTGCCATCCGCGACAATCTCCATAACTTTATTTTTATTCGGCAATTTTGGGAATCGAACCCGGGCCTACCAAGTGCAAATCCCGCGCACTAACCACTGGGGTACTTCACCCTCCGCGATATTCTTCATAACTTTCTTTTTATTCACCCAATTTAGACCGGAACCAAGTGGGAGAAGCATCCACAGGGACCGTACCCTTCTTCCCCTACCACCAACCTCTCGGAAGGACTTACAGACCCACATGTTTAACGTGCTCGTACTCCGCGTAAACACGGCGGCAATTTTGGGAATCGAACCCGGGCCTGGTAACTGGTTGGACGGCCAGGATGTGCCACCCAATTTAGACCGGAACCCAGTGGGGGAGGCATCCACAGGGAACGTACCCTCCTTCCCCTACCACCAACCTCTCGGAAAAACATACGGACCCATATGTTTAACGTAATAGTACTCCATGTCAGTGGCGGAAATCGAACCCGGGCCTACCGCGTGCAATTCCCGCGCGCTAACCACTGGGCTACTTCGCCCTCCGCGACAATCTCCATAACTTTCTTTTTATTCACCCAATTTAGACCGTACCCTCCTTCCCCTACCACCAACCTCTCGGAAGGACTCACGAACCCACATGTTTAACGTGATCGTACTCTGCGTGAACGTGGCGTAAGTTTTGGCAGTGGCGGGAATCGAACCCGGGCCTACTGAGTGCAATTCCCGCGCGCTAACCACTGGGCTGCCGCGCCCTCCGCGACAATCTCCATAACTTTCTACATATTCACCCAATTTAGACGGGAACCCAGTGGGGGAGGCATCCACAGGGGCCGTATCCTCCTTCCCCTACCACCAACCTCTCGGAAGGACTTACGGACCCACATATTTAACGTGATCGTATTCCACGTAAACACGGCGGCAGTTTTGGCAGTGGCGGGAATCGAACCCAGGCCTACCGCTAACTTCCCGCGCGCTAATTTGCAATTTAAAATGACCATATGCTTAATTCCATCATCCTCATTCCATTGTTTCATTGTTCCATCATTTAAAATATCCATAAAATTAAAATATCAATTTAAAATATCCAAAAGTTAAAATATACATTTAAAAAATCCAGATCGTCCCATCATTTAAAATATAAATATAATAATTTATATAGAGCAAAGGCGCTCTATTTAGAACCGTGACGTCACCTCCACCTTGACGTCCCCACCCACCACCTTCCCTGCTTCAGCGGGGGAGAAACGAACGGAACGCCGAGCGGAACGGCGAGAAATTTAAAATCATGACGTCTTTAAAATTGCGATCCTGAAGGCAATTTTCATTATTTCTGGACCAGATTAGACTTGTAAGAATGCCAGATGTTTGACCTTTCTGAAAATGTAAATTATTAGTCGAAATTATGAGTACTTTTCACGATGCGAGAATTTAAAAACCAAAAATCGTTTTCTTGAGCCAAAAGTGACTTTTGTTTTAAAATCTTTAAAAAATATTAGAAATCGAAATGGAGATTTGAAATTGATATATTTTTACTCGAAATTCTCTGCTCTTTCCGATGGTGTGATTTGTTTTTTTCTACGATGTCTGGATCGAGGAGAAAAAAGGGCAAAAAGATCAAAAAAAGGTCGAAATCGCATAAAACATTAAATAAATAAAAAAATAATTAGAATTTTGAAAATCGGTTTTGACGTGTCCCCTTCCCACCCTCCAGGGTCTCCGATTGCCAAATTTCGTAACTCTCCGACGCGCGGTCGCGAAACGTATAGTGTATAAGACACACACACACACACACACACAGACATTGCCTTTTATTATATAGACTAGCCGCCTTTGGCGACCAGCCTGTTCGCTACCCTTGAAAATTCTGACCGTGGCAAATTGTAACCGTGGCACACTCGCTGGCGCGACCTTACCAGAAGGTGTAAGGTAACTGTTTGGACGGCCAGGAAGTGCCACCCAATTTAGACCGGAACTCAGTGGGGGAGACATCCACAGGGACCGTACCCTCCTTCCCCTACCACCAACCTTTCGGAAGGACTTACGATCCCGCATGCTTAACGTGATCGTACTCCGCGTGAACGTGGCTGCAGTTTTGGCAGTGGCGGGAATCGAACCCGGGCCTACCAAGTGAAATTCCCGCGCGCTAACCACTGGTGTACTTCGCCCTCCGCGACATTTTCCATAACTTTCTTTTTATTCACCGAATTTAGACCGGAACCCTGTGGGAGAGGCACCCACGGGGACCGTACCCTCCTTCCCCAACCACCAACCTCTCGAAAGGACTTACAGACACACATGTTTATTCCGCGTGATCGTACTCCGCGTGAACACGGCGGCAATTTTGGAAATCGAACCCGGGCCTACCGCGTGCAATTCCCGCGCGCTAACCACTGGGCTACTTCGCCCTCCGCGACAATCTCCATAACTTTCTTTTTATTCACCCAATTTAGGCCGTACCCTCCTTTCCCTACCACCAACCTCTCGGAAGGACTTACGGGCCCACATGTTTAACGTGATCGTATTCCGCGTGAACACTTCGGCAGTTTTGGCAGTGGCGGGAATCGTACCCGGGCCTACCGCTAACTTCCCGCGCGCTAATTTACAATTTAAAATGACCATATGCTCTCTAAGCTCTTAATTCCATCATCCTCATTCCATTGTTCCATCATTTAAAATATCCATAAAATTTAAATATCCATCGTTCCATCATTTAAAATATCCATAAAATTAAAATATCCATCGTTCCATCATTTAAAATATCCATAAAATTAAAATATCCATTTAAAAAATCCATATCGTTCCATCATTTAAAATATAAATATAATAATTTCTACAGTGCATATGTTAAGCTCTTATTTCATTTAAAATCGGAAGCGCGGGAAACGGAAAGTAAAAACTAATTCGGTTTCTTATTGTCCCACCCACCGCTATGCATATACAGAACCGTGACGTCACCTCCACCTTGACGTCCCCACCCACCACCTTCCTTCCTTCAGCGGTGGAGAAATGAAGCGGCACGCCGAGCGGAACGCCGAGAAATCGAAATTCGGAAACTTTTAAAATCCCGATCCTGTGGGCAATACGGAATATTTCCTGACCAGATTGGACTTGTAAGAATGCCAGATGTTTGACCTTTCTGAAAATGTAAATTATTAGTCGAAATTATGAGTACTTTTCACGATGCGAGAATTTAAAAACCAAAAATCGTTTTCTTGAGCAAAAAGTGACTTTTGTTTTAAAATCTTTAAAAAATATTAGAAATCGAAATTCAGATTTGAAATTGATATATTTTTACTCGCAATTGTCTGCTCTTTCCGATGGTGTGAGTTGTTTTTTTCTACGACGTCTGGATCGTGGAGAAAAAAGGGCAAAAAGGGCAAAAAAAGGTCGAAATCGCATAAAACATTAAATAAATAAAAAAATAATTAGAATTTTGAAAATCGGTTTTCACGTGTCCCCTTCCCTCCCCCCCGGGTCTCCGATTGCCAAATTTCGTAGCTCTCGGACGCGCGGTCGCGAAACGTATAGTGTATAAGACAGACAGACAGACAGACACACACACACACACACAGACATTGCCTTTTATTATTTACTATCCGCCTTTGGCGACCAGCCTGTTCGCTACCCTTGAAAATTCTGACCGTGGCAAATTCTAACCGTGGCACACTCGCTGGCGCGACCTACCAGAAGGAACGACCTACCAGGAAGTGCCACCCAATTTAGACAGGAACTCAGTGGGGGAGGCATCCACAGGGACCGTACCCTCCTTCCCCTACCACCAACCTCTCGGAAGGACTTACGGTCCCGCATGTTTAACGTGATCGTACTCCGCCTGAATACGGCGGCAGTTTTGGCAGTGGCGGGAATCGAACCCGGACCTACCTAGTGCAAATCCCGCGCGCTAACCACTGGGCTACCGCGGCCTCCGCGACAATCTCCATAACCTTCTTTTTATTCACCCAATTTAGACCGGAACCCAGTAGGGGAGGCATCCACAGGGTCCGTACCCTCCTTCCTCTACCAACAACCTCTCGGAAGGACTTACGGATCCACATGTTTAACGTGATCGTACTCCGCGTGAAAATGGCAGCAGTTTTGGCAGTGGCGGCAATCGAACCCTAGCCTACCGAGTGCAATTCCCGCGCGCCAACCACTGGGCTACCGCGCCCTCCGCGACAATCTCCATAACCTTCTTTTTATTCACCCAATTTAGACCGGAACCCAGTGGGAAAGTCATCCACAGGGTGCGTACCCTCCTTCCTCTACCACCAACCTCTCGGAAGGACTTACGGACCCACATGTTTAACGTGATCGTACTCCGCGTGAACACGGCAGCAGTTTTGTCAGTGGAGGGAATCGAACCCGGGCCTACCAAGTGCAAATCCCGCGCTCTAACCACTGGGTTACTTCGCCCTCCGCGACATTCTCCACAACTTTCTTTTTATTCACCCAATTTAGACCGGAACCCAGTGGGAGAGGTATCCACTGGGACCGTACCCTCCTTCCCCTACCAACAACCTCTCGGAAGGACTTACGGACCCACATGTTTAATGTGATCGTACACCGCCTGAACACGGAGGCAGTTTAGGCAGTGGCGGGAATCGAACCCGGATCTACCGAGTGCGATTCCCGTGCGCTAATTTTAATTTTATAATGACCATATGGTATTTAAAATATCCATAAAATTAAAATATCCATCGTTCCATCACTTAAAATATCCATAAAATTGAAATGTCCATTTAAAATATCCAGAAATTCAAATATTCATTTAAAATAACCATAAATTAAAATATCCATTTAAAAAATCCATATCATTCTATGAATCATCCATATCGTTCCACCGATCCATAAATATAATAATTTCAAATACATCACCAGAATTCTATCCACCATAATTCAATCATTTAAATAATTTAAAATATCCATTTAAAATATCATATAAATATAATAATTTCACCCGATGTATCTATCCAATACATATGCTAAGCTCTTAATATATTTAAAACCCGAAGCCTGGTCTCCATGGAAACGGGGGAAAAACTACTGCGGGGGGAAAAATGTCGGGGAAGAATCGGTTCTTCGCCGAGTATTGGGCAAGAAATATAAAATCATCACGTCTTTAAAATTGCGATCCTGCAGGCAATTTTCAATATTTCTTAACCAGATTAGACTTGTAAGAATGCCAGATCTTTGGCCTTTCTAAAAATGTAAATTATTAGTCGAAATTATGAGTAGTTTTTACGATGGTAGGATTTAAAAACAAAAGTTGGTTTTTTTGAACCGAAAGTGACTTTTGTTTTAAAATCTTTAAAAAATATTAGAAATCGAAATTGAAATTTGAATTGTATATATTTTTACTCGCAATTGTCTGCTCTTTCCGATGGTGTGATTTGTTTATTTCTACGACGTCCCGATCGTGGAGAAAAAAGTACAAAAAGGGCAAAAAACGGTCGAAATCGCATAAAACATTAAATAAATAAAAAAATAATTAGAATTTTGAAAATCGGTTTTCACGTGTCCCCTCCCCTCCCCCCCGGGTTTCCGATTGCCAAATTTCGTAGCTCTCCGACGCGCGGTCGCGAAACGTATAGTGTATAAGACAGACAGACACACACACACACACACACACAGACATTGCCTTTTATTATTTAAGGCGACGCTTCAGTTAGCTTTCATGCCCATGTTAACCTATGGGGGAAGTTCTTCGCTAATTACACATTAGCAAATGAATAATTTAAAATTCTGTTTTTTGCACATGATTGTAGGCAGTTTAATGCATTGAACTCCGTCATCAATTTTTTAAATTTTATTTTAAATATATCTTGAAATGGAGTTAATTTGTCAAAATTTCTTAGATAAAACATCACCTTCATAATTGCTCTATAAAAATGAACTATTAAACGTTTCACAATTTAACAAACAGTGTTCAATAGCTTATACTTCTGGTTTCTTTTTAAGATTTTTTTTAGATTTTTGAATTAATTTGGGATTAATATATTGGAATAGTAAATCGTGTTTCAACTGCTGAAACTTCCGATTTTCAACGTTAGCCACACCTCCCATCATTCCAGGGGAAAAATGGGGGTGAAAGTTCTTGGTGTGGAGATTTGAGGGGTGGGTGGATGATTGACTGGTATCGGGGAAATGAACGAAGGGGTATATTGTTGTGTTTAGCAGGTGTCTTTTGACTTTGGTCCAGAAAAGAAAAATAAGTCCTTGGTTTCGTTCCATTTTGTTGTATCAGTACAGATAATTCGGCCCGCGCTGGTTTACTGTTTTTCTTCTTGCATATATTTGTTCCATACTTATTTAATGTAAATATTATATTAATTGCAGTCTTTTAGGTCACCGGGGGCTTCTGGATTGCAAATAATTTGTTATAGTATGTATAAAATTTTGGTGAACTAGTCACATTTTTCTCATCAAAAATCCTGCTTTGATGAATTCTGTCCCGTAGTTGAATTTATGAGTAAAGATTTAGTCTTGGGATAAAGGCTGCACCGAATTTCGACAAATTTTTTGGGTAGCTTTTGGAATAGCCCCACTTAAAATTGAGTCCATGTTTCAAGTTAAATATTAATAAAAAAAAACCGCACAGTTAAACCTTTTATAGACATAGCATTATGCAGACAATGTTTTTCCGCAAATTTATTTGAAGGAAATGATATCATGTCGCTTAACAAAAGATTTAAAACCAGTGTGTTTATGTAGCGCAGAAGTTTTTTTATTAATTTTTTTCCCGACTTAAATAATAAAGAAATGCATATTAAACAAAATTTATCGAAATTGCATTTTTGACTGGATTATATCAAATACGACCTTCAGGTTTAAAGATTGAGGGGATTATTGATATTTTCAATTTATTATGTCATCTGTTTTTCTTAGTAAAAGTAGTGCGGATAATCTTCTACTAATACACAGGTATATCTACTAATATAAGAGAATATAAGTAGTACGGGTATATGTCTTCCCATACAATTTTGCGCTTTCATTTTGACATGCATTAATTCAATTTCACATTTTTTGTAAATTTGTTTACGAAAGGGACTAGGATGTTTTATTCTTCAGAACTGCCTGTGAAGATAACTTTGAATAGCAAAAAGATACAATCTGAAACAGACTATATGTGAAAATTTCGTACTCACAGATTGTGATAATCGTTGAGACTTTAAAATTGATGCAAGGATGATAGATCGTTAAATAGAAATAAAGTGTATAATTTAAGCTTTTTAATATTCACTATTTTAGGAATGCCGCTCACCACTGGGGTATTTTAATATTCAATTTGGTGAAGTTTATATATTAAATTCAGGTCGGATCGGGCCGTGTCAAAATAAACAAAAAAGCTTAAAATAAATCAAAACCGTAAAAGAAAAATTTGAAATTGCATATGAAACAAAATTCTCAATTAATAAAGTTCATTTGTTTTCGATAAAGTTTTCAAATATAATAAATTATTGTACTATTGTGATAATTTTAAAAATATCACCGCTGAATGTATCGCATTTTAGAGATGTTTAAATAAAATTGCATCGCAGTTGGAAAGTGTCGAAAGCCCAGACCAACCGACTCGTTCGAAGACTTAGAGCAGCAGTTGGAAAGTGTTGTTGTTGAGACCCAGACCGTCCGACCTACCAGAAAGGTGTAAGGTAACTGTATGGACGGCCGGGAAGTGCCACCCAATTTAGACCGGAACCCAGTGGGGGGAGGCATCCACAGGGACCGTACCCTCCTTCCCCTACCACCAACCTCTCGGAAGGACTTACGGACCCACATGTTTAACGTGATCGTACTCCGCATGAACACGGCGGCATTTGTGGCAGCGTGCAAATCTAGCGCGCAAACCACGGGGATACCGCACCCGGCAGTTGGAAAGTGTGTCATAATCAATGATTTATACGTGATTGATCTTTCTTGTTAAATCTTTTCCGATTTGAATAATAAAGATATGTCTGTAAAATAAATTTCATTGACATTGCATTTTTGACTGGATAATATCAATTACTGTCTTCAGGTTTAAACATCATTATTATTGATATTTTCCATTTATTATGCCATTGTTTTATTATGACAAAAAATGTTGAAACTCATATATTGTATGTTGTACGAGTAATCTTCTACAAAGGCACGAGTATATCTTCTAATCTACGAGGATATAAGTTGTACAGGTATATTGGCATATATTTAGACATATATTGGCATATTGTGTAATCAGTTACGGCCTTCTGGTATAAAGATTACGGAGATTATTGATATTTTCAATTTATTACGTCATCTGTTTTACTTTGGCAATGATTTTTGAGACTCATATTGTAATACGGGTAATCTTCTAACACACGGACATATCTTCTAATCTACGACACTATAAGGGGTTACGACATTATTACGGGTGTATATTCCCATATAATTTTAGCACTTTCATTTTGGCATATACTAGAATCAATTACTGCCTCCAGGTTTAAAGATTACGGGTTTATTGATATTTTCAACTTGTATATGTAATCTACTAATATAGGGTATATCTTCCAATATTTGCGAATATAAGTAGTAAGGCTCCCATACAATTTTAACGCTTTTATTATTCATATATTGAATCAATTTCATATTTTTTGTTAATTTGCTTGCAAACGGGGCCAGGATGTTTTATTCTTCAGATCCGCCCGTGAAGATAATTTTGTATAGCGAGAACAGAAATTCTCTAACTTCTTTTTAGGGGCATTAAATTAAATATTTTAACAGAATATTTTGATTAACAATGTCATTTAGTATAACTATAGTAATTTGCGCATGATTGCAAATTTTAAGTTTCTTTATATTATACTAGCAGCGAATACCCGGTGTTGCTCGGGATTTACCATGCAAAACTGTGAAAAAAAATTACACTTAAACATATAGGGCCGTGAATCTTATACATTGTTTTGTCACTGTGAAAGATGTAAATTCATTGCATTATGTAAGAAAAAAATCTGATGTGGGCAACACATGACTTTCCTTATATAATGTAATGAATTTAATACTTTTACAGTTAAAAAAAATGTTTTTCTTATAGTAGATACTAATATTCTTTCCAAGATATTGAATTTTCGACAATTGGTCGTCATTTTCATTGATTTAGCGTCATTTTTATCCATTTGGCGAGATTTTCGTTAATTTGGCAACATTTCAAAAAGTCGCCAAGTTGGCGATATTCCGCCAAAATCTCGCCAAGCGTTATGCACTAAGAAATAAGTTATTTTTACAGCAGATAAATGACTATTGGCGTTCAAATATAAAAGTATTACTCAAAGTATCTTTTTTCTTGAATGGAACGAGCTAGATCCACGAGAATGATGTCACCCAATTTATCGCATATTATTACATATGAAAAGTGAACTTGTTTCTTAATAAGAAATTTTTTTTTTATTTTATATGACTTTTTGATAATTTTTCTGAAAAATGTGCAATATCTCGATAACGATTCATGTCATCGTTCTGAAATTTATATCAGTCGTTTTCTAATGAAAAATTACATAAGAAATGTCTATTTGCGTAACTTTATTAGCGGTTTTGATTTTTTGACGATTTTTTCAAATTTTCACTCGAAAATTTAGGGGGGTTCTGAGCATTCGATTGCGTATAAAAACAATAAGCTTCCAGTGTTTACGGATTGCGATTTTTATACCAAATTTCGTTCGAATCGGTCCATTTGTTCGTCAGTTATCGTCTCCACAGACTCACTGACACACACACACACTTTCACACACACACACACAGACATCACTTAAAAAATGTTTGATTCGTGATCAGGAATGCTTGAAACGTGCTCTCCCGTCGAAAACTCGAATTCGAATTTTCGACCCCGTCACAATACTTTCCTTATACATTATGTATATAAGGAAAGTAAAAAAATCATTGCATTATATAAGTCATAGCAGCATAAGAATCTTCCTCATAAATTGCTGATAATTAAATAACCATTTTTAACACTTTACTACATAGTTGAAAAGTGGTTATGACTTTGTTCATTCTGTCTGTTTGTCCGTTAGCACGATAACTGCCGTAAAAAGCCATAGAGAGCCAGGTGATTTATATTTCGATGACGTCATTTGAATCAAGTTCATTTTTTTCGATGAAGTTTTTAAGTTTTCAAATATAATTAATTATCACAGTATATTACTGTTGAATGTATCGCATTTTAGAGATACTCCGTACGAAGAACAGGCATGCTGCTAGTTAGGTAATAAAATTTTACTATGCACGGTGAACGCAGATGGGTCAATTAGAACCCGATACAGAAAAATTATAATTTTGGATAAGAAATTGAAGACTTCTTTATTCTACTACATTCCGAAGTCAAAATAAAACATTGCTCTTCACAACATTCAAATTGTTTAAAGCTATAGTAAGAGAACAAAAAATATGTTCTGGCCTGGATACAGCAGTATAAATATACACCGATGCACCAATTGTCATGTTTCGTAATATCATGTGATTTATAAATTGAATAGGGAAGAAATACATTCCAAATTTAATTTTTGAGGAAATGATCATTAGATTATTATTATTGGTCAAGTGCCAGTTTCAATTTGTTTTATTTTTAAATTTGTCGCAAAAAAGTTTAATCTCTTTTGTACTGTGATTGTTTGTCTGGTGGTGGAAATATGAAATCCAATAAATAAATGAAAATAAGAAATCCAAGATACTGTTTACTTTAAAATTTATCACTGATATTTTATTCAATTTCTTCTATGATTTTAATTTTAGTTCTTAGATTTCGAATGCTTCTAAATTATCAAAATTAAATACATTTTATTCTTAAACACAGTTTCGACGATTTCTTTCCTATAACAAATGTTGAATAAAAATTTATCTGAGCAAACTGTCGTAATTTTAAATCAACATATAGCTAATGCGAATTATTGTCCTTGAATGTATTTATTCCAAACATCTTACACTTTTACTAAAATTATTAAATTTTAAAAATATTCATAATTATGTCATAATTAAAGAAAATATTATCTATCTATACTTACATAGAAAGTTTAATCGCATTGAAAAGTTTTTAACAACACTAACAATTGTGGCATATGACATGTTTGTTTTGCTACTGCTGCAACGAATCTTTGATGCTGATGAGTAGTTCTAACTAAATAGTCATTGCACTGTTCACTGATAAATGAAGAAAGCATTTTTAAAACATAATCCCAGTCTTTTTTTATCCCTTCTCATTTTCAACCAAAATGATAAATAAAAATTCATTTTATATTAATGCTCATTCTTGACTTTAATTTGAAATTAATTTTAAAAATTGGGTTCCTTTACATTTAATACTATATGTGATGAGCTTGTGTTTAATTCCTTAAATGGCAAATTTTAATTCGCATACAAGCCAACAGGTTTCAATGTATTGAAAATATTCAGGCCGGTCCGCGTTGGGTTCTCACCAAATGGATGAAAATGACGCTAAATCAATGAAAATGACGACTAATTGTCAAAAATTCAATATCTTGGAAAGAATATAAGTATCTACTATAAGAAAAACCTATTTTTTTACTGTAAAAGTAGTAAATTCATTACATTATATAAGGAAAGTCATGTGTTGCCCACATCAGATTTTTTGTATAAATATTCGGTGAACCAGTAGTTTTTCTCCCTCAAAATTCCGACTGTGTTAAGTTCTGTACTGAAGTTGAATTTTTGATCTATTCATTACTATGCAGAACCCGAGATTTCCGAGTAACCCCGGTTGAAACAAATCATTTTCAACACAAGGAATTATCATGCTAAATACTATAATTTCCAAATACATTCTGCAAGGCTAAAAAATGCGGTATGTAGAATATCACATATTTTTAGTGCTGTATCGTCCATTTCAAACTTCAAATTTCATACAATGCACTCTAATGTATACTATTTAAAAAGGAAATAATGATATATTCAAAATGACTAAATAAATATTAGTTTTATACCATCGCTCTGGACTCATAGGCATAGAAATATCATTAATTTTATTTTTAATTCTAGTTTTTTAATACACACATTTTAGTGTTGTACCTAGATTAGTCTCCAAAACACACATTGAAGTTACACACACATATATATATATATATATATTTATATTATAATTATATAATAATCGGTTAGGAGAACTCTTTGGTTATTCCTTGACAAGAAATAGAATGGATAGGAAACTTTCCTTTCAGTAAGTGGAAAAAGCCTCCAGTTACGTTTTTTCATTCTTTCATTCCTTTACTTCGTCCCCCAAACCACACACCCTTCTGAGATTCTCCCCTTTATCCTCTTGGACAGGCGAGCAAGTCATAAACTATAGAGGTCCAAGGGCCTTTCGTCACCTTTACTTACTCTCATTGGCCCATCAGATGCCAATCATTTGAAAAAGGAACTGCCCATCTCTTGAGCCACCGGGTGCAATTTTCAAGGGAACGGTGATTTTTCTTAACTGAAGCGTCCCCTTAAGAAGATAAATACGATAATTCAAACAAAATTTGGCACGATTATTTCAATATAGATTTTTTGACTTAGCGAAATTGGATATGTGGAAGGGTTCTTTTTTCTTTTATTTATTTTCGACCACTAAAATATATACATACAGATAATTATGATAATGGTGAATATATTATTATTTTATATTTAATTTACTGCTGTAATAATTGTGCATGCGCTGAATGACAGCATTTAAAAGACTCACACATGAAACTGTTTCCGTGATAATACAGGATTTTAATCTAAGACTCTAAAAGTATAAAAATACCTGTATAAAATATTTTCACAATTAGTCTATATGAAATAAGTCTATATATGTTTAAATATTTAAAATTTTAAACCATTAAATCCTTGCATAGTATTTATCACATGTCATTCTCGATATATTTAAAATTGTATTTTTTCCCAATGTTCCTGATATAGTTCAAAAGAATTGTGTGATTCGGATGACATTTGTTTGAGAAGACTCCAATTTCCTGTTCCTCCAGAAGTAAGCATTTGATGTTTTGTAGAGGAAGTCATGCTTTGGGTTCAATGGATTGTTTCGAAATAATTTTGGATAGCTTCTTACAACTGTCCAAATTCTTATTATGCAAGTTATTCTTTCCTTACGTTAAGATTGCACGTATTTTGCATTGATTTTGTATAGATTATGTGCATTTTGCATAAAAAACCAAATTTTGGCATGGTAATTCCATGACTAAAAACCAAAATGTCCTATAAGAAAAGCATTAAATCACTATTTTGAAATGCACTTCGGCTTTATTCCTTAATATTATCGGATGAAGGGGATTGTTTCAGAAAATAAAATGCTTTTCCTATGTATAAATGAAGCAGCGTAATATTTTCAGATCCGCAATGCAATTTTTCATCCATCATTATTTAGAATTGGAAGAAAACTTGTATTACATTTCCTTTTCTTTCGTGCGTTTAAAAGTATAACAGACGCATAATACGTATATTTAAGTGGACATATATCTTAACCCTCAGATTGCGGCTCTTTAAGTTCCCCATTTTTTAATTTAATAACTTTGCTCGCCACTAAATAATACAACCAGTTTCTATAGTAATTTAGATTTCAGCATGTTCTGCGTCCGCTGCGCGGGCGCAGAAGTAACAAAGCAGCAAAAATGGATCGAAGTTTAGCATGAGCAGAGCGAGTGAATCCATTGTAGAGTCGAAAATACAATGTGAAAATTGTATCAAAATCGGAACGGCAGATGAAAGTGAATATTTTAACCCCCGGCATCCCATTTTGTGTGGCGCAGTTCGAGTGGGTCCATTGTAGAATAGAAAATACAACGTGAAAATTGCATCATAATTGGAAAGAAAGATAAAAACGAATATTTTAATCCTCGCCCCCTCCCTCTCCTATCACCCTCATCTTGCATAGAGCAGGTCGATAGAATGGGCCCATTGTAGAGTCGAAAATACAACTTGAAAATTGCCTAAAAATTGGAGAGACAGATAAATACGAATATTTCAATTATTTTATTAACTAGTAAATATTTAACTTTGCGAAGCGCATTAAAACTTCTCTAGCTTAAAAATTTTCGTTATCTGTTGCTGCTTGAAATTCTTATCTGAAACTATATCTTAGATAATCCTTTAAAAAATAAGATGTAGTACTTCAGTATCTTTTATCTAGAAATAATATTTTTCTAGTTACGATTTTTTTGCAGTGGTTGGGAAATATTCTTTCGAGATAAAAGCATATATATTTTTTTAATTTCTAGTTTTGAAAAGCTTTTTGCTTTTTAATGTAAATTTATTAATCGAATTATATCAGTTTTTAATATTCCAATATATTTTTATACTTTTGCAGCATCATATCTTCGTTTGGTAAAGTCAAAAGCAGAACTCAACGTTATATAAGAATAGCCAATACCTCTGTCTGTTTGTCTCTCACTCTGGGGGACAAATATGACACAATGTCGCAAACTTGATTAATTTTTAAGAGATGTCGTCAAATTGGTGAAAATGCGATATCTGAAAATTATTTTACTTTTTTTACACCTCATCCTGCCGTTTTATGGGAATTATTAATTTAATACTCCTGATTAAAAATATAATGACTTTCGATGCTTGTGGAATAGATACAGGTTCTTAGGGGATAGTAATTTAATTATGTTTTGTTAGGGGGTTGTTCAATTGATAATATTAATTGGGAGAAGTACATCATCTGCGTGTGTCTTTTAGGAGTGCAAGCGTTGCAGACGGACGAATGGGAAGGAATATTTTATATAACTTTATGCACACCCTTATATGATAGTATTCACACCTAGTTATAAATAATAAAACTATAAACTATAGTGCTCCACACAAAAACGTTCGAAACGAGAATTGAAAGTAAAACATACTTCGCAATGGAACTTCAGATTTGGTACAATGGCAGATCGTTTGATAAGAAGGGGGAGCAAGTTCAATTTTCTAGTATTTATTCATTTAGGGGTGCCGTACACCAAAATGTTCGATTTTTTGAATAAATAAGTAACGTTTTCTATCAAGTGAGATAGAGACTTGAAATTTGGTGAACGGGTCGATCGTTCCATAAAACCTCTGGCAAATTTGATATTTTTCAAAAATGTCCATTTTGTGGGGTGATCCGAAATTTGTGGGGTTTCCGAATGTGAAATTATATGTGTTTACAACAGAAAACATATATTCGGAGCCGCAGCCGACGTTTCTGAGACCATCCATTTAATCTTCGACGTTTTTTTTCTGATAAAGGGAAAAGCGATAAATGTCTTCTTGCCAAAATAACCTCTCTGAAAGAGCAGTGTCAGTAGGTCAGAGCATTAAATGCAACCCCGAGGATTGAAAACACTGATGTATACGAATTCGACTATGTTGAATCCAAATCTGAAATCAGTTTTCGAAATTAAACTCTGGATCTGGAAAAATAGCCTCTCAGATTTTTGAACTTTTTCGCTATTTTTCTATTTACAATCTCGGGTCGAAGGCGTTGCCACAAAGTAATGCAATTGCATGGTCATGAGACTTTAATTCCTGAAGAAATAAAAGGAAAACTGCTTTCAGCTCATGGAGTTATAGACGAGAACAGCTTTTTCCGACCTTTTAATTTTACTAAACTTAAGCCTGTTGATTAGATTGTTCCAGATAGAATCTATCTATATATAGTATATACTAATTGCCAAGTGTTCGTCCTTCCGTTTGTCTGTCACGCTTTCTTTAGGTACTTCCCGAATAGATAGAGACTTGCATTCTGGTACAAGGGTGGATCGTTCGATAAAACCCCCTGGAAAAATCCCATTTTCCGAAAATGTTCTGAAGAGAGGGTGGTCCACAACAAAACGTCCGAAAAGTGAAATGATAGAAAGTATGCTTTGCAATTAGAGACTTCAAATGTGGTGCACAGATAAATCGTTCGAAAGGAAGAAAATATGTAATTTCAGATTTCCAATATTTTCCTCTTAAGGGAGTGCCGCACACCAAAATGTTCGATTTGCCGAATAAATGAGAAACGCTCTTTAAAACTTGATAGAGGCTTGAAATTTGGTATCCAAAAATATTCGTTTAAATGGGTGCTCCAGAGAAAAACTTTCGAAATGTGAATTGATAAAAAAACATGCCTCCGGATAAAATAGATATTTCAAATTTGATGTATGGGTAGATAGTTTGGAAGGAAGAAAATGTACAATTTCAATTTTTCAGTATTTTCTACTTAAGGGTGTACCGCTCACCAAAATGTTCGATTTGTCGAATAAATGAGAAAAGGCTCCTTTCAGATTTGATAGAGGCTTGAAATTTGGTATATAGGCTAATCATTTGATGAAAACACCCAAGACAAATATAGTTTTTCAGACATTTTCTTTAAAGAGGGTGCGCCAGAGAAAAACGTTCGAAATGTGAATTAATAAAAAACATGCTTACAGATGAAATAGAGATTTCAAATTCGATGTAAGGGTAGATAGTTTGGAAGGAAGAAAGTGTACAATTTCAGTTTTCCAATATTTTCTACTTTAATGGGTGTCGCACACCAACTGTCCGATTTTCGGAGTAAAGGAGAAAATTTCCTTTTAAACGTAATAGAGGCTTGATATTTGGTATATGGGCGAATCATCTGATTGAAAACCAAAGAAGAATGGAGTTTTTCAAAAATGTATATTTAAGGGGGTGGTACTCCACACAAAAACATTCGAAATGTGAAATCATAGAAAAGAATGCTTTGCGATGAGAAAGAGACTTCAAATTTGGTGTATGGCTAAATAATTGGAAAGGAAGAAAGTCAGGCAATTTCAGTTTTTCAACATTTGCTTTTGTAGGGGATGTCGCTCGCTAAAATTTTCGATTTGCCGAACAAATGAAAAACGCCCCCTTTACAACAGAGGCTTGAAATTTAGTATATGGGCTAATAATTTGCTAAAAAAAAGCTCAAGTTGAATGCAGTTTTTCAAAATGTTCATTTAAGTGGGTGCTACAATGAAAAACGTTCGAAAGGTGAAGTGATAGAAAAAACATGCTTCGCGATAGGATAGAGACTTCAAATTCGGTGTATGGGTAGATTAATTGAAAGGAAGAAAGTGTGGAATTACAGATTTCCAATATTTATTACTTTAGGGGGAGCCGCACACCAGTATGTTTGGTTTTCCGAATAAATGAGACACACTTCCTTTGAAATGTGATAGCGATTTGATATTTGGTATATGAACCAATCATCTGCTAAAAAACCCATGACGAACAGAGGTTTTCAAAAATATTCATTTAAGGGTGTGCTCCACAGAAAAACGTTCGAAAGGGAAATGATAAAATAGCATGCTTCGGGATGAGATAGACACTTTAATTTAGTATACGGATAGATATTTTGAAAGAAAGAAGTGCGCAGTTTAATATTTCCTATAATTTCTTCTTTAGGGGTTTATGCACAACAAAATATTCGATTTGCCGAATAAATGTGAAACGCGAATTATTCAAAAATTTACATTATTCAGGGGTTGCTTAATGCGAGACCATTTATTTTCCACGGGTATTCGGCTAGTATTTACTAATTGCCAAGTGTCCGATTGTCTGTCACGCTTTTTTACGCCCTTCCCAAGTAGATAGAGACTTGTAATTTGGTACACGGGTTGATCATTCGATAAAATCCCCTGGAAAAACTCGAATTTTTCAAAAATGTTCTGTTGAGGGGGTGCTCCACATCAAAACGTTCATAAAGTTAAATGTTAAGAAAGCATACTTTGCTTTGAGATAGAGATCTCAAATTTAGTGTACATGTAATTCGTTTGAAAGGAAGAAAGTCTGCAATTTCAGGGTTCTATATTTTCTACTTTAGGCGGTGCCGCACACCGAAGTGTTCGATCTGCCGAACAAACGGGAAACGACTGCCTTAAAATTTGATAGAGGCTTGAAATTTGGTATATGGGCTAATAATTTGAGGAAAACATCCAAGATAAAAGATTTTTTCAAAAATGTTCGTTTAATGGTGTGCTTCAGAAAAAAAAAGTTTCGAATGGTGAAATGACGAAAATCCATGTTTCGAGATGCGACATAGACTTCAAATTTAGTGTACAGGTAGATAGTTTGAAAGAAAGAGCAAGCACAATTTCAGTTTTTCGATTTTTTCTACTTTAGAGGATGCGGCAAACCCAAATGTTCGATTTTCCGAATAAATGAGAAATGCATACATTTAAAATCTAATAGAGGCTTGATATTTGGTATATGGGACAATCACATGATAAAAAATAGAAGAATAGAGTTTTTCAAAACTTTTTATTCATGGGCGTGGCTACTCCACACGAAACCTTCGAAAATTTAAATGATAGAAAAAGTATACTTAGCGATGGAATAGAAACTTTAAATTTGGTGTACAGGCAGGTAGTTAAAAAGAAAATAAAGTGTACAATACAAAATATGCTAAGTATCCGTCTGTCCGTCTGTCACTCTTCTTTTAGGCACTTCCCGAATAGATAGATATTTGCAATATGGTATACGGCTCGGTCGTTCGATAAAACTCCCTGGAAAAATCGAATTTTTCGAAAACGTTCTCTAGAAGGGATGCTCCACACCAAAACGTTCGAAAAGTTACATGTTAGAAAAACATGCTTTGCGATGACTTCAAATTTGGTGTATGGGTATATCATTCGAAAGGAAAAAAGTGTGCAATTTCAGATATTCAATATTTTCATGACACTTTCATGGTCATGATACTTTAATTCCTGAAGAAATAAAAGGAAAACTGTTTTTAGCTTATGGAGTTACAGATGAGAACACCTTTATTCGACCTTTTAATTTTACTAAATTTATGCCAGTTGATTAGCTTGTTCAAGACAGAATCTATCTATATATAGTATATACTAATTGCCAAGTGTCCGTCCGTCCGTCCGTCTGTCTGTCTGTCTGTCCGTCTGTCACGCTTTTTAGGCACTTCCCGAATAGATAAAGACTTGCAATCTGGTACAAGGGTGGATCGTTCGATAAAACCCGCAGGAAAAATCCTATTTTCCGAAAATGTTCTGAAGAGCGGGTGGTCCACACCAAAACATCTGAAAAGTGAAGTGATAGAAAAGTATGCTTTGCAATTAGAGACTTCAAATTTGGTGCATAGATAAATCGTTCGAAAGGAAGAAAATATGGAATTTCAGATTTCCAATATTTTCCCCTTAAAGAGGTGCCTCACACCAAAATGTTCGATTTGCCGAAAAATGAGAAACACTCTTTTAAAATTTGATAGAGGCTTGAAATTTGGTATATAGGTAAATCATTTGATTAAAACAACCAAGACGAATATAGTTTTTCCAAGAATATTCGTTTAAATGGGGGCTCCAAAGAAAAATTTTCGAAGATAGAAAAACATGCTTCTGGATAAAACAGACATTTCAAATTTGATGTACGGGTAGATAGTTTGGAAGGAAGAAAGTGTACAATTTCAATTTTTGCGGTATTTTCTACTTAAGGGTGTACCGCTCACCAAAATGTTCAATTTGTCGAATAAATGAGAAAAGGCTCCTTTCAGATTTGATAGAGGCTTGAAATTTGGTATATAGGCTAATCATTTCATGAAAACACCCAAGACAAATATAATTTTTCAAAAATGTTCGTTAAAGCGGCTGCGCCAGAGAAAAACGTTCGAAATGTGAATTAAAAAAACATGCTTCCGGATGAGATAGGGATTTCAAATTTGATGTAAGGGTAGATAGTTTGGAAGGAAGAAAGTGTATAGTTTTAGTTTTCCAATATTTTCTACTTTAGTGTATGTCGCCCACCAACTGTTCGATTTTCGGAATAAAGGAGAAAATTCCCTTTTAAACGTAATAGAGGCTTGATATTTGGTATATATACGAATCATCTGACTGAAAACCAAAGAAGAATGGGGTTTTTCAAAGATGCATATTTAAGGGGGTGGACACTCTACACAAAAACATAGGAAAGGTGAAATCATAGAAAAAGCATGCTTCGTGATGAGAAAAAGACTTCAAATTTGGTATACAGGTAGATAGTTTGAAAGGAAGAAAGTCATGCAATTTCAGTTTTTCAACATTTGTTTTTGTAGGGGATGCCGCTCACTAAAATTTTCGATTTGCATAACAAATGAAAAACGCCTCCTTTACAACAGAGGCTTGAAATTTAGTATATGGGCTAATCATTTGATAAAAAAACCCAAGATGAATGCGGTTTTTCAAAATGTTCATTTAAGTGGGTACTACAATGAAAAACGTTCGAAAGGTGAAGTGATAGAAAAACCATGCTTCGCGATAGGATAGAGACTTCAAATTCGATGTATGGGTAGATAGTTTGAAAGGAAGAAAGTGTGTAATTCCAGATTTCCAATATTTATTACTTTAGGGGGTGTATGTGAGTAACATGAAATAGTTGACACTATATTAAATGAAGGTTTTACTAGCTTGAAAATTAGAGATTTCTATTTAATATAAATGTGTAAATAACTCTAAAGCAATATGGGTTAATAATGGTGAAAAAGTTGAGTGGGGCATCTCACTCTAGATATGTTCATGTAAATGGTGAAATATGAACTTCTTTACTGTTATTAATGAGAAGTATGTTAAAATTTCTTCTTTCCAGAAATTTGTGATTTAACGCAACTTTTGCGGAGGACCTTACATAAGGACCCACTTTAAAAAGTATCTGGATGAAGTTCTTCATGCATTTGAGAATCTCTTCTCCGCTACAGACGAGACAGATAGCCAGACAGAAACACACTCAGAGAGAGAGAGACATTTTCTATTATTATGTAAGAAGAGAGAGAAACATAATTCCCGGAATGGCGGGAGTCATTTATTTTCATTACAATGGTAATTTGTTTTCGAGATATTTTAAAATATATAAAAAATATGAAATTTTTTTAGATATTTTAAAATATATAAAAAAATATAATTTTTTTTAATGAAAAATATACTCTTTATGTGAGTGACTTACTTATTGAATACCATAATTTAAAGAATTAACATTTAGAACTGTAAATTGTGGAAAACTGATTACTTAAATGTTTCAAATTTTAGAGTTCAATTAAAATTTTTTATGTTTAATTATTTTGTTATAAAACTGAATAACTCGTAAGTTATTAATACAAGTTAGGATAAATGAATCAAGTTTATTGTGCAATCAGAAAATTATGAAACAAAGGCAAAAAAAGTGCTATTCTAAAATTTTATTAGGTTTATTTGTTCATTTACATTGCGATATAATTAAATATAAACCGCTTATTTATTAAAGCTCGTTGCTATTAAGTATCCAGTTCAATGTATAAGAAATATAAATACATTTTTCTAACTATTGAATCATCCTTCTTATAGAGAAATTGTTTAGCTTAAACTTCAATCTTACTGAATATCCTTCCTTTTTGCAAGTGCGAAATACCTAAATATAAATCCCTGCGAAAACATTGCGAAATATCTATATATAACCCCCTTACTCAATAAAGCTCGTTGTTATTAAGTATCGTATCCGGTTCAATGTATAAGAAATATGCGACATTCTTCTAACTATTCATCTAACTGTATTTGATTTTGCGGCGGACCTCTCGTAAGGATCCACTTTAAAAAGCATCTAGATGAAATTCTTCATGCATTTGAGAGTCTCTTCTCCGCTACAGACGAGGCAGATAGCCAAACAGAAACACACACACAGAGAGAGACATCTTCTGTTATTATGTAAGAAGAGAGAGAGAGACATAATTCCCGGAATGGCTGGAATTTAATTTCATTACAATGGTAATTTGTTTTCGAGATATTTTAATATACATAAAAAAATATGATTTTTTTAATGAAAAAAGTACTCTTTATATGAGTGGCTTACTTATTGACTACCATAATTTAAAGAATTAACATTTAGAACTGTAAATTGTGGAAAACTAATTACTTAAATATTTCAAACTTTAGAGGTCAATTAAAATTTTTTTAAGTTTAATTATTTTGCTATAAAACTGAATAACTCGTAAGTTATTAATACGTGCTAGGATAAATGAGTCAAGTTTATTGTTCAAAGAGAAAATTATGAAACAAAGGCAAAAAAAGTGCTATTCTAAAATTTTATTAGGATTATTTGTTCATTTATATTGCGGAATAATTAAATATAAACCCCTTACTTAATAAAGCTCGTTATTAAGTATCCGGTTCAATGTATAAGAAATATAAATACATTTTACTAACTATTAAATCATCCTTCTTATAGAGAAATAGTTTAACTTGAACTTCAATCTTACTGAATATCCTTCCCCTTTTTCAAGTGCGAAATACCTAAATATAGACCTTGCGAAAACATTACAAAACATCTAAGTATAAATATCTTACTTAATAAAGTTCGTTGTTATTAATTATCCGGTTCAATGTATAAGAAAAATAAATATATTCTTCTAACTATTAAATCATCCTTCTTATAACGAAATAGCTTAGCTTAAACTTCAATCTTACTGAATATCCTTCCCTTTTTCAAGTGCGAAATACCTAAATATAAACCCTGCTGAAACATTGTAAAACATCTAAATATAAATCTCTTACTTAATAAAGTTCGTTGTTATTAATTATCCGGTTCAATGTATAAGAAATATAAATACATTCTTCTAACTATTAAATATTCCTTCTTATAACGAAATAGTTTAGCTTAAACTTCAATCTTACTGAATATCCTTCCCTTTTGCAAGTGCGAAATACCGAAATATAAACCCCTGCGAAAACATTGCGAAGTATTTAAATATAAACCCCTTACTCAATAAAGCTCGTTATTAAGTATCCGGTTCAATGTATAAGAAATATAAATACATTATTCTAACTACTAAATCATCCTTCTTATAGAGAAATAGTTTAACTTAAACTTCAATCTTACTGAATATCCTTCCCTTTTTCAAGTGCGAAGTATTTAAATATAAACCCCTTACTCAATAAAGCTCGTTATTAAGTATCCGGTTCAATGTATAAGAAATATAAATACATTTTTCTAACTACTAAATCATCCTTCTTATAGAGAAATAGTTTAACTTAAACTTCAATATTACTGAATATCCTTCCCTTTTTCAAGTGCAAAATACCTAAATATAAACCCTGCGAAAATATTGCAAAACATCTAAGTATAAATCTCTTACTTAATAAAGTTTGTTGTTATTAATTATCCGGTTCAATGTATAAGAAATATAAATACATTCTTCTAACTATTAAATCATCCTTCTTATAACGAAATAGTTTAGCTTAAACTTCAATCTTACTGAATATCCTTCCCTTTTGCGAAATACCTAAATATAAACCTCTGCGAAAACATTGTGAAATATCTTAATATAAACCCCTGCGGAAACATTGCGAAATATCTAAATATAAATCCCTTACTCAATAAAGCACGTTGTTATTAAGTATCCGGTTCAATGTATAAGAAATATAAATACATTTTTCTAACTACTAACTCATCCTTCTTTTAGAGAAATAGTTTAACTTAAACTTCAATCTTACTGAATATCTTTCCCTTTTTCAAGTGCGAAATACCTAAATATAAACCCTGCGAAAACATCTAAATATAAATCCCTTACTTAATAAAGTTCGTTGTTATTAATTATCCGGTTCAATGTATAAGAAATATAAATACATTCTTCTAACTATTAAATCATCCTTCTAATAACGAAATATCTCAACTTAAACTTACTGAATATCCTTCTTTTTTGCAAGTGAAGTATTTTTTATGATTAAGGAACAATATTTTAGTCAAACCGTTCTACTAACCTGGTAACTGACTTGTTACTTTCCTTATATACATAATAGTAGTTATAAAACACCGGTTCACCGGCGGATCGGGGAGGCGCAGCAAGCGCAGCAGGAGGAGAGGCCCTCTTTTGGGAGGAGGGTCCCTCTTTGGAGTGTCTTCCCTCTTTTGAGAGGAAGCTCCTCTCAGAGGGTCTTGAGACCCCCAGGAGGGAGGATGCCTCTCACTGCCCCCCTCCCCTCTTTTGGAAGTTTGGTGAGGCGCAGCACCGGATGCCTCTTTCGGAAGAGGGCAATTGCGAAGTCTTTCACGGAGGCATGATGACTCTTACGGAGTGAGTTTCACTTCACTCTTGAGAGGGAATGTCACAATCGCTGACTGACCTGAGGAAGAGGTTTCAAGGGATGTCGCAATCGATGACTGACCCTTGACCTGAGGAAGTGGTTTCAAGGGATTTCGCAATCGATGACTGAGCATCACACAATCTGGAAATGACGTGTCGCGCCTTGGAGCTCCTTAGCACACGTCCTCCCTCTCTGCTGGTCAGCGACAGAGTGAAAGATCTTATCAGCGTGACGTAGTTAAAGCGCCCTCTGGCGAATTTTGATGAAGTGCTGCCATCTATCGGCATTTTTTTTCCCAAAAGAATTTAATGTTTCACTGGTCAGGAGCTGGATTCGATCTTGGGTCCAGCCGATTAGAAGCCGCGCGTCTTACCGCTGTGCCAAAGCACCCGTGCTTTATAGGAAGTTAACTTCGAAGTGTACCTTATCAGCAGAAGTTAGATTATTTTTCAAAGTTCATTCGAATCGCTCGGTGAATAGCGATGCACTTTATAAAAGGTGCGTTTTAAAACAGAATGCTACGGAGTGAATATAAATCTGTGTATTATAACATTATGATTTTTTTTTTTAAAACAAATGTATACACAAACTTTAAAAACACGAATGTAATAATTAGCTAAAATTGTATTCAGTGGATTTTTTTTTTAAATAAATCTAACTATCAATACGATTTTTATAATAATAACGAAATGATTTCGAATGTTTAAAAACAAATTGATTACGGATTTCCAATGAACACACAAATTGTGTTCAATGAATACGATTCGACCATTTTAAGTGTTGTGTATCTAAAAACAAATGTATACACAAACTTTAAAAACATGAATGTAATACATAGCTGAAATTATGTTTTGTGAACAGGATTCGACCATTCTAAGTGTGTGTGTGTGATTTTTGAAAAATAAATCTAAAAGTATATAAAAATAATAATGAAAATTAGAACTCACAGAACGACCTCTTCACTACCCGCTCAGCAAACTCCAAATGAGTGAGACACTCTCATTACGCTATTAAAAATTAGGTCTTATCATCACCAGCATAAGGTGTTGCCACCTATTTTTTCTAATAATATATTTTTAATAGTTGGATACTTCAACGGTCTGATTTGCTACACGTAATCTAAAACACATCACTTTAATGATATTGTGCATCGAATATGATTTGACCCTTTTCACATTGTAATTTTTACTACCATTATAGAACTTAGAAGTGAGTGTACATTATTTTTCCCTGACACAAACACTTTTAAAATCTATTGCAAGTTTGACTTAAAACCTTTTTTAAAAATAAATCTAACTATCAATACGATTTTTATAATAATAACGAAATGATTTCAAATGTTTAAAAATATAATAGATTATGGATGAACACACAAAAATTGTGTTCAGTGGACACACAAATTGTGTTACATGAATAGCATTCAACCCTTTGTGTGTTGTGTATCTAAAAAATTAATGTATTACTACATTGTACTTAGGCATTTTCAAAAATGGTGCGACAACTCCACACAATCTGAAAAGAAAGTTTCCACTAGAAAATATATGTTATTAAGAACTGTTACATATTATATAAGAGAAGAGTGTTAGAAAAAGTGGGAAAATGTTAGTAGAAGCAGAGAAAGTTTGTACACTTCCGACAGCCCCATGAGGTGGTGTACTCTGTCGTTTCGCTCTTTAAGGGCAGCGTTCCCCACCAGTCTGAAATGTTTTTTTTTTATTAATTTAAATTATAATTTTATTTTACAAGTTTCATAAAGAATTTTAATCTTTATTGTTTTTAAAAACATTTTAAAATAAGTAAAGTTAAATTCAAATACTTGTAATTTTACAAGATAAAGTTTTATAAAGAATTTTAAAATAAATCTGAATTTTTAAATTCAGATACTTGTAATTTTACAAGATAAAATTTTATAAAGAATTTTAATCTTTATTGTTTTTTTTTAAAACATTTTAAAATAAGTAAAGTTAAATTCAGATACTTGTAATTTTACAAGACAAAGTTTTATAAAGAATTTTAAAATAAATCTGAATTTTTAAATTCAGATACTTGTAATTTTACAAGATAAAGTTTTATAAAGAATTTTAAAATAAATCTGAATTTTTAAACTCAGATGCATGTAATTTTACAAGACAAAGTTTTTAAAAAAATAAATCTGAATTTTTAAATTCAGATACTTGTAATGTTACAAGATAAAGTTTTAAAAATTAAATCTGAATTTTTAAATTCAGAAATTTATATTTTCTACTTTACAAGATAAAGTTTCATAAAGAATTTAAACTTAGCTGTTTTTAAACAGTGAAAAATTAATTTTAAATGTAAAGTAGTACACTTTCAAACTGGCAGGCCTATTTCCCAAACATAAAAATGTTTTAACATAAAAATGTTATATCAGTGGAAAAAAATCTTTCCACTGTACATAGATTTTTTTTTTCTTTCCATTTTTTTTTTCCAATGCAGTTGGATTTTTTTTTTTTATTTCCATATATATATATTTTTTTTTTCCATATTTTTTTTTTTCATTTTTTTTTTTCTCAATTTTTACTTTTTTTTTTTCTATTTTTTTTTTTTTTTCATATCTCTATATCTTGCTTTGGTCTTCATCTTTCTTTCTTTGCTCTTCTCTTTTAATTTTGTGGTGGCCGTAAGCATAAGTATGCACGCCATCGTCCATTATGTAGCGTTTATCATCGTATGGAGAGAGTGACACCTTACACTGTTTTAGAGTGTATAATTTGTGACACTCACTCCCGATGCGATACTGAACGTGACGTGCAACTTTTTTATCAGTAAGACAACTTTTGTACATTTCATGTCTCAGTTGCTTACTGATAACTGATCGGGAGACCCCCTTTGCTGTCTTTTTTGTACCACTAACTGCCAGTAGTGAGTACATTTTAGACCTGAGCCCCACAAACTCAAGTCCCGGCTGCGCGTTCAGTTCATCCTTGGAACAACCAATCTTCTTTTTATTAACACCACTGAATGCCGGATGGTTCACGGGGAAATCAGAGGTGTCAAAGAGATGGCTGTTTTTCTGCATGTCCTGATAAAAATCACGACACTGCACCTCATAGGTTAAAGAATCAGTGTCAGTGAATAGTAACACAGCCTTTGCTCCATAGTACTTTTTCATGTAGCCATAATGAAATGTGTACATATGGAGTTTGCTCAGCTCCAGAATGGTGAATCCAACGTAAATCGGTCTATTAAAGACAATGCAGTTCTTCACCCGCTCAACCCCAACCAAGTCTTCATCAAAAATTTTGAAGCGCTTGAATGTAGGCGCCGCCACGAGCTTTTCACCCCGCCGCGTGTCGGTGACCAAATCTACATTAACTCTGTTACGCAGATTTTCCATTGATTTTCCGTATACGGCGTTGTTCATAAGCTTGAAGAAGTCCTTCTCAAACCCCGATTGAGACCTCTTCCTCTGCTCGGTGTTGAAATCGATGTACTATCTCAACCAGGGCCGCTGATGGAAGCGAAGGACTTTGTGCACAGATGTTACGTGCAGCCCCAGTTCCAGGTACATTTTCAAGCATCTATAATGTACCACATAATTTTTCTTGTTGCAGAGATTTGGGACAAGTTTTTCTTGTTCTTGGAACTGGGGAACTCCAAGCTCCTCCATGATCTTTACCGTATACGGCGAGACATCTTCCTATCGAATCAACATTCTTTCTGGCGCAACAGGGTAATCATTATGGAGATCGTGAAGTTCTGGCGGGTACTCCAAGTCGACCTCCAAAATGTAGCCAACCGATGCATGGTCGGGGCAAGACAGGATCCAATCCTCTGTCGCAATCGTGGGTGACACCCACTCAAACTTTCCATATGGAAGGGGCTGAGACATAGCCCACCCGTACAAGTTGTTAGCATCCAAATACATAATATACTGGGTGGGCTGTGCAGGGTCATACTTCGCCATGTAAGGATTATTTGCATGTGCCAAACGCTTCGTAATGACAGACACGCCACCCCTGATACCACGCTCAATGAAGAGATGCTGGTCAATCTCTGTCATTAGGTCGAGGGGCTGCTTGCACATCTTGAGCAGCCTGCCATGCCAAGCCGGGTGCTGTCATCAGGTGGACACAATCCAACCCATAGTACTCCCTGCACAGGTGTCGAAACTGCTGAAATACGTCGGCCAACAGAAGAACATCACTTTTAACGTAGAGGTCGTGGTACTCCCCTAATGATTTCAAGTTGAATGTTCTCCATACATTCTGAGCATGAGCATAATCGTCAGCGGTGGGGGTCTCATCCGTCAGAGTGCTATAAAAAGCCGAGAGTGGAGGTAATACCTGCTCATCGAATTTCGCCAACGAATTCATGTACTCGTAAGGGTACACTCCCTTGCGAAGCAGCAGCTCAAAATGGATGGGGATGTTTGCCTTCATGATCTTGAATTTATCAGCTGGTAAATTGGCCACTAACTTCTCCAAGGAAGCATTCATGAATTGGAGGCTATCGATGAATTGCAGCCTCACACTCTCCTTTCCCTCATACAGGGAGATGGAGATATATCTCTCCATATTTTGTGGAATGACCTCTAAGCTGTGGTCTTTCAGCTTTCCAAGCCCCGACATTAAGAGGTGCGAATCATAGTTTTTCAAATTGTGAAACACTACAGGGACACTCTTGCGTAACTTGTATCTAAGATTACAATTCGAGTGTGCTGCACCCCTATAGTTTCCAACAATGTGACAATGATCGCGAACCTTCATAATGTACCGGTCACCGTCCTTTGCAAAGGCCCTCTTACACAGATAGCAGTGGGATGCGCTGTTGAAGGCCAGTGCTTCACTCCTGGTAAGACGCATAGGTGCTATGCTATTAAAACGAACGGCCAGTTCGTCTCTTTCCAGGAGCATCCTCTGCAGAAAATGGGTTACGGCGTCAGGGCCCCGATAGCAATACACGGGCTTGTGTGATTCGCTTTGGGGTCCCACGACGACGTATGCGTAACCGCAAGCCTCATGATGGGCTACCTTTTCTACAAAGGACCGACTATCGCTAGGCTGTGCGCTGGGCACTTCTACCAAAAGCGACTCAAAGTCGGCATATATGACGAACGGGACCGGGTGTTGATACTCCAAATTGGAGACTTTAAACAACTTTTCTCGAGGCTTGGCATCTCAACACGTTGCGGTGCGTGCTTTTTGCAGTAGGGAGTGTGTGCCACGAGTAAATCTTCTCGGGTGAAGCGGTGGAGGCACCGATAACACACGTGACAGGCATGCTCATAGTGAGTCAAATCCCCCAGAAGTCTCGACATACTGCGGATCAGGCAGTAATGTTGTTGTGTATCCTGACTTATGAGGAGAAGGTTAATGCAGTCTGCATCGTCTCTTGCAGATACGTGCAGAGGAAACACTTCTTCATCCTCATAGCCGAAAACATTAATCCGGCAGTTGTTCAGCTTCTCTAGGGTACTAATCTTACTCACGGGTACCGGGCACTCCACATTCCCCAGGTTTATCTCATACTCCCTAGGCAAATAATGAGCTACACGTTCGGGTTTTTCAGCCCAATGCAAATTGAGTCTGTGAGCGAGAAGGCACCACACAAAACACTTCTGGTCGCTGTTTTCAATATTTAAGAGTGCTTTTTTGGCCGCAAGTTTGGGGGGCAGGGGCAGATAGCTTGCGGGGCGAAGAGGCCTGTACTTGCCCACGCAAACATCCATCTTCATCACATGATCCAAAGACCACCCCGACCCCAACTGTTGGTAGTCCTCGAAAGCACTCTGAATCTTCAGGTACCCCTCACTCATATGTTGCTCAATCGTGTGAGAAATCAGGTCAATTCCACACCTACTATGAAAGTAGGCCGTCGTGCTCTCTTCCTCCCCCTCAGAATTCAGTCGGACCATCTTTGCGTAGAGGACCAGGTACCATTTAATCTGATTGGCCGAGAGTTCTTCACTCAACAAGGCAATCAGTGGTACACGCATCTCTTCTAACGCCAGTGTTAGATCCTGTCGATTCTCCTCGGTGGGCTCCAAAGTGTGGGTCGTGAAAACGCCCAAAGCTCGCTGTGAGCGACGAAGAGCTCTCATCGCCTGGGTGCTTCGTTTCTTTGCTATTTTGTCAACGTCGGCCGTCTTGCGTTTCACGCCCTTGGAGGAAGGGTGAGGGTGAGCACGGCGAATATGCTGTAACAGCACGTCGCGTCGTGTGAATGCTTCATCACACAGTTCGCACTTGTGCTGTACAGTATTGTGGTGTCGCCTCGTGTGGCGAAGGAGGTCCATTCGGGACAAAAACTCTTCACCACACACACCACAATCTAAACTTGCTTCATGCATTTTAGCATGTCGTACCATATCGCTTTTTCGAGTGAAAGCCATCTGGCAGACTTCACAAACATAGGGTTGTAAAACCCTATGTTTGTGAAGTCCCCGTGTAGGTCTTCATATGTTGCGTCAAATTCCGCTTCTGCGTAAAAGACTTGTGGCAGGTGGGACATATCTATAAAATAGATAAAATGTCCATATTAGTTTTTTTTTTCTATAAAATTCCTAAAAACACACTATAAAATCGTGAGTCAGCTGTTTTTTTTCTTTGATTGCAATTCCTCTAAAAGAAATAGTTTCTGTAATAGAATACTATACAATCCTATATTCCCAGAAACAGCCGATTTTCCCCTTCCAAAAAGATGAAATAAAATTACTTACATGAATACCACTAGGTCCGGCCTTTCCCACCACGGTCGGTGTTGCCACAGCTTTCACGGTTGGTGCTGCCACAGGCAATGCTGCAGGCAGTACACCAGCTTCCACAACTGGTGTGACACCAGCTTCCACAGTCAGATCCTAAATATTAAAAACACAAAACATGTAAAAGAGTGAAATGTGTATGAAGCTAATTTTTGTGTTGTACATTTTAAAAGTTCTTGTGTTATGAATGATAACAGAATTTATTGGGATGATTATGTTATGAATTTTTAAAAATGTATCTTTATTTTTAATTCGAAAACATTTTGAACTCACTTTTGAAGCAACCATCATTGTGGTAAATTCGTTTGTCGATATTTTAATAGAGAGGAGCAAATTAAAAGGACGTCTTTCCTAGCGCAAGTCTCGAGTCAAAATGAGCTCCACGTAGCATGTATAGTGGGCGGAAACCTTATCTGGTTTGTCACGTGATTCCATACGTGGAACCTTGTGATTCGCTAACAATATGTCATGTAATACATCACATGATACGATAAGAAATATCATGTGATGTGTCATGTGATTTACAGATAAGAAATATCATGTGACACGATGCGATAAGGAATATCATGTGATACATCACGTGATACGATAAGAAATATCATGTGATGTGTCACATGATGCGATAAGGAATATCATGTGACACGATGCGATAAGGAATATCATGTGACACGATGCGATAAGGAATATCATGTGATTTACAGATATGATGTGTCACGTGATACGATAAGAAATATCACGTGACATGTTACGATAAGGAATATTATTTAGATAAGAGTTCATTCGTTCAACGTTTGTTCTCCTAGAAGGTTGTCCTTGCTTATTTTTAAAAATGTCTATCTTTTTTAAACGCGAGAAGTTGAATGTAGAATATGTTCGCGAATTTTATTCGGTAAATGTAGCCGATTTAATTTTTCAAGAGTTGAAAAGTCTGCCCTTTCAACAATCACAAGGGGTGGTGCATGGTCATCCATACCAACCAGCTCAAAAAGCATATGCATTTGGAGATGCTGGAAACAACTCTGAGGGATGGACACCTCTCTTATCGGAGATAAAATCACGTGTGGAAGAACATATGGGATACAGCTACAATTTTGTGTTAGTAAACCACTATGTGGATGGACATGCTAAAATAGGACAACACAAGGACAATGAATCCTCCCTATGCTCTAAAACACCTATAGCGACTCTCAGTTTCGGTGCTACGAGATCTATCATTTTCGAAAGAAAAGGACAATCTCCTCTAAGTATTCCACTCCAACACGGATCGCTTTATGCGATGCATGTGCCAACCAACAAATTCTATTCTCATGGAATTGCTGCGGAACCCGAAGTCTCAGAAGCTAGAATAAGTCTAACATTTAGAAAAATTCTACCTAAAACGCCTGTACAGAAACGCAAGTGCGAGTTTCCAATGTATGTCCCGCCTGCAGCGCTTTCGCCTATACCTGAAATCGATTGGAGCCATATGCATACTCCATCTATACCTACTACAGATTCGCAAAGTGATTTGGTGTCGTCGGCTCTGAACTATGCTACTTCTCAAAGTGGATCGGTTTCGATAGAATTATCCTCATCTGAAAAGTTCCTTTACCATTTGGGCTGTAACATTTACATTACCGTGCAACATTTTCGAGGAAATGTGAAAGTACACTTTCGTGTCTACAGGATGAATGCTTCTGATGTTATCGTGCCTACCCCTCATGGAGTAACACTCACGCCTAATACGTGGAGTGTATTTTTAAAACGCATTTCAAATATGGACAGTGAAAATTCATCTTTCACAATTAATAACGAACTCTTAGTTTATGTGTGTGAAAGCAATCTATATTTACAACAATTACCACCTTGCACTGGACAGTTCAAAAAGAAATTAATCTTATTAAATCAGGATAATTTTCATACTCTTCAGTACATTAGTCAAGATGTTACTAAATGTGTTTTGAATCAGTTACTGACAAATATCCTACCCAATTGTATTGTGAAGTATCAAAAACCTGTCGAAGCACTACCGACTTTGCCACCCTATGAATTAAAACGTACTTTAATGCAATGTGTACATAAAAATTTATGTGCAGAGTTGTATAAATTATATCAACGCGAAACATGCAAAAGTCACGGGTGTACCGATTTGAAACACAAGTGCTGTACGCTATCCACTCATATGCAATTTGTGGATTATGAACTAGTCGATCACGAACTTTTAATGATAAACATTCAAGAAATTGCTCGAGAGTTTTGTGAAACAAATGAAAACAATATTTCACCTGAATTTTTTAAAAGTCTCACCGTAAAGGACTATTATACAGCGATGATTGCGCTGTTCCATATGTGAAATACAAGTTAGTAGAATATTACTTTTGTAAAAATCTATGTATTATTAAAAATGTTTTTTCTTTAAACGTTGCTTCATTCTTAGTTTTATTTTAAGTTATGTGTTAAACTCATTATTTATTTAAATTTAAAAGTGTTATTAAAACCACATACTAAAATGTTGATATAAAAAAATTATAGTTGAAAGATATAATTTTTGGAAGTCCACACAAATCTATCACTAAAAAAAAAAAAAAAAAATGATTCCACTCCGATGGAAATAGCTTCATATTTTTCAAAGTACAATTAAACTGAATGGTTCAATATGTGAAACATTAAAAAATATGTGTGGGTCCTATTAAATGTTTTAATAAAGTCAGCGGTGGCTTCGCTCAGATGGAGCGTAAATGTTTATATTTTTCAAGGTTTAATTCAATTGTTGTGTTTAATTTCAAACTGTATTGAACAGTATTTTCACAAATGCGTAAAATTAAAACAAATACATTTTTCAATTAAAAAAATTATTAAAATAACTCACCTGATTTATATCGTCTTTGGTCGTGGGATTGTTTGCACAAATTAAATCCATCTCCTCAACTGGGATGCCGAAGTCGAACTGAAAATCCATAAAAAAAAAATAATTAATATAAAATTCAAGTGCTAATCGTCATATATAATAAATCATAAAATGTCATATATAATAAATCATAAAATAATGAAAATCAAAATTTTACTTACTTCAAATGCACGGGAGGAAGACATCGTAAATAATCTCGTTATCGTATTTAATTCAAAAGCAAAAGCACTGGCTGAAAAAAGAGCAGTTGACCATAGCTCGATAAGGACCGCATTTTATACCCTTTTCCGAGGGGACCTTTGCTTTGTGCTAAACAAACAGCGTCCTCCGAAAAGTCAGAAGCACATGATTTCCGATAAGCTGGAACATTCGATGGCCTTCTAGAATTTGAATAGTTTTATTTTCGAACATAATTCATATCTACTTCTCTGATGTGTTTTATTTACATATATTCTCAATCTTTGGGTCGCCATTGCAATTTTAACTAATTATGTGTATTATTTAATGCAGTTAATTAAATATTAGTGATTAAATATTAGTATATATGTAACAGTTCGAAATAAGATGTATTTTCTAGTGGAAACTTTCTTTTCAGATTGTGAGTAGCTTGTCGCACCATTTTTGAAAATGCCTAAGTACAATGTAGTAATACATTAATTTTTAGATACACAACACACAAAGGGTTGAATGCTATTCATGTAACACAATTTGTGTGTCCACTGAACACAATTTTTGTGTGTTCATTGGAAATCCATAATCAATTTGTTTTTAAACATTCGAAATCATTTCGTTGTTATTATAAAAATCGTATTGATAGTTAGATTTATTTTTAAAAAAAAATCCACATTGCTATACACACACACTTAGAATGGTGAAATCTTGTTCACTTCATTTTAATTAAATGCGCTATTTTAAAGTTTGTGTATACATTTGATTATAGATACACAACACTTGAAAGGGTCGAATCCTGTTCACAAAACATAATTTCAGCTATGTATTACATTCATGTTTTTAAAGTTTGTGTACGTGTATAAATTTGTTTTTAGATACACAACACATAAAGGGTTGAATGGTATTCACTTAACACCATTTTTGTGTCCACGGAACACAATTTGTGTGTTCATTGGAAATCCGTAATCAATTTGTTTTTAAACATTCGAAATCATTTCGTTATTATTATAAAAATCGTATTGATAGTTAGATTTATTTAAAAAAAAAAAAAAATCCACATTGCTATATATCACTGAATACAATTTTTGTGTTCACTGAACACAATTTGTGTGTTCATTGGAAATCCGTAATCAATTTGTTTTTAAACATTCGAAATCATTTCGTTATTATTATAAAAATCGTATTGATAGTTAGATTTATTTAAAAAAAAAAATCCACTGAATACAATTTTAGCTAATTATTACATTCGTGTTTTTAAAGTTTGTGTATACATTTGTTTTAAAAAAAAAATCATAATGTTATAATACACAGATTTATATTCACTCCGTAGCATTCTGTTTTAAAACGCACCTTTTATAAAGTGCATCGCTATTCACCGAGCGATTCGAATGAACTTTGAAAAATAATCTAACTTCTGCTGATAAGGTACACTTCGAAGTTAACTTCCTATAAAGCACGGGTGCTTTGGCACAGCGGTAAGACGCGCGGCTTCTAATCGGCTGGACCCAAGATCGAATCCAGCTCCTGACCAGTGAAACATTAAATTCTTTTGGGAAAAAAAATGCCGATAGATGGCAGCACTTCATCAAAATTCGCCAGAGGGCGCTTTAACTACGTCACGCTGATAAGATCTTTCACTCTCTCGCTGACCAGCAGAGAGGGAGGACGTGTGCTAAGGAGCTCCAAGGCGCGACACGTCATTTCCAGATTGTGTGATGCTCAGTCATCGATTGCGAAATCCCTTGAAACCACTTCCTCAGGTCAAGGGTCAGTCATCGATTGCGACATCCCTTGAAACCTCTTCCTCAGGTCAGTCAGCGATTGTGACATTCCCTCTCAAGAGTGAAGTGAAACTCACTCCGTATGAGTCATCATGCCTCCGTGAAAGACTTCGCAATTGCCCTCTTCCGAAAGAGGCATCCGGTGCTGCGCCTCACCAAACTTCCAAAAGAGGGGAGGGGGGCAGTGAGAGGCATCCTCCCTCCTGGGGGTCTCAAGACCCTCTGAGAGGAGCTTCCTCTCAAAAGAGGGAAGACACTCCAAAGAGGATCCTCTCAAAGAGGGACCCTCCTCCCAAAAGAGGGCCTCTCCTCCTGCTGCGCTTGCTGCGCCTCCCCGATCCGCCGGTGAACCGGTGTTTTATAACTACTCATAATGTATAAGGAAAGTATTGTGACGGGGTCGAAAATTCGAATTCGAGTTTTCGACGGGAGAGCACGTTTCAAGCATCCCTGATCACGAATCAAACATTTTTGAAGTGATGTGTGTGAAAGTATGTGTGTGTGTCAGTGAGTCTTTGGAGACGATAACTGACGAACGAATGCACCGATTCGAACCAAATTTGGTACAAAAATCACAATCCGTAAACACTGGAAGCCTATTGTTTTTAAATGGAATCGAATGTCCAGAACCCCCCCTAAATTTTCGAATGAAATTTTGAAAAAATTGTCAAAAAATCAAATCCGCTAATAAAGTTAAGCAAATAGACATTTCTTATGTAATTTTTCATTAGGAAACGATTGGCATACATTTTAGAACGCTAACATGGACCGTTCTCGAGATATTGTACATTTTTCAAAAAAATTATGAAAAAGTCACATAAAAAAAAAAAATTCCTATTGAGAAACATGTTCACTTTTCATATGTAATACTATGCGATAAATTGAATGACATCATTCTCGTGGATCTAGCTCGTTCCATTCATGAAAAAATATTCTTTGAATAATACTTTTGTATTTGAACGCCAATAGTCATTTATCTGCTGTAAGAATAACTTTTTTCTTAGTGCATAACGCTTGGCGAGACTTTGGCGACGAATTTGGCGGAATGTCGCCAACTTGGCGACTTTTTTGAAATGTTGCCAAATTAATGAAAATCTAGCCAAATGGATAAAAATGATGCTAAATCAATGAAAATGACGACTAATTTTAGAAAATTCAATATCTTGGAAAGAATATTAGTATCTACTATAAGAAAAACCTATTTTTTTACTGTAAAAGTAGTAAATTCATTACATTATATAAGGAAAGTCATGTGTTGCCCACATCAGATTTTTTGTGGTAGCGATGACAGTAAAGTCGCAGATTACAGCCGGCAAATCTGCAGAGATCAGTATACCTAGGTGGTTACTTTGCCAGATTTCACTGTAATTGAATAATTTAGTTCATCGTTTTAATGCGACATTCATCTTTGCATATTATCCCGGCCTTTCTAAAGTACTGGATTTTTCTCATTTCAATATCCATCTCTATCTATATTGGAAAATAGATATCAGTAATTTGATGTTGAGATTGGATTTTAGATATGTTTATGTTGATAGATATCTTTGAAAATAGATGTTATAAGCCTATTTATTAAAAATAAGGCGTTTAACTTATGAAATAGAAGAGTAGTGAATTATAACATGGTATGAAACACTGCATTTAAGTCTTACTGTCAAACATTGTTGCAGTGGCGACACGTTCCTATACCTATGCTACCAGGGATCAGTATGGAACAAAAGCTTTTCAGGGAAGAGAAGTTGCTAATCACTCTTCAGCTACGGAGCTTTGAATATTTATGAAGTTCCATATTAAAATTCTTAGAAAATTCAGAAATAGAATAATTAAAAAAAATAATTAGAAGAAATGATATCATGCAATATTTATTTTAAAAAATTTGAATGTAGCTACAGTTCAATTTTTGAATGGTATAATATAATGGTATATATGGCACATATGAAATATCATAAACTTTTCATATTTTGATGAATTTTGAAATGTTTTTTAAATATGAAGGATTCTTACGGATTGGGTTTAAAGCTCGTTGAAAAGATCGATCTTTCAAGATGATTCAAGATTGAACTTTGCAATATTATTTTTGGTTGATAAAGAAACGATGTGTGTAAAATTTGCTCAAAGTGGCGTTTTAACATTTAATAACTAAACTAGTTCAAATAAAAAAAAAAGCAAAAATCGCCGATGTGTTTTTTCCGGCAGTTTAGGTACTCCTGTACCACATTTTATGGTACAACAAATGATATGGTTTGCTTAGATTTCCTTCTAATAACATAACACCTTCTAATAACATTCCGATAAACATTCAAACAGACAGATGCATTCCTTTATTATTATAGAAGAATATTTGTCGCTATTCCGTTAAGCATCTATGATTACATAAATAACTGTCTTGATTATCTGATGTTTGAAGAATTTTATAATTTATGCATCTCAAAAGGTTTCTTTATAACAAAATATAGTTTCCGTTCTTCGACAATCAAATTTGATATTCTTTTACCAGATATATAAAGGAGTACCATCAAACTACCATTTCGTGCAACAAAAGTATTTCAGCCAAAATATGCGCATCGCAACTGTAACGCGAGATCCCAAAGAAAACTGCTAAACTCCGGAAATCAAATATCAAAAGAATGAAAATACGATGGTTGTTTTTCTCTTGAGAAAAGTTATTGCTCCGAACAGAGAATTTCTGAAAATAAGTCTCGAGAAATGACTTTGGGCATTTTTTTTGTGTACAAAATTTTTGTGATTCTCTATGTATTCAATTTTATGTGCACAGAAATGTCGCTGTTGGTATATATGAAATAAGAGTGTTTAAATTTCGGAGAACATTTTGGAAAGAGTATCTTCTTAAATGTTGAAAGAGTATTTTCTTAAATGTTGAAAGAGTATCTTCTTAAATGTTGAAAAAGTATCTTCAATGAATGAGTGAGTATTTTCACTGTATACCAATACTGTCTTTGAAATACTGACGTGGAATTACATTTTTAGGAAATATCAAAAACTCGTTTTAAAAAGGCTGTATGTTAAATATTTTAGAGTAGATGTTAATGTTATGAATATATAAAAATATCCTCTCGGTATATTTCCTATCCTCTAGGGAAAACGACGTTTACAGGGAACCATTGTTAGTATTTAAAAAGGTCCGTGTCGCTTGCTCTTGGTGTTATATAAAGTGACCTTGGTGATAAGTTTGGCGAAATATCACCAACTCGAAAGCTTCTGACGAGTTCAGAAACTTTTCAATTTTTTTAGTTTTGTAAAGAATTTTCTATACAACTACCCCTTATATGTATATTTTCTTACCAAAGATGTTTTTTCGACAAAATATGAAAATTTTCTGTTTTGAGACATTAAATTAATCATAATTAAAAAAAAGTTGCTATTTTTTAAAACATGATTGTTCGTCCTTTTATGTATAAATATTGTTTATACATTTTCAGGCTATGCTATTCAGCCATTTTGAAGAAATCATGCGGGCAATGCACAAAAACACCATTTTGAGAAAGCCAACTTTCAAGTTAACACTGGATGCTATTTTTATATTGTCATGTCAAAATTCTTTTGATCATATCTTTCGTTCCAATCGGAATTGTTTCATGCGGCTTGTTTTAAAATCTTCAGAAATGTACGGGCTTTAATATTAATCTTAATCAATTTTTTGAAACTTTAAAGGGTACATGCCCTCTTAATATTAATTATTCCACGACCCCCTAACGAAATAGAGAGAAATGATTATATTTCCTAATTATAAGAAAATTTCATTGATTTTCGGCCCAAATAACTCCAAATAAAATGTATACCTGTTCTTTAAACAGTGAAACTCATATTTTGAATCACTATGAAATTAGTAGTTCATACAAAGCGACAGCGATTATTATCAAAGAATTTAAATTTTATTTTCCGAGGTATTGAATAATTGCCAATTTGACGATATTTAACGAAAGGCGCCAAGTTAGAGATATAGCGCCAAATTCGTCACCAAGGTCACCATATTGTTGTCAAGTGGAACGTAAAGACTTCTCTAATATACATTGCTTTTTAAAAGTTAAGCACGGAATGCAATTTCTCAGATGCCAAACTCGATTTTGTTCCCGCGCGATTTCATTTACTTAACCATTTTATTGTTAATATATATATATATATATATATATATATATATATATAACACATACATACTAAACTTATCTACTAAATTCTTCTAGAGCGGCCGACTGCTATTCTCTGCAGAGGAGCTCTGATAAAGTAAAACACTGAGACATTGGTTGTTGTTGTTGTTGAGATCTAGACTGTCCAATCTGCCAGAGACATTGGTTGTGTCTCATCACTGAAACTATGATCTCAATTATTTGGGTGTCTGGTCCAGGAAGAATTTTGTATTATAAAATAAAACTTTGATTTAATATTAGCTTTATGTATTTTTTATAGTTTGAAATTATATTTTCCTTATTCCCCTATTTATTTAAAATTTAGGATTATTTTTAATGCAGTTTATACGGTTAAGATTTTGCTGTTAGCTCAAGATATTTTTGCAGCATAATTAAAATTTATTCTGACTTATATATTTTAACAAAAGGTTGAAAATTCTGGCAATTATGTTTAATTATAAAAATTAACATTATTTAGGAAATATCTTCAAGATTCAATTGTGAGTAGTTTGGACATATATCTGTTTCGTATATGGCCACGCCTATATCTTTACACTCCCCATTTTTAGCACTCGGAGTTTTGGGGGAGACTCTGAAATAGTGTTGATTTGCACTAAATATGGAATAAATTAATAAAATTATAAAAATAAATAAAATGGAGTAAGTTTTTAAGTAGATGATTTAATTCCAAATCACTAGTTTCGCAGGTGTTAAAATGACCAAGGATAAATACGAAAATCGAAATGACTTTTTGGTGTGGATTTTATATTGGCAGTCATTCTGCCATTTCAAATCTAAATTTCCCTTTATGTATGGATTGACAGGGTCATAGGTAAATTTTTGACTGTATCCATTTGGACAATCCTCAGTAAAGTCTAAAATGGATAACTTTGTTCTATCTCCCTACAAAGTATGCAATTAAGGAAAACTAAAATTGAAATATTTTTTTGTACTATCCATATGAATTGATAAATGCTAAAAGAATATTTTGTATAATGAATGATTTCATTTAATCAAGGGAGAAGTGCAGATGCTATATCTAAACATTGTGGCCAGACTCAGCACCAGGGTATGCATAAAAATCTTGAAATTCAGTAGATTTCTACTTTTTTAATACACTTTGAGTGAAAATTTAAGATCCAGTGAATTTAGTAGATAGCGTTTCTCAGTAGGTTTTTGGTGAAAAAAGTTTTCTTCAGTAGAATTTTTAGTAGATTTTTCGAGGAGCATGACTTGGAAGAAAAATTGATTGCAGAGTTCTCTAATGACATTGAAAAGTTGAAGTTAGAATGATTAAGGTTCGAATGGTTTTTAAGGTTTGAATGGTATGTTACCAAATTATTCTAAATTCGCCGTATTTCACCCTATTTTCCATATTCGCTCCCTTCTTTCCCCTGTGCAGAATTTCGTTCGGTTCAGTCGGTTCGTTCCTTGAATCTGACAACACTGGATTTTTCATGTGTTCACTTCCCTTCAAAAAGAAAAAAAGGTTTGTGTCCTTTTGCAGTCTTCCTTATGGGGGCAGGCCTGGGAATAGGGATGAATCTACTGTTTTAAATATATATAATTAATTTATTAATCGTATTTACATGAAAAGAATTTTGGCATTCTGACGCTGTCTATACATTTATTTCAACCAAATAGCAAAGAGAAAAATGGCGATTGCCAGATTCGATATTGAATATTAGTAATACATAGTGGATCCTTTGATTAAATGCTATATAAATTCTTTTCTTTAATGTCTAAAATGTAAAAAGTGTTCACATTCATCCTCCACTGAAGTTCACTTTTCATTTTACAGACTAGAATAAAAGAAATAAAAATCGTCATTTTTTTTAATGAAAACCTCATGTGAATTCAGTGGGTGTGGTTATAGTGAAACTAATCGTTTAAAGAATATAAAGCAAATTTCACGCTCACTGAAGTTTGCTTTTCATTTTTGTGACAGTCTTTTAAAAAAATATATATTCATTTGAATTTTTTCTGAAAATTATTGGAAATTGTTAAATTATTGGCAAACAGAATTATTTGTAGATTTATAAGAAAATATTCAGTAGGTTTTATAATGAATGTGTTGAATTCGATACGTCTATCACAAGTAAACTTGGAAACTCCCATTGAACGCGATTTCCTATTATTACTTTCCTTATATACATACAATAATGTATAAGGAAAGTATTGTGACGGGGTCGAAAATTTGAATTCGAGTTTTCGACAGGAGAGCATGTTTCAAGCATCCTTGAACATAAATCAGACGTTTTTGAGGTGATGTCTGTGTGTGTGTGTGTCAGTGAGTCTTTGGAAACGATATCTCAGGAACGAATGAAGCGATTCGAATAAAATTTGGTAATTGAAACATTCAATAAAGTTACTTAAATAATTATTTCGTATGTAATTTTTTATTAGAGAACTATTGACATACATTTTAGAACGCTAACGTGAACCGTTCTCGAGATATTGCACATTTTTCAAATAAATTTATTAAAAAATCACATAAAATTAAGAAAAAGTATTAACTGTTGTGAAATCTGTTCACTTTTCATATGTAATATTATGCGATACATTTATTACCATCATTCTTGTAGATCTAGCTTGTTCCATTCACTAGAGAAGGCACTTTGGGTGATAGCTTTGTAATATGACGGTATTAGTCGTTTATCCAGGGGGGACCGTAAAAGCGATGCGCAACGCGACACCTGTTTTCGGAATCTGCGCATGACGTCATCATCGAGTCAAAATTTCTCGATTGCTTGCTGCTCTTCCCGCCGTTTCGTTGTTTATATTGACCTTAGATTTACATATTGTTTTGCATCGTTTGATTTCTTTTACACATTCAAGTGTAGCTATTTTACTTTTATTTAGTACTTTATAATTTCATTAACATCATGCCGAATTGTGCAGTTACTACATGTAAGAACACAAATCGCAACACAAAAGGTATGGGAATTATTTTTCATAGTTTCCCTAAAGATGAATCTATGCGAAAAAAATTTTACATTAAATGCCAAAGATTAGATAAAGTGAATTTTTCAAATCCATGTGTATGTTCCGAGCATTTTGTGGAGGAGGAATATGCTAGAGATTTAAGAGCTGAAATTTTACATTTAGCCCGGTCAAGAAGATTGAACATCACTGCTGTTCCATCTCAGAAATTGAATACTTCTAGTCCAAGGCCAAGCACTCCAGCAAATAATAACTATGATTTTTTAAGTAAAAATTTCGAAGAAAATTGTATTGTAAACACGAAATCGGAAAGAAGAACGAGATGTGTATCCAGAGAAGTGAGGAAACGTGCTCTTTCTACGATTACTAGCATATCACCCCCCAAAAAAATCTGATGTGGGCAACACATAACTTTCCTTATATGATGTAATGAATTTACTACTTTTACAGCAAAAAAAATAGGTTTTTCTTATAGTAGATACTAATATTCTTTCCAAGATATTGAATTTTCGACAATTAGTCGTCATTTTCATTGATTTAGCGTCATTTTTATCCATTTGGCGAGATTTTCATTAATTTGGCAACATTTCAAAAAGTCGCCAAGTTGGCGACATTCCGCCAAATTCGTCGCCAAATATCGCCAAGCGTTGTGGACGAAGAAATAAGTTATTCTTACAGCAGATAAATGACTATTGGCGTTCAAATACAAAAGTATTACTCAAAGTATCTTTTTTCATGGATGGAACGAGCTAGATCCACGAAAATGATGTCGCCCAATTTATCGCATGGTATTACATATGAAAAGTGAACATGTTTCTCAATAGGAAATATGTTTTTTTATTTTATATGACTTTTTGATTATTTTTTTGAAAAATGTGCAATATCTCGAGAACGGTTTATGTTAGCGTTCTAAAATTTATGTCAATCGTTTTCTAATGAAAAATTACATAAGGAATGTCTCTTTGCGTAGCTTTATTAGTGGTTTTGATTTTTTGAGAATATTTTCAAAATTTCATTTGAAAATTTAGAGGGGTGCTGAACATTCGATTGCGTATAAAAACAATAAGCTTCCAGTGTTTACGGATTGTGATTTTTGTACCAAATTTGGTTCAAATCGGTCCATTCGTCCGTCAGTTATCGTCTCCACAGACTCACTGACACACCCACACACACACTTTCACACACACAGACATCACTTCAAAAATGTTTGATTCGTGATCAGGGATGCTTGAAACGTGCTCTTTCGTCGAAAACTCGAATTCGAATTTTCGACCCCGTCACAATACTTTCCTTGGGGCGCGGTAGCCCATTGGTTAGCGCGCTGGAGTTGCACTCGGTAGGCCCGGGTTCGATTCCAGCCACTGCCAAAACTGCCGCCGTGTTCATGCGGAGTACGATCACGTTAAACATGTGGGTCCGAAAGTCCTTCCGAGAGGTTGGTGGTAGGGGAAGGAGGGTACGGTAACTGTGGATGCCTCCCCCACTGGGTTCCGGTCTAAATTTGGGTGGCACTTCCTGACCGTCCAAACAGTTACCTTACACCTTTCTGGTAGGTCGGACGGTCTGGGTTTCAACAACAACAACAATACTTTCCTTATACATTATGTATATAAGAAAAGTAAAAAGAAATACGACAAAGAAACATCGACTGAATGTGAAGGGACAAGCGGCTACATGTAAATAGAGAAATTTGGTGGTGAATTTCAGAGCCTGAAATTAGTAAAATATTTAGTATTGAAATTCTCATGTTTGATTTTTTTTTAATTGAAGGAAAAGAACAACACTGAAACAATGTAGTAGAGCAATTAATTTTGAGGTTTGGAGGCAATTTTGTTATGTTTTGAGAAATATTGAAAACTGATTGTTTTTTGAAAAAATCATATTTTGGGGGGGGGGGCGGGGGGGGGGTGATTTTTCCAATTGTTTGTTAGCAAACCTAAGTTTTAAGGCAATCGTATTTGCCTTTGGCGAATTTATTGGCTCAACCGATGATTAATAATATCGCAACTCTTCGCCACTGATTCGTGGTCTATATGCAATTGATAATTTTTGCGGCAATATTGGACTACAAGCAATTTATTTTAAATAAAAGAAGCGATAGGGGCTCAAATAACGGGCTCAATTTTGATGGTGGTGATGAAATTTCTAATAGAGATTTTAATTTTGTCAAAATATTTTGGAAGAGACGTGTGACAAGAAGTTGGGATATTTAAAATACGCGATTCTTGGGCTTCGCCATTGCGCCTTGGCTCTGACTTACTCGATGGTGACGTCACAATCAGTAGCCAATGACAGCGAGCGCATCGCTAAAATCAACCTATTTTAGGATATAGTAACCTTGCGTTTATCTACTATAAGAATAACCTGTCTCTTAATTTACAATGCTTCGCGAAATTTTGGCGACGAATTTGACGGAATATCGCTTACTTGGCGAGTTTTTTAAATGTTGCCAAATTGACGAAAATATCGCTAAATTGATAAAAATGGTGCTAAACCAATGAAAATGAAGATTAATTGATGAAAATTCAATATCTCGGAATCTACTATAAGAGAAGATAAATAGTTGGTTAATAGTTTTGTATTTGGACGCCATTCGTCGTTTATCTACTATGTCGTGACGGCATTCGTCACTCCTTTGTAAATTGCATAATTTCTGTACTTTTTAAACTTTTATTTAATTAATCTGTGTCCTGGAACCCTCTTGTCAATGTATATATTTTAGCAGATGTAGACGTATCGAAATCAGTATTAAATTGTGCCATTTTTATTTCGTTATATAATTCTCGCACACTTGGGGAATGGCGCCCGTTAGTCTGGGTGGAGACAAGTGTCTTCGTTCTTCTTGACTTCACGTGGCTGCTGCACGTGCCTTAAACTTTACCGTTTGTTGGGCGGAACTGTGGATGTTTTTTGAATTGGAAGTAATTTTCGATTGGTGGAGAGGAGATGATGTGAGCCCATGTCATTTTCTATTGGACGGCTCCTGGATCCATCTGGAATGTATATAAGCTGTGTGATTCTTGACTCTGGGCTCTCATTCGGAGCTCAGACTTCGATGTTCTAAACATCGATAATCGGAATTAAAAGATCCCACCTCAAACATCTGATTTTTAAATAAAACTTGCGACTATTATTTTATAAAAAAAAAAAAAAAAAAAAAAAAAAAAAATATCCTAAACTCTAAACTGCCAAAACGCTAGGTAACCCTTAGATCTGCATCAACCTCCCAAACTGCTTAAACTCTAAATGTGCAACAAACTGCCACGCTAGGAGCTAGGACAAATAATAAAAAGTAGTAAATAAAAAACTCGAACCTCCAATTAGGGTCACTGAATTAATGTCACAGTTTGACGATAAGAACCACATATTGAAACTGGAGATTAAAGGCGCTTCGCGCCTGGTGCTCTGTCTTGTACGACACTACGACCATCAGACTTCGAAGTGTGAGGTTGTGATTTTGCGAAGTTGCTGCTTTTACCTTGTGGTGACTTTCTTGCTTACGCTTGGGCGTGTTATATCAAGTTACGATAGAGCACGTCGGGCTAAGTAATTCTCAACTTTTTTGCGTGCGGATTTCCGCCATTTTGTGCTTTCGAGCTACTCAATTCTGGATTCACCACGTGTGCCTTACACGTGGTAGTGACTTTTTGGATTGCTCTCAACTGAAGATATGGATTTGGACAAGGATCATCTGGAGCTTACGAGGATTACTGCTAGTGAGCTTGATGGAGAATGTGCTCGGCCTCTCAAGGATGCCATGAACTTGTACAGTGACTCTCTGCCGCAGGATGGATCGTGCTTCACGTGGCCAACTGATGTGATGCAAGTCGTCAACTTCTTAGGACTGGTTATCTACACGCTGACTCTGCATATCAGGGATATGCTCAAGAATGGACTCATCGAACAGGAACAGGACCAAGTCTCCCGGATTATAGGTTCGTTCAATTTTGTGTATTCTTTTCTGTCTTACCGTGACATGACTAAATTTAAGGATAGTGAAATATACGTAATCTTTAAATCATTTGAGGATAGTAATGTATGTGTTAATAATGTTGAAGTTAAAGCTAAACTGCTAGAAATAGGATTAATTAATGAAATTAAACTTTCTGACAAAACTGAAACGGTTGTAAATCCATGTAAAAGGCCTAGGATAGAGGAGTCTCCCACTAAGGGAACGCCTACTAAAAACCAGGATGGAAACTTAAAATCTAGTGATAGTGTTGTAAATGAAAATGAAAATGTTAGAACTAGGATTTATGCTGAAATTGCTGCACAACCTGTGCAATTTAAAAGTGCACCTAAACCTAAAGCGGTTGAAAATAGTGGAAGAGATAATGTTATGAATGTAGAAAAAAAAGAACCAAAAGCAGAGTGTTTCTTCATAAAGTTTAGAGATAACTACCAGGCTCTCCTTAAAAAGCTAAATGAAATTACAGGAAATAAAGTATCTGGAAAATTGACAGGAGATATGCTCAAACTGATACCCAATGACGCTGACTCTTATAGGGTTGTTCAGCGCCATTTGTCTAGCGAGAAAATCCCCTTCCATAGTTTAAACCTCAAAACTGAAAGGCCGAAAAAGGTAGTCTTGAAGGGGCTACCAACTAGCTATGACATTGAGGAGATAAAATTGACTCTAACATCCAATGGATTAGATGTAGTCCGGGTTTCTCAATTGAGAAACACCAAAACGAGATTACCCCTGCCGATCTTTTTAGTCAGCCTTAGGCCTACCGATGACTGGCAGAGGGTCTACAGACTCACAAGATTAGGGTACTTGGCTGTGAAGGTAGAGGCCTTCAGAGCTAGGGGCTTTAAAATTTGCTACCGGTGCCAGCAATTCAACCACTCATCAGAGAACTGCAGTATGCCGCCAAAGTGCCTGAAGTGTGGTGAAGGACACTTCACACGAGACTGCCAGAGACCCAGGACAGAGAAGGCGACGTGTGCTAACTGCAATGGAGACCACCCGGCGAACTTCAGGCAATGCCCGAAGAACCCCTGGAACAAGGGAAAGGCACCGGGGTATGCCCCCCCACCCCCAAAAAATCAGATACCCCCTTGGAGGCAAAAGGCCCTCGGACCAAACCCCCAGGCACCCCCTCAGGGCTCCTCGCACTTAGTGCCACAGATAAACAGGCACGAAACTTCAGCACCTACCAGATCGGTGCAAGAGCAGGCCCCCAAACCTTCGACCTCCAGAGAATTGACTCTGGAGGAAGTTAGAGCAGCTACAGCTGCAATTAAAAGAAGATCGGAGGTAGAAAAAGCCAGACAGGCAAAGGATAGACTGGATAGCACAGTTAAGGAATGGAAAGAAACTAAACGAGTCAGGGAGGGAGAAGTGCTCATGCAAACCCAGCCGTAGCTAAAACGGGTGAAAAAAAAACAAAAAACTATCGAGTTCCAAAAGGACACTCACAAAAAAGTGCAAACCGCGGTTGAGGCTGAGGAAATGGAAGCGGAGACTGAACAGGCTGATAAATCTGATGCTGAAAAGATGGAGGATATCCTCAATCTCATCAGAGGGTTTATCAGCATGTTTAATCTAGACGACATAAAACGTCTGTTGATGCAGTTCGCAGAGTTGGTACAAAAAAAGAGCGATCCAATGGTAATGGTCTTTTAGGCCCTTAAAATAATCGCGGACTTTAAAAGTAACAGTGAGAATCAAACCCGTCATGGCTAGGTCCCAAAAGGAGTCAATAAAAATAATATTTTGGAATGCAAACGGCATATCTCCAAGAATAAATGAACTTAGGAACTATGTAAATGAAAATGACGTAGACGCCTTACTAATTCAGGAAACTAGAGTTAGAGATAGTAAAAAACTAAACATAGCCAACTACTCAGGTTATCATAATCTTAGCTCAAATACTAATGCTAGAACGCCCCATGGAGGAACAGCAATATACATTAAAAGAAATATTCCCCACGAGGAACTTAAAAGCATAAATCTTCAAAGTATAGAAAATACTAGCATAAAAATTAAAATTCATAATACTAGCCCGTTTATCCTAACCTCAACATATGTCAAAAATATGAGTAGAGTAGACGTAGCTGCGCAGCTGGAACTGCTTTTCTCGCGATATCCCAACACGATACTCGCAGGCGACTTCAACGCACATCACCGAGCGTGGGGTTGTAGGAGAGCCAATGCACGCGGTACACAGATACATAGACTGCTGAACACCACAAATACTAACATTATTGTTCCGTCGACACCAACCTGCTTCTCAGGCGCCAGAGGCACATTCATAGACTTTGTCCTAACGCGAAACATAGACTACGCTCACACTATTAGTACCCTGGATGAATTCGACTCGGATCATCTACCGGTACTGGTGACATTTGACCTGAACACACCTCTTCCAGCCTCTCTGGGACAAGAGAGGGTCAACTGGGAAGTATTCAAAAGAGCACTCTTCGAGCCGCATTTAGCAGTACCTAACATTATGAGCACTGCGGATATTGACTCTGCCACGCACACACTCACAACAGAAATCAAGAGAGCAATTGCCTCTGCCACAACACATCGTGAGTCTCCAAAATTACCCACACTTTCCCACCATGTCAAACAATTAGTCAGGCAAAGGAATAGAATGCGTAAGACATGGCAGGCTAACAGAGATCCCGCCCTTAAAAGGGAGCTTAACAGACTCACGAGCAAAGTCAGGGGGAAAATTGTCGCAGAAAAGCAGCAACAGTATAAAGAATTAATTGAATCCCTTAGCCCAGAAGATGTATCGCTCTGGCAATTCGCAAAAAGACTCAGGAAACCTCAAATTAAGCTTCCGCCACTAATGGATGGCGCTAAAATCGCGTACTCAGACTCGCGTACTCAGCCAGAAAAAGCCGAGGCGCTCGCAAGCCATTATGAAAAACAATTCCAACCAAACCACGATCTAATATGTCAGGATACCCTAAGAATGGTTAGCCAAACTTTAAATAACTTCAGGAATTCCCCGGTAACGGCTGAGATTAACCCAGCCACCCCGCAGGAGATATTAGAAATTATCAAAAATCTCAAAAATCGTAAAAGCCCAGGGCATGACAAAATCAGAAATATTGCGGTTAAAAACCTACCCCTAAACGTAATATGTTACTTGACTATCTTAATAAATAAAATATTAAAACTAAACTACTTTCCCAAAGAATGGAAGGAAGCGATAATCATAACAATCCCCAAGCCAGGTGAGGATGCCACAATTCCAGCCAACTACAGACCAATCAGCTTGCTACCGACACTTAGTAAAATTACTGAGAAAATAATTCTTAAGAGACTGAACACGCACCTTAGTGAGAATGACATCCTCATTCCGGAGCAGTTTGGATTTCGGCCAAAGCATTCCACCACTCATCAATTGCTGAGAGTGGTAGAGTACATATCTTCTGGACTTAATAGTAAGACACCCACAGCTGCGATTTTTCTGGACATACAAAAAGCCTTTGATAAAGTGTGGCACTGTGGATTAGCATACAAATTGATCACTTTAAAAGTCCCTGACGCTCTTGTCAAACTTTTAATCTCATACTTAAATAACAGACACTTTCAAGTCAGAGTAGGAGGTAACTTATCAACACCCAAGCTCATTAAAAGTAGTGTACCGCAAGGTTCTATCCTGGGCCCGACACTCTTTAACATATACCTGAATGACATCCCCAGGACTCCAAACACAGAGCTGGCACTCTATGCAGACGACAGTGCGATACTTGCAAAACACCCTTATGTCTCAGTAATGCACAGACAGCTACAACAACACTTAGACATGCTCCAAACTTGGCTGGAAAAATGGCGAATAAAATTAAACCCCAATAAATGTCATTGGATTTATTTCTCTAGAAAACGTAAACCTCCGCCGCCTCTGTACATAAACAACCATGCCCTAAAAGCGGAAAAATCTACTAAATACCTAGGTGTAACGATAGATTCCCACCTAACCTGGAAACAGCACGTAACGAACTTAATCAAAAAAGCGTATATGGCCACAGGAGCCTTATACCCAATGATAGGAAACGGAAATCTAAGTTATCAAAATAAACTCCTAATTTATAAATCGGTCATCCGCCCGGGAATGCTGTATGCAGCACCCGTATGGGGATATGCCTGTAAAACTACAATAGACCTCCTAGAGACAAAACAAAACAAAATCCTACGGATTATCAGGAAAGCTCCCAGGTACTTAAGAAACTCGGTAATTAGGAATGACTTCAAAATAAAAACTGTTAGAGCCCAAATTAAAAAGCTAGCGCTTAAATTTTACAGAAATTTGCCATCCGTTCCAAACGAACTTTTATTCAATCTGCATGACTATGATCATCGCAAGGCCAAATCTCGTAAGAGACCCCGCGCTGTTCTAAACATCGATAATTGGAATTAAAAGATCCCACCTCAAACATCTGATTTTTAAATAAAACTCGCGACTATTATTTTATTAAAAAAAAAAAAAAAAAAAAAATATTCTAAACTCTAAACTGCCAAAACGCTAGATAACCCTTAGATCTGCATCAACCTCCCAAACTGCTTAAACTCTAAATGTGCAACAAACTGCCACACTAGGAGCTAGGACAAATAATAAAGTAGTAAATAAAATCCTCGAACCTCCAATTAGGGTCACTGAATTAATGTCACAGTTTGACGATAAGAACCACATATTGAAACTGGAGATTAAAGGCGCTTCGCGCCTGGTGCTCTGTCTTGTACGACACTACGACTGGACTCTGGGCTCTCTCCCTGGAAACATCTTCGAACTCACGTCGACGCGGGACTTAACCCTCAGGTTGAGTTACCGTGTTGTGAGGGTCGGGAGAGATGCCACCTTGCCACTGCTGTTACCATCGCCACTGCTGTTACCGTCGCCATTGCCGTGATCTGATGATGCCTTGCCCTCGCCGACCGCCGTGTAAATGTTGGAGATGATGCCTCATCTTGCTTGGTCGAGCACCGGGACCAGAGGAAGCAAATATGAAGCTGTTCCTTCGGCTGACCTGATCCGGCACCTTGCCGGAAACTGCGGTTCGGCCGTTCCTGCTGGAGCGGGGCAATGTTTGCCCCGAGGGAAACTACCAGCGGATGCCTGTGCTCTTTCTGCCATGACTCCTTCCAAGAATGTCTTGAGGTAAGACTTTAACTTTTAGACCTGCCGATGGGCAGTCGTCTGGACTTGTGCATCGACCGCTGCAGAACTTTTCATCCTTAAGATCTTCTGCCAGCACATTATATAAATTCTACCTACAGTCTTTTTCTTCATATTGAAGCATTATCTAAGCCATAGTAATTTAAATGGAATTTATACTGTTTGAAATACAGTAGTTACTTAAGCCTTTAACGTTCCCCGGGTGTGTGTATTCTCTCTGACCATACCTTTATTTTGCTAAATTAGAATATATGAAATTTATGTGTAATTACTTGATTTATTGAATTATATTAAAGTTCCGGCAAAGAGCCGATGTTTTTCAGTTGAAGTGTGGTCCAGTGGTTTTGTTGCTGAATCTGAATCAGCATTTGTATTTTCTGTGTTAACTCCTTTAAATTTGGCATTTAAATAAACTTAGAAGTTAAACAAAATCATGTGTTCTTATTTGTGTAGAACTTGTATTGTATTTAAGTGTTTTCAGCTCCTGGAGAATTCTTGAAGGTAAAGGTAAATTCTTTGGTATTTGTGGGTTTTCCTTCACAGGTCATCAATTGGAATTCTTCCGATTGACGAGAGGAGTGTTTCGAACCTGGGTTATAAATTTGGAGAGTTAGACTCTCGGTCTGCCGTGTCTGGCCGGTATCCGTTGTGACTTTAGAAGCCCACGGAACCCGTTATGACAATTGGTGTCTTTGACCTTCCCTCTCGAGCACCTGTGTGTTTTTAAAATTTTGTTGTATGGAGTTTTGAAAATTTTTGGTGAAACTGGACCGTCGGTATGGTTTTGGTTTTGAGAGTTGCACACTTTTGTTGTTGAAAATTTGTATGCATTATTTATGAAATTATTGTAAAAAGTATTTATACAGAAAAATAGTTTAAATGTGTGAGATCTTAGTGAAAAGTGGCATGGTGTAAAACGAAAAATGCTTGGTGTACGATGAAAATGGTTAAGAATACAGTTTTTGAAAAATTGTTTAGAATCTGAAAATTTTTATGATAAATGAAAATTACTAACTATAATAATATATAAAGCTGGTAAAATTGAAAATTTAATTGAAGAATTATTTTAAAAATTGAATTTAAATGGTATAAAATTCTAAAGTGAGAAATGGTTTCGATTTGAGATTTTGTGGAGTTCTTCTGTTTTTGATCTTAATTTTTGGAGAGTATTAATGCGTGGGATTTTTGAAATCTTGCTGTAATTTTATCTTCGAGCTCTGTTGAGCATTTTCCCCCAAAAAATTGGATTGGCAGTTTTCGAAACTCCGTGTGTTTAGTTTGTTTTAAAATGTGAGATTGAAAATTTGGGCCGAGAATGGAGGCCGTCTTCTGAGATTTCTTTCGAAAAATAAAATAAAATAAAATTTGTGATATTTGAAATATTAACTGCTTAACTTATATCTAAATCGAAAGTACACCTGCATTGAAATGACAATCCTTAATTTTGACTACCAGATTACGACTACATGATTGTGACTTGTGTTATTGAAAATAATATCAGAAATAAAAGAAAAATAGAATAATTTGAGTATATTAGTGTTGAAAAATATTGTGATGTGAAAAAAATAAAAGTAGTTGTTGTTGGTATGTGGAGAGTGACACATAGCCAGATTTGGAAAAAAAAAATGGTGCAAAAGTTGCACGGAAATAAAATGAGAAATTCTATATATATTTATTTATTATGACTTGTTCAGGGGTGTATAGTAAAGTGATATAAAGTAATGGTAAGCAATAAGAATTTGACAGTAAAAATGTTTTAAGAAATGTTCTAAACTTTGTGGAAAACTTAAGAATTAAGAAATTGATTGAATTAAAAACTTGACATTAACTAAATTGAAAATTAAATTGGATATATGAGAAAGTTAAATGTAAATATTTGTTTAAAAGAACTTTCGCTTTTGAATTTTGAGAATTCTTCTTGTTTCGGTTTCGAATTTTTGTTTGAGTTATGTGAGGAGATTCACTGCAAAAAGAAAAAAAAAAAAAGTTTATTACGACGATGATTTGATTTTACACCCTGTGTTTTATAACAACTGATTATGACATATAAGATTTGACAAATATGATGAGATTAAAAATAAAAATAATTACGTGAGAAAATAAAAATAATTCCGTGTGAAAAAAGTTTTTGTTGTTGTGTAGCTAAGAGAGCACACAAGTTTTGAGTTCTGTATGACAGACAGACTCGAGCTGTTGGACCAAAACTGTAAATTTGAGTTTTCATGAAAAAAAAATATATATATATAATAATATTAAATAAAGGTCCTTTTTGATCACGTAAATTATTGAGTAAAATAAATGAGTTGTGAATTGTTATGATAAAATATGAAAAGAGTACCTTTTGTTACGGTAAGTGAAATATATTGTATTATTGAATACTGAAATTGATTTACATACATGAGATATTATTGACACATATTTGATAATGTTATTTACAAATGAAATATTAAATAAGTACATAAAAATATATAGAGTGAAAAATTGTGTATTATCAAAATGAAATGTATGTACTGTGTCATTTCAATAATTCGGGGATGAGCCAGGAAATTTTTGAAAAAAGGGGTAAATTTATTGAAAAATGTTGACTTAGAATTGAGAGACGAAATTTTGACTGAATAAATTGAATTGTTTGTGGAATTTATAAAATGAAAAATGAAAAATCTGTTTCCACAGTTTGATATTGAGAATAAATAATAATTTTATGAAAAATGATATTTTTGGAAATTCACTTAATGTGAAAGCTTTTGTGAAGGGCTGGTATTCATTAGGATTTTGACTCATTTGCAGTCACTTTTAGGTTAGTTTTGGCCCTGGTTCTTCGACATGCGCCCATGTGGGATGGTGTTCGTGTCAAGAGCCCTTGATGTAGTTTTGGCCGACTGCATCTTTTCAAAATTTTGTTGAAATTTTTTCTTGAAGGTACTGCGGACTTCAAGGAGCCTGATGTCTACTTGCTCCTGCTGGTGTGGATGAAAAAAATCCTCCCTTGTCGAATTTTTTTTTCTCCGGAGAGAGGGGGAGTTGTCGTGACGGCATTTTGTCACTCCTTTGTAAATTGCATAATTTCTGTACTTTTTAAACTTTTATTTAATTAATCTGTGTCCTGGAACCCTCTTGTCAATGTATATATTTTAGCAGATGTAGACGTATCGAAATCAGTATTAAATTGTGCCATTTTTATTTCGTTATATAATTCTCGCACACTCGGGGAATGGCGCCCGTTAGTCTGGGTCGCACCTGTTGCTGGCGGAGACAAGTGTCTTCGTTCTTCTTGACTTCACGTGGCTGCTGCACGTGCCTTAAACTTTACCGTTTGTTGGGCGGAACTGTGGATGTTTTTTGAATTGGAAGTAATTTTCGATTGGTGGAGAGGAGATGATGTGAGCCCATGTCATTTTCTATTGGACGGCTCCTGGATCCATCTGGAATGTATATAAGCTGTGTGATTCTTGACTCTGGGCTCTCTCCCTGGAAACATCTTCGAACTCACGTCGACGCGGGACTTAACCCTCAGGTTGAGTTACCGTGTTGTGAGAGTCGGGAGAGATGCCACCTTGCCACTGCTGTTACCATCGCCACTGCTGTTACCGTCGCCACTGCCGTGATCTGATGATGCCTTGCCCTCGCCGACCGTCGACCGCCGTGTAAATGTTGGAGATGATGCCTCATCTTGCTTGGTCGAGCACCGGGACCAGAGGAAGCAAATATGAAGCTGTTCCTTCGGCTGACCTGATCCGGCACTTTGCCGGAAACTGCGGTTCGGCCGTTCCTGCTGGAGCGGGGCAATGTTTGCCCCGAGGGAAACTACCAGCGGATGCCTGTGCTCTTTCTGCCATGACTCCTTCCAAGAATGTCTTGAGGTAAGACTTTAACTTTTAGACCTGCCGATGGGCAGTCGTCTGGACTTGTGCATCGACCGCTGCAGAACTTTTCATCCTTATGATCTTCTGCCAGCACATTATATAAATTCTACCTACAGTCTTTTTCTTCATATTGAAGCATTATCTAAGCCATAGTAATTTAAATGGAATTTATACTGTTTGAAATACAGTAGTTACTTAAGCCTTTAACGTTCCCCGGGTGTGTGCATTCTCTCTGACCATACCTTTATTTTGCTAAATTAGAATATATGAAATTTATGTGTAATTACTTGATTTATTGAATTATATTAAAGTTCCGGCAAAGAGCCGATGTTTTTCAGTTGAAGTGTGGTCCAGTGGTTTTGTTGCTGAATCTGAATCAGCATTTGTATTTTCTGTGTTAACTCCTTTAAATTTGGCATTTAAATAAACTTAGAAGTTAAACAAAATCATGTGTTCTTATTTGTGTAGAACTTGTATTGTATTTAAGTGTTTTCAGCTCCTGGAGAATTCTTGAAGGTAAAGGTAAATTCTTTGGTATTTGTGGGTTTTCCTTCACAGGTCATCAATTGGAATTCTTCCGATTGACGAGAGGAGTGTTTCGAACCTGGGTTATAAATTTGGAGAGTTAGACTCTCGGTCTGCCGTGTCTGGCCGGTATCCGTTGTGACTTTAGAAGCCCACGGAACCCGTTATGACAACTATAAGAATAACCTATTTCTCCTATCATAATTCTTGACGGAATTTTGGCGACGAATTTGGCGGAATATCGCAACTTGGCGAGTTTTTAAATGTCGCCAAATTGAAGAAAATGACGTCAAATAGATAAAAATATTGCTAAATTAATAAGAATGAAGTTAAATCAATGAAAATGACAACTAATTGATGATTATTCAATATTTTTGAAAGAATATAAGACTATACTACAAGAATAACCTCCGTCTGTAACGCTTGGCGAAACTCTGGCGACGAATTTTGGCAGCATATCGTCAACTTGGCGCCTTTTTAAAATATTGCCAAATTGACGAAACTGTTGCTAAATTGATAAAAATGTTATCAAATTGATAAAAATGACGGCAAATGGGATGCAATGGTTTGCAAATTTTTAATTCCGTCATATGATGGGTATAACTTTTATTATGTAAGAAATCCTTTTCTAAATACCGCCAAATTGGCAATATTTAGCCCCCACATTGATGAAAGTATCGTCAAAATTGTGAAAATGACGCCAAGTTAATGAAAATGACGATTAATTGATGAATTTATTATAAAAAAAAATATATATATGGACTATATTGCTTACTGAGGATGCTATCAATATTGATAATTATTAATTTAGATTTGCATAAAATATAATTTAATTGGGTACGAAATCGTTTTACATGTTGTCATCCGGAAAAGCGTCAAATGTACAATTTAACGTTGTAAGTACTGTGCCGTAGATCTTTTCATCACTTTTTGACTGTTAAAGACGTAAATTCATTGCACTATAAGTCAGTGCTGCCCTCATCAGATTTTTTCATTTATTCTGGCAATTATTTTACATAGCATCTCGAAATAGTGTGCAAAAAGTATGAGATATTTGATAATTATCTTAATTTCATAAATGTGATTTGCAACAATAATAACTAAATGTTAAATATTTTAAAATAGCGAACTATATTTTAAATTTATGCTGCAGATGGAGTATCATAGGTGTATTTTTTCGTCTTCAGCTAAGTTAACATAGTGATAAACTTTAAACGAAGTTTCTAGTATTAAATACATTGGGGGAAAATAAAATCCTAACACCAAGAAAAAATTAGTTTAGTGGAATGAAATTTAGGCAAAGGAATTGTGTAGGTAACATATTTATTTGATTAAAGTTTCAAGATCACAGGTTAAAGTATGCGCGAGAAGTGTCATTTCAAATGTGAAATGGTGGTACATTAATAACCGCTGTAGTCGCCACGATTTTGAATGCAAGCATGCAAACGTGCATGTATTGTGTCATACAGATGTCGTATGCCGTTTTGTGGGATGGAGTTCCATGCCAGTTGCACTTGGTCAGTCAAATCAGCAACGGTTAATGTTGGTTGTGGATGACGCTGGATTTGTCTTCCAATAATGTCCTATACGTGCTCGATGGGAGAAAGATCTGGTGATCTCGCAGGACAAGACAACATGTCGGCACTTTGTAGAGCATGTTGGGTGACAGCAGCGGTATGAGGACGAGCGTTATCCTGTTGGAAAACACCCTCGTGCATACTGCTCATGAATGGAAGCACAACCGGTTCAATCACCAGTCTGATGTACAAATTTGCTGTCAAGGTGCTTGGGATAACGAGGAGAGTGCGCCTGCTGTCATAGGAAATGGCTCTCCAGACCATAACTCCTGGTGTAGGTCCAGTGTGTTTACACCGCAGACAGCTTGGCTCCAAGTGCTCACCTGGCCTCCTTCTTACCAACATACGACCATCACTGGCACAAAGACAGAAACGGCTTCCATCTGAGAATACAACAGATCTCCTCTCGGCCCTCCAATGAGCTCTAGCTTGACACCACTGACGCCGCAGATAGCAGTGATTCGGAGTTAGTGGTATGAACGCTACAGGCCGTCTGCGCGGAGTTGTCCCTCAAGTAATCGATTTCTTACAGTTAGCTTTGTCTTTCTGGGGCCAACAGAAGCTCTAATTGCTGCTGCAGATGCAGTACGATCCGCCACAGCCATGCGACGAATACGGCGGTCTTCCCTCTTAGTAGTGGCCTGTGTGCGGCCGGACCCCGATCTTCTTGAGACAGTGCCTTCCCGTGACCACTGTTGTCAATAATCATGCACAGTGGATACATCCCTGCCAAGTCCTTCTGCAATATCGCGGAAAGAAAATCCACCTCCTCGTAGCCCTTGTATGCGCCTTGTTTGAACTCACTAAGCTGCTGATACTGCCTTCTTCGTCTCCTCAAAGGCATTCTTGACTCAAATCTAGCTCACAACGTCCAATCCGGACGATAAATAACGCTCACGAAGTAATAACGCTCATCGCGTATTTAAAGCACACGCGACTTGCATGATCATAGTGGCTCTACTAGCGCCACTCTTATTCGTCTAGCGCAGGGATGGGCAAACTACGGCCCGCGGGCCAACTCCGATCCGCCAGAAGGTTTTATCCGGTCCGCGGATTTTAATTTGCCGGTCCGATGGAAATTAAACGAAAACATTTATTTTATATTTTATATCTATCTCCTTTTCTACTTTGTTAAATAAAAAAATGGACCATGTTCTGTCCCGTTGTTGATAAATCACCAGGTAGGCTTTGCGAGGGACTAGAAAAATGTTTTAGAATACCCTGCATTTTTTCCGCTCACGGGTTCTGTTTCGTGATCGATACTATAAGTGCTCAAATACTTAGGACTCTATGTTGCTGTGAAGGTTTCTGAAGGTTTTGGAAATACTTTTCGGAATCTCCCTATTTTCTCGGCTCCCAGGAGAATAAATATACGTTTCCGTTAAGTTTTGTCCTGTGGTCGATGCTATAAGTGTACAAGGATTCCGCCCTCTATGTCATTGCAGAGCAACTGGAGAGTCGAGATAGACACAGCCATTTCAGAAAATTATTGTATAGATGCCATAATCACTATAAATATTTTTCAATGCTTCAAAACACAGAAAACTTACAGTTAAACGTAGATATAAAATAGTATGGGAATAGTAATTGCCATTGCACTTTTATAAAGAAACTAGTCACAGCGTAAAACTAACAGTATTATTGTTTTTTCTTCAAAATCGCTACATTGAATTCCTTTATGAAAAATTTTCCTTTCAGACTTATTCAAGAAAGAAAGGGAATGCTATTTATACCGAAGAAGAATTCTCCTTAGGTCGAAATATAAGTAATTGGATTTTGTTAGGGAATAGATAAAACAGCTTGAAGCATCCAAATTGGGCGAACATTGTTGTTATATGTCTCTTGAGGACTGCTCCGGTATTTTTGGGACTATTAGCTTACATTTCTTTTTGAATTCGATACAACATATTTCTCTTTTATTCTAATAAGGTCTATTGTAAATATAAAGGTTATTATATATTTAATATTTTATCACCGTTCAGAGTTGTTACAGATTCAGGTACAGTGATATTCAAAAGTATCATTCATTATCGCTTCTCTAAACCTTCGTGTTCTTAGTATTCTGAAACGCTTTTTTACAGCTGCCATATTTTATACAATGTATTTAATAAGTCATGCAACCCATAGGAAAAGGGGATGGTGTGTCATCCCCTCCCCTTACATGAGCAGTGCTGTAACTTGCTGTAAGATCTGGGAACAATGGAAGGGATCTTGGTCTTCACATTGATCTCATCATTGGTCTTCAGTGTGTCTCATCTGAAGCTGTTGCAGTCTTCAAAGAATATAACATTTCCCGTCATTTCACATCTAAGCATAATAATTCCAATTACGAAGAAATGTCTGAATATGAAAGAAAACAAAATGTAGAAAATCTTTGTAAAAGATTATCAGGCCAACAAAGTGTTTTCAAGAAAGTAAATACTATTCAAGAAGCAGCTACACATGTAAGTTACATTGTAGCATACAATATTACTAAAAATAATAAAGCTCTCAGTGATAGGGTGTTTGTTAAGCAATGCATGCTCCAAGTTTGTGATGTTTTATGTTCAGACAAGAAAAATAATTTTGAGACTGTAAGCTTATCTCGAAAAACTGTGACTTCTAGAATCGAAGCCATCGATAAAAATTTGACATCACAATTAGAGTCAAAGATTGGCCAGTTTAAATTTTGCTCTATAGCTATGGATGAAAGCACTGATATAAATGATACTGCTCAATTAGTATTATTTATAAGAGGTGTTGATGAGAACTTTGAAATTACCGAGGAACTGGCGTGCATGCGTTCTTTAAAGGGAACTACAACAGGACACGATATTTTTCGTGAATTTCAGGAGGAGCTTTTAACTATGAAAGTGCCTATAACAAATATATGTAATATTACGACAGATGGAGCACCAAATATGACAGGGAAAAAATCTGGATTTCTTGGACTCTTTAATCAAAACTATCCCGGGAACAATGTTATTTTTCTACATTGTGTTATACATCAAGATGCTCTGTGTAAATCTGCATTGAATATGAAACCAGTGCTTGATGCAGTGGTGAAGCTTGTAAACAATATTCGATCTCGTGGGCTTACTCACAGACAATTTCGAGATTTTCTTCAGTCAGTGCAATCTGAATACTCTGATGTACTGTATTACACGAAAGTAAGGTGGCTTAGCGCAGGAAGTGTTTTCGAGCGAGTTTGGCAGCTGAAAGACGACATTGTATCATTCTTTCATGAAAAACAGTGTTTTGCAGAGTGTGAAATGTTAGAAGATACAGAATGGCTTTCGGACTTTGCATTTTTCACAGATCTTCTTTGTCATATGAACAACTTGAATGTCAAGATGCAAGGGAAAAATCAATTTATTGACGATATCTGGGCCCATCTCAAAGCTTTTAAACTAAAACTTAATCTGTTTGCTGGGCAGCTAACTAAGAACGACTTTTCTCATTTCTCGAGGTTAAATTCAATACCCTCAGTAAGTAAAGAGAAACTTAAGAATTATGAAGATTGCTTAAAAAAACTGCATTCTGAGTTCGAACGTAGATTTCAAGATTTCAGTGCCATTCAAACAGAATTGGATATTTTTACCATGCCTTTCAACGTAAATTGTGAAGCAGTGAAGTCAGATTTACAGCTTGAATTAATTGAGTTGCAATCTAACAATCATCTCAAATAGTTGTTTCTAAATATGCCAAAGTTGGAGTTTTACAAATCACTATCGAAAGTAAGTTTCCCAAATTTAATATCTCACGCCCAGAAAATCAGTGCTATGTTTGCTTCATCTTATATATGTGAACAAGTGTTTTCAACTATGAACCTTAGAAAGAGTAATCTCAGAAGTAGACTGGCAGATGAGCATTTTGTCTCGTTCCTAAGAATCAGTACATCTCACTTCGAACCTCAATATAAGGAACTTTTAAAAATGAAATCGCAATTTCATTCATCTCATTAACATATTTAAAATGTAGTACTTGTTATTGTTTTTATCTTTTTCGAAAAAATTATCTTGGCCCGCCAAACTTTTTTTTTTTCGATTTTTGACCCGCGACCGAAAAAGTTTGCCCATCCTTGGTCTAGCGCAACATCTGAATAGGCGTCATCTTTCATATGTGCAAAAACGCGCCTCCCAAATTTCGCTTATCTAGAACAACTCCTTCTTAGTGTTGTGATTTTATTTCCCGCCAGTGTATATTGAATGCATATGTATGGTTGAAGCTAACGGCCCTTCTTTTTTTCAATTAAATACTGCCCTCCCCCAGATTCGTTCAATTTATAAATTTATTTTTCCTCTAGTGTTTTAATGAACTGAGTGAATATAAAAAAAGTGTAATACTTAAATAAAGTCAGAAAAATTATTTTTTTATAGTTTATTAAGAATGTTGTTTACAAAGCTTTAAAGTTCAAAATTTTAAGTCTGTTCTTAAAATGTCGACAGAATCCAAATTATTTTATTTTTTTCTATTTTTTTTTATTATATTTTTTCTAAAACTGCCGTATTGGATTATATATATCTAGTGCGTAATTTTAAGAACTTGTGAAGAAAATATTATGTGGGTTAAAAATTTAATCCCAATGCACCCTCTTCAATAAAAATAGTGGTGCAAAATAAATATGCTATGAATTTCAATTTTGCAAATTAGAAAAGTAATTCCTTGTTGTTTTCCACTTATCTACCACCTTTTACTTTTTTAAGATTTAATACTTTCGTTAAGACATATATTTTAATGAATTGAATGATTTGCAATTTGGTTGACAGTGTCGAATCCAACTAACTCGCTGTGATGTCTTCGAGTTTAACGTACAGAGTGCCCCAAAAAATGACTGACACATTTGAAAAATGCACTAAAAAAAGCAGGAGGCGATGGAAATGTAGCGTTTGCTGCATTGTACTTGGGAAACCAGGGAATTTTACTCAACCAGTTTTTAAAATTTGTTACAAAGGTCACCAACAGATGACGCTGCGGTTGTGTGAGAGATGCAGGAAAACGCATATTGTTAGATAGCCATTCTGTACCTTGCTCAGCATTCTGCTAGCGTGTGCTTCTCAAAGATTTTAAGTTGCTGTTGGTTTATACGTTGAAAATGGTTTATTCGTTGGAACAGCGGATATTTCTTGTTTTGGAGTTTCACCGCCTGGAACACAGTTTTGTGGAAACGAGGTGCAGTTTCCAAAGGAAATTTAATGTCAAAAAAAGACCGTCAATCAATGCAATAAAGGTTCTGTTCGAAAAATTTGAACGGACTGGGAATTTCAATGATGACCGTGCTGGAAATGTCGGCCACCCAAGTTCGGCAATAACAGAGGCGAATGCTGAAGTCGTTCAGCAGCAGATCCAACAACGGCTCCGAATTTCAGATCGCCGTGTTGCATCTGAGGCTGGACTACGACCAACGTCCACGCACTGTATCATGCACAACAGCCTTCACTTGCTCCCTTACAAGATCCAGACTCGCCAACCCCTGGGTGCTGGTGCCATGAATGCACTCCAAACGTTCATGAACACTATGCTGCAGCAGCTGGATGCCGACGAAATCGATGTTGGAAACATCTGGTTCTCAGATGAGGCATATTTTTCCCTCGACGGCTTTGTCAACAAGCAGAACTGGCGTATTTGGGGAAGAGAAAATACTCATGTTGCCGTACCTTCATCCCTGCATCCCACAAAAGTCATAGTTTGGGCCACCACTTCTTTCAAATGATTCATTGGGTCATTTTTCCATCACGAAACGGTTACTGCAGTACGGTATCTGTGTCTTTTCTCGGAACCGACAGTACGGTAACTGGGCAGTCATGCGAAACCTCGTGTTTCAAGCAAGACGGTGCCCGGCCACATCGAACGCCTGAAGTGTTCGATTTCCTTAGCGAACATTTCGATGATCGTCTGATTGCTCTTGAATACGCCAGGCATACAGGACGTGGCATGGATTCACGTCCTTATTCACCAAATTTGACGCCATGTGACTTTTTTCTGTGGGGGTACCTGAAAGATCAGGTGTATCGCCAAAATCAACAAACGATTGCGGAAATGCAATAATACATCTCTGATGTATGTGAGACCATTCCGTATGAAATGTTTGCACAGGTGTATGCGAATTTTGTTCTCAGACTGCGCCATGTTGTTGCTGCAAATGATAGTTATTTTGAAAACATCGTTTTGTAGTTTTTGCAACATGCTCATACCGTTTATTAGTTTTCCCATTCAGCAGCGCCATCTGTTGGTGACCTTTTTAACAAATTTTGAAAATTGGTTGAATAAAATTCCCTGATATGCCAAGTACAAATGCAGCAAACGCTACATTTCTATAGCCTTCTGTTTTTTTAATGCATTTTTCAAATGTGCTTGTCATTTTTGGGACACCCTGTATGTATCTAAGGCTAATTTTTCTATCTCTATCAGTATAAGAGCGTTTAGTCTTCAGCGTGTATAGGACTGTTTTTGACTGTGGTTTTTTGATCAACAATAGGAGTGGCTTTGATTACTTCAATAATGAGCTGAAGGGCCTTTTTTTGAGCTCTTTCTAAAATATCTATCTTTCTACGCGCAGCAATAATTAATATTTCGCTTCCGTATTTAATGATTGGCTTCACATACGTGTTGTATGCCTTATTTAAAGTTGTTTGGGTACATCTCCACTTAGCACCGGCTAATCTTTTTACGATTGGTAACCTAATTTCAACTCTTTCTTTGATAGCATCTACATGTCTTGCGAAGTTCGGTTTATTGTCCAGCACCACATCCAAGTATCTGGCAAAAAACATTATGGTCTGGTCATTTGGGGCATGTTTTCGTGGCATTCTCTGAGTTCACTTATACCTGTGGAAGACATCATGAACCGAATTCGTTATGAATCCATCCTTGTAGACTACGTATATCTATACATCTTGATTGTCGTCCTTGGGGCGGATGGGAAATTAATACTCTTAAAAATTAAGTTATAATTTTTATAAAAATAAGTTTGATCTTTTTAACAATGCAGGGTATTTAGTGATAAAAAAAGTCGTCTTAATTAGAAATTGTCTCAGTTACGTTTTGCTTCTTGGTCGATTCTTCAAGTATGCAAAGTTTCAGCTTCTAGATCACTGACAGAAAAGAGTGTGTACGTGTGTGTGTGTGTGTGTGGGGCGGAAGCTTGGGAAGGTTTATTGACCTAGCCATTTTGTCTACCCTTGGGGGAAGAAAAATAAAAAAATCGACCATGTTCTGTCTCGTTGTTGATAAATCACCAGGTAGGCTTCGCGAGGGACTAGAAAAATGTTTTAGAATACTCTGCATTTTTTCCGCACACGGGTTCTGTTTCGTGATCGATACTATAAGTGTTCAAATACTTAGGACTCTATGTTGCTGTGAAGGTTTCTGAAGGTTTTGGAAAGACTTTTCGGAATCTCCCTATTTTCTCGGCTCGCAGGAGAATAAATATACATTTCCGTTAAGTTTTGTCCTGTGGTCGATGCTATAAGTGTACAAGGATTCCGCCCTCTATGTCATTGCAGAGCAACTGGAGAGTCGAGAAAGACACAGCCATTTTAGAAAATTATTGTATAAATGCCATAATCACTATAAATATTTTTCAATGCTTTAAGACACAGAAAACTTACAGTTAAACGTAGTTATATAATAGTATGAGAATAGTAATTGCCATTGAACTTTTATAAAGAAACTAGTCACAGCGTAAAACTAACAGTATTATTGTTTTTTCTTCAAAATCGTTACATTGAATTCCTTTATGAAAAATTTTCCTTTCAGACTTATTCAAGCAAGAAAGGGAATGCTATTTATACCGAAGAAGAATTCTCCTTAGGTCGAAATATAAGTAATTGGATTTTGTTAGGGAATAGATAAAACAGCTTGAAGCATCCAAATTGGGCGAACATTGTTGTTATATGTCTCGTGAGGACTGCTCCGGTATTTTTGGGACTATTAGCTTACATTTCTTTTTGAATTCGATACAACATATTTCTCTTTTATTCTAATAAGGTCTATTTTAAATATAAAGGTTATTATATATTTAATATTTTATCACCGTTCAGAGTTGTTACAGATTCAGGTACAGTGATATTCAAAAGTATCATTCATTATCGCTTCTCTAAATCTTCGTGTTCTTAGTGTTCTGAAACGCTTCTTTACAGCTGCCATATTTTATACAATGTATTTAATGAGTCATGCAACCCATAGGAAAAGGGGATGGTGTGTCATCCCCTCCCCTTACATGAGCAGTGCTGTAACTTGCTTTAAGATCTTGGAACAATGGAAGGGATCTTGGTCTTCACATTGAAACAATGCATATTCATTCTTGAATTTTTCATTATCAAGCATGTGGCAATTTCGCATTCAATTTTGCATCCGTACACATTGGTAAAATTACGGCTGAATATTCAGCACTCTGTGGCAGACATTTCTCAGGATATACTCCGAGAGGTGTTTTACAACCTGATTTGATGTATGTGCTTGTATTGATATGTGGATGGTTCACATTTTCAACATTTGTTATGACGTAATGTGATTTTCAAAGGGTCGTGTGACTTATTGAGTATCATGTATATTCTCTACATAGTATACGCATAGAAAATATAATGTACTGAGGTGTGTGTGTCAAAATTTAAATTTGAGATTTTGAAGCATTAATAGCTGTTGAGAATCCCAAAACACAGATCAACTATGGTAGTGTTCAAAATTAAGGCTCAAAAAGTGTTTTGAGAAGAAAGGAAGATACTGATTGAAATATAAAGACATACTGATTGAAATATAAAGACATACATAAACAAATTAAGAGGAGAATTATAGACTTTTAGATAAATTTGCATATTACGTAGTATAAAGATATCTAATGGTCAAAGTGAGTGACCTCCAGAAATCCTGTTGAGCGCTCAAGAACCATATTCGTTGACAGCGTAAGTAAGAAGCGTTTCAGTCAGATGCAATTTCTTTGTTTATGTCTTATCCTCGTATATTCGACTCAATACTATACAGGACTACAGGGCGATTTGATTTCTTCAGTCCTCGTATAGTCCTCCAGTGTATCTAATCCAGCAGCCCATCCTAGGTCCATTTAGCAAGAGGTTTGAAAATGAGTGTGTTTTTCTTCAAAGGACGGATTCACGGTTATGACAGCAATTTAAAGACACTAGTAGTCCAATTAGTTGCACTAAACCTTTGGTTGAGCCGGACGGTCTAGTTAGTAGGAGACAAAGTACAAAACACTAGTACAACTAAATTACTAGAGTCGTCCAAGTAGTATGACATATAAAGAACACCTTTATGTTACTGTCTGTAACTTTAAGACGTCACCTGGCCTACTCAACTAAAAAAATGATTCAAAAAGATCTTCTTCTCCAATAGGATTACTGCATCTAGGCAAGTCATATATGGTAGGCTTTATGCAAATAGCCTTTATGCACAGAGACTCATGGTTTGTGTCCTTTTATCCTCATTCGACAATGGAGCTCGCTTGACCTAGTATATAGACTCCGTATGATTAGGTCTCTGTTTACATATGAATAAAGATACAGTTTATAGGCTGGTTGTCGAAGTCAACTTTTCTGAAGCGAACAAGAAAGAGAAACCTGTAAATGACCCTTCTAATATTAAGGAATGAGATTCTTGAAAGTGGTGTTTTGTTGGTGTAGTATGGGGTAATGCTCAACGGCTGCATACCACTTAGGCACTTTAATTGCTTTGCGCTATCGGGACGAGATTCTAGAGTCCTATATTAGAATTTTCCGCGATGATGCGAACCTTAATTTTTGCTTTATGGATGACACCATTACAACTCATTTAGAAAATCTTGTCGATTATTTCCTGGATATAGAGAAAAGTTTCGAAGGTTAGAGTGACCAACCATATATCCAGGGCATTCCAGAGCATGTCTAGAATGTCTCGGAAAGATCCATTGGAGCTCGTTGACTCCTTCACAGAACATTTTAGGAGCTACATTTGTCGTTAGCTAGAAACAGAATTCCTTGTTTTCAGAGCTCCTCAGGCACCATATGATGAGCATAACTCGTCGTTTCAAAGTTTGCCATAAGAGGTAATCATATTCCCTCTGAATCACCTTTAGTAATAAATTGGATATTTAATTTTTGACACTTTTTCGCCTGGGATACGGTAAACGTAAAACGTGTTCATATATTTCTTTTGTAACTCAATTGTTTATTAACAATTTAATTTTGTGTATTTACATACTGAAAATCGCAATAGACTGTGTTATGTAGTTTTCACCTTTTCCTAAAAATGCCTTTAGAACTATAATTTTGGATAGTAGTGATATGGATGTATACATAAGAATGTATAACATACTAGTTTGCGTATGCAATGTAAAAACAACGATGTCCTCTGTGAAAAGTTCTGAAAAAAGCCGTAACTCATGAGATTATTAACGAATGAACAAAATTCGAGAATCAGATCTTGCCAAAAGTCGTCAGGTTGGCGATATTTTGCTAAATTCTTTTGCCACTAAGGTCACCAATTTTGTTTTAAGGTCAAGTGACTCAGACCTTCAAATTGCAGCAATGGTTTTCTGTTAGGAATTCGTAACAAAATGATGTCACTTCCGTTATATACTTACACTTCCATTTTTTCTCGATCTTATTTTTTCGAGATTTACTCTACCCCGCGCCCTAAGATGTTTCATATAATAATAATAATAATAATATTAATAATAACAATAATGAAAAAAAATCATAAATTATATCAAGTAAAGAGTACCAGAATTATTACTTTGAAAGTAACAAATTGGCAATTAATTGTTAAATATTTCGGGGGTTGCATTGAGGCGGATGACTATAATGTCGCCAATATACTTATCCTGTCATTTGTTCCCAATGATCCAAAATTATCTAGTTTTAGTTTAGGTCAAGTTAAAAGTTTGGAAACTAGCGATCAGCGTCGCTATGTCTATACTCGTGATTAAGAAATTCTATATTTACAAGGGTGTCCAAATATGTAGACAAATTATTTGATGTGTCTAACGTCACTTTCCTTACAAATTAACAAATTTAAATTAATTAATTTATATTTTGGGAATATAATAACAGAAATGAGCGTGCCCTTATAACTAAATCTCTTTTAAAACCAATAGGTTTTTGGTGCTTAGATTAAAGTAAGCATACCGAATTTTATTTAATTTGTTTGATTCTTTCGAGAGATATCGTACTCTCTGTGGAATAGTTAAATTTCTAATGTCTTGAGAACGATTCGTGATAACTTAAAAGTAATGGTGTTCATTTTCTGGTTAAAAGTACCCGAAGAACAGTCACGCAATGTTTAAATCATAAATTTCCTCAAGAATGATTTATTTAAGCAATAAATATGTTTATGATAGTTCCCATTCTCATCGAAGTTTAGGAATTAGTAACATATATTTATAAAGCGAAACACGTTTTAAACTTGCACAATTAAAATTTACCTGCATTGGCGGATAATAATTGCATTAGCAGCTATAAGACTCCATCACAGCCTATAATTAACGTAATAAGACGGATGATGGGTAGTTTAAATTCTCATCACAACTTAATGGTTTCCAAAACATTTAGAAGATACTATTAAGCTACTCTTAAATCTTAAAGTTTTAGTAAACTGTCAAAGTTTCACGACTGCTGTCTGCTCGTAATGAAGATCTGTATTAGACTAGTTTATTTCAATGGCTTGTATCTGGCAATACCGTCTTGGGAGTAATATAATAATTTATGTGAAAATACTTTAAAGATAGAATAACATTATTTCATGTTTTAATGATTTAACAGTTGCTTTTTGTGAATTTTGTGAATTTTTTGTGAATTTTTTGGAAAAAAAAATCTTTGTTTTTTATACTTGGCGGGGGGATTTTCTTTCTACAATGAAGTGGTGTTTTTGCGAGATTTTAATATTTTGAGTTGAAATATTTATCAACATAATTTTACTTTGCCATCCAGTACCATTTATTAACATTTTATCGGAGAGAGTCGTTATTTTTTTCAGTTCAAGTTCTGTGTCGTGAACTTGAACTGAAAACAATAACGACGCTTTCTGAAAAAAAAATAGCTACATTGCTACAAATTTTGCACATGCATTTAGTATGCAAATATAAGAAATAATTACATTTTAATTACAAATGAACTCTTTATTACTGGGGCAATACAGCTGACACATGTTAATACTATTGCGAACGTGTAATATCCCCTCACGGATGTCTAACGTCTTGTTTTTCGTTTCTTTCGCAGACCAACAATACCCATAATGGTGTCTTCTGGAGAAAAGACCCCAACGGAGCCGTTTGGCCTGCGAAAGAGACGAAAGACAAGATGGTAGACGCTAGTGAGGGAATATTGCAAGTTCGCAATACCGCAAAATAACTAATAGTCTACGAGATGTTAGATAATTCCAGAGATTTCAATAGAGAGAGCCTAGAAAAAGTTCTTGTATCCTGCTTGCACACCCATGATTCCAGAGGATTCCTGTGAATTGTGGACACAACTAAAGACAAACAAATAATGTATCGCCATGAAGGCTTATGTGTGGATGCATTATGTAAAACTAGAACTAAATATAAATTTTAGTGATCTTCAGAATTAAAACTCGAATTACATTATTTTAGATTCTAATAACAATATTTACTATGGAGAAGTAGGATAATTCTTGAAACAAAGTTTATAGTATAACTAATCAATTCGGAAAAAATGATAAATTTAAGATATAGAATATGTTCACTTAATATATATACACAGATAAAATTTTTTGTATTCTGATACTGAGAATGCAAGTAGATATAAAAAACCTAGGAAAATTAAAGTATACATCAAAATGAAAAAAGTCTGTATGGAAGTCATGATTTTGCTTGTTTATAACTTTTGCAATCAAAACCTGTTTTGTATTTTTATGAAATATGTCCTCTTTGATTTCCTCCCAGAAATTCCTCAAACAAACAGGACCACCCATGAGTTTTTTGCATCCTATGAAAAGTGTTTTTCCTGTAAGCTGTACCAAAGTACTTGATTTTTTGAAACAAATATTTCTCAAAGGAAGATTCAGGTAAGAATCTGTATAAACCATACTATAATCTCTTTCATTTAAAAAACACATATCTGCTAAATATATTCGTCTTGTAATGCAATATTTTAGTCGTTATTTGTTAACAAAAAAGCCCAAGGCCCTTTTGAAAAGAGAAAGCGATTGACTGTGGCCGTTTTAGAAAAAAATCTGATCTGGGCAACACATGACTTTCCTTATATAATGCAATGAATTTACTACTTTTACAGTAAAAAAATAGGATTTTTTTATAATAGATACTTATATTTTTTCTAAGATATTGAATTTTCGTCAATTAGTCGTCATTTTCATTGATTTTGGTTTATTTTTATCCATTTGGCAACATTTAAAAAAGTCGCCAAGTTGGCGACATTCCATCAAATTCGTCGCCAAAATCTCGTCAAGCGTTGTGGACGAAGAAATAAGTTATTCTTACAGCAGATAAATGACTATTGGCGTTCAAATACAAAAGTATTACTCAAAGTATCTTTTTTCATGAATGGAACGAGCTAGATCCACGAGAATGATGTCACCCAATTTATCGCATGGTATTACATATGAAAAGTGAACATGTTTCTCAATAGGAAATATTTTTTTTTTATTTTATATGACTTTTTGATAATTTTTTTTGAAAAATATGCAATATCTCGAGAACGGTTCATGTTAGCGTTCTAAAGTTTATGCCAATAGTTTTCTAATAAAAAATTACATAAGAAATGTCTACCTGCGTAACGTTATTAGCGGTTTTGATTTTTTGACGATTTTTTCAAAATTTCACTCGAAAATATAGGGGGGGGGGGTTCTGAACATTCGATTGCGTATAAAAACAATAGGCTTCCAGTGTCTACGGATTGTGATTTTTGTACCAAATTTTGTTCCAATCGGTCTATTCGTTCGTCAGTTATCGTCTCCACAGGCTCACACACACACACACACACACACACATCACTTCAAAAATGTTTGATTCGTGATCAGCGATGCTTGAAACGTGCTCTCCCGTCGAAAAATCGAATTCGAATTTTCGACCCCGTCACAATACTTTCCTTATACATTATGTATATAAGGAAAGTAATAAAGATTCAATGCGACGTCAATGTATTTAAAATGCGAAGTCAAGTTCTTCCGCTGAATATCTACATACATTGCATTTACTTATAATAAATATCAGTATGAAGTTGCAAAGGAAAATAATAGTTTTAATATGTTAGTGAAATATGGGGTTGACTTAAAATACTTCTACATCAGACAATATTTAAGAGATGTGATATATTAAATAATAAGATATTTAATTAAGATTCAAAATATTTTAGTATAAGATAATATTTTAAATGAAAAGTTAAACAGCCAACTGAGCTTCTATGTTAACATTTATGCTTTAGGGTACCTTCATTTCCTAACCGTTATATTCGCACTTTATTCGCCGATTGGTATGTATACTTCTAAAGGTGCTTTGAGTGTAGTTAAGTTATAAAGGTAATTAAGAAAGAGAAAAATGTAATTTTAATAGCATATTCTAGGCATGGTCACATTGATAAGTAATCCGTCTTTCGTGGAAGAGTTTCTGAGGGAAAATGAGCTTATTTATTTTACACGCTATCAATACCTAAAACCTAGCAGCCAATCAATATCATTACATTTTACGATCGAACTGGTATTCCTACCAATACTCAGTAGTCAGTGTTGCAAGAACTAGGTCATGGGAAAAGCACGCGAATTCGCGCACAATAAATAATGAACTGATTTACAATGTAAAATGCAGCCAAGAAATTGATAAACCTTTTATCGCTAATCATTTTTGGATGACTAGTCATCGGTCTAATGTTTCTTATGCCTCCATTATTCAAAAGTTCCCTTCAGTTTTCTATTTGAATTTCTTTGAATTTTTTAAAAACTTTGAATCTTGATAAAAACTTCAGTAAACTAGTAACTGATTTTTCAATGACGCTTCCGTTTAATTTTTCCTTTATTTGAGTTCATATTCTCTGCCTTTAATGTTTTCTTGTTTGCGCCTCATGTTTACATATCTTTGTTTTTTCTACTTTTCTAGTTTTATTTTCCTGTCGTTCCACTAGGTGGCGCCAATATATTTAGATGTCATTTAGCCATTTCAATTTGGCCAATGTTTATTTGGGCGTTTAGGTCCAAACTTTTTGCACTGAAGAAGGAAATCCAGTGGATTTCTGAAACATATGAATGCTTAATTATTTAGTTTTATGCTGCATTTTACGTTGTAAACCTAAACCGTTGCAACTGCTAGTTCATGGATTGCCCAGCTTAAGAAAGCATGCTCCTGCTTCTTCTACCCAGACTGTCCTATCTGACCTATCCGAATGTATAAGGTATCTGTTTTGACGACCGCGAAATGCAACCTAATTTAGATCGGAACCCAGTGGGCGAGGTATCCACACACAGAGCCTGTTCCCTTCTTACACTACCACTAAGCTCTCGAAAGGACTTACGGACCCGCATGTTTAACGTGATCGTACTCCGCGTAAACTCGGCGACAGTTTGGGAAGAGGCGGGAATCGAACTCGGGTCATCCGAGTGCAATCCCCGCGCGCTATCTACTGGGTTGTCGTGCCCCTAAGAAAGTATGCTTGTGCGTAAAGTATATAGCGTAGATACACTGGTGTAGTTAATGTCTATTGATAAGAATATGATATTGTTAATGTCTGTTTATATAACCAATGTTTATACTTACAATGTCAGCAAACAATCTTGCCATAATTTTTAACCTTTATAAAGACTGCAAATTTAGTCCTATTACCAACATTCTACAGAACAACATTCAACATTCTACAGAAAAATTCAGTCATAAGACGCATCATCTTCATTAAGGTTCGTAAAAGTGGGGAACGTAGTAATCTTATTTGCTGCAATTGCAAGTATCTGCTGTTCCTTGCTGAAAATCATATAAAAAGCTAGAAATCGGTCCACAGATAGCATTATCTGTAATGAGAGCACGATACTAGGTTTTGAAACGCCTCTTGGAAACCGTCTCTTGGAAACAGTCTCTTGAAAACTCCCCTGAAATACCATTTGAATCTTTGAGACGAGAGTGAACTTCAGCAATATGAAATATAAAGTATGAGAAAGTCGAGTGAAGCCGCTCACTCCCATTATATTTGTATTATAATAAAGGAGGATAAAATGACATACACATATATAATCGCAGTTTTTACTTGATAACATTTATTTCAATATTTTCGGAATTGTCAATTTTTGAAACGACTACAACTCGTTCCATCAAATTAAGGGCCACTGGAATAATTGCATAGCAAAATGGAATTATACTGTCGCATGGTAAGCGAAAATATTTTGGAGGTCATTAGCAATTGATTAACAAGTTGTGTACCGACATTTTAATGACCTGTATTACACAGAAGTCCTTTGTGGCGTCGCTTTGAATGAATTCCATGTAGATTGTTGTTGCACAGGTAATAAATCCGCCGCCTGATTCTGACACCTGAATACCCTGTCAAGTTTGTGTAATGACTCACCATTGAGAACAATTGTTCCGTTTTTGAATCAATATTTACTTTCTTAATGTTATAGAGAATTTACTTTTTCTTGATATTTTGACACATATGCACGTTTTCAGATCTTTTATTAACAGATTGCAAGTAGGATGGTGCTATTGTTGCAGATAACAGTATCAACCTACTCGTTTCACTCTTTTTATGCGCTCGTCAATATGGAATATGGCCAATACCTGTATTTCAAGCAGCAGCTGGGAAAGGCTGTGTGATGCAAGTTTGCGAATCTATATGGAGATTGACAAATTCACTCTTATGTAAGTGGCTTCAATATTTTTAAAGATCATACTCATAGTGCCAGAGATAGCAATTGCTTACAATTATTAAGATTCTAACTTTGGGATGTCCCCTTATAGGCGAGATCGCTGATTATGGATATAGTAAATACTTTTGTAATGACATGCATTTGTGTCCATAAGATTTTAAAATTTGTAAAGTACCTCTCTCTGTGAGTTTGAGAGTACAGACACAGACTAAGATCTGCGAGTATGAACATAATACTTTTGTAATGATAAGCGTTTGTGTGTCCATGAGATTTCAAATTTTGTAAAGTATCTCTCTCGGTGAGTTTGACAGTATAGACACCCCCTCGGTGAGTTTGAGAGTATAGATACAGTCCAATCGGTGAGTTTGAGAGCATTGATATAGCACACTTCCTTAGAGGGCTTTGGTATAGATGGGATCTTACAGTTTCGTACTGTTTGAAAAGGACTATTTCGGCGCTGAACTACTACCATACTACAAAATTATATATTGCGGGAGAAAGACAAATCTTGTAAGGAACCCCAAGAGGAAATTGTGGTATAAGTATTCTGGAAATGATAAGTAAGGGTCCCAGGTCAGAATCTCTTGGTGGCAGGATTTGAATTTCCGTTAGTATTCCGTTAGTATCAATACATTCTAGCTGCATGGTAAAGCTGAAATTTTCAAACACCACGAAGTCTTGCAGAGTTAAAACCCAAAACACGTTTACTTGCTTTCGTTTCGGTCAACTTCTATTCCTTTCTGATAAGCTTTAATAAGTCCAAAACCTGCATATTTGCCATTCAAATGCACTGTTAGCGCATTTTAAAATTCAGAGCAGACTGAACTTCTATCTTCACTGCTAAAGACATTTTGAGTTTGCTGGCACGGCGGCTGTTTGCCGATGGACAGGATCGTGATGATTATTCACGTGACATGGAAAATACTGCTTTTGACTAAACTTGTCTTGAAGTTTTCATACAGTATTTTACCGAAAGCATTCGGACACGTGATCTTCTATAAACAAACTTTAATATGAAAGATATCAATGTTTTGAAGGATGTTCCTTCGATTTTTAAGTTTTAGTATGAGCCATTAGATATTTCTGCAGAAGGCTTTGAATATGGATGTTGTAATTATCACTTTGTGTGTGCATCTGGATATTTACCAAGAATGAAAATGTGCTTCCCACATATGTGCTTCAGTAGCTCAGAGGATAAAGTACTAGATTTGCAATCCAAAATTCCCAGGTTCGGTTCCTGACCCCAGACATTTTTCTTTGTTTTGAAATTTAATTGTATTTTGTTTGAATAGAATTACACACGCACACACATGTATTATATACAGGATAAATTGCACTTGATCTGGCAAATGAAAGGGGGCAATGGCAGTGCCCCTGTGCAGTATAAAACACCATAGTAACCCTGTCCTATCTCTAACCGTTTCCTAGTTATGGTGGATAGAAGAAAAGTGCGTCAAGTCTGGAAAAAACCAAATTTGTGAGGTTTCTGAAAGGTCTACACGTAAAATAAGCGCATAATTATAAAGAGCAGGAAAAAATCCTATAAGTTGACAGCATTTTCATCAGGATATCTGGATTTAACGGTGAGCTAGAAGCGCTGAAACATTGGCGAAGTGCAAAATGGAAATGTTGCCAAAATCTGTAACAGCCATATCGCAAAAATCCTTCTAGCTACAATCGGCCAAATTTACCAAACACTTTTCCATTCCACCAGCTTTCGAATGAGCCTACAACAAACCATATCGGTGTTTTAGTTCAGGAGAAATTTAGCTTTATGTTTGCAATACATCACTGAAATCGGCGTTTGCCGAAGTAGACATTCGACGAACATGCGGCAAAAGAAACGATGGTGCATAAATGGAACGTACGGAAATCCGTCACTATCTGCATATGAACTCTGTCGGATGTGCAGATGTTTTTCAACCATCCTGCGCGCGCATCCCACTCCCGGGTACGAAAGGCGAGTGAATACAGCTCACAAAACAGTAGGCTGAAGATGTAGAGGAAATTGAAATGAGGGTCGGGCATGGCGCCTCACGAGTTTTAAATCCAGATATCCTGATGGAAATGGTGTCATCTTATAGGAATTTTTCTGCTCTTTCCAATTATGTGCTTATTTTGCGTGTAGAACTTTCAGAAACCTCACAAATTTGGTTTTGTTCAGACTTGACGCACTTTCCTTCTATCCACCATAACTCGGAAACGGTTAGAGATAGGACAGGGTTGCTATGGTCTTTTACACTGCATATGGGCTCTTCTGTCTTCCCCCTTTCCTTTGGCAGATTAGGTGCAATTTACCCTGTATATATACTCTTGCCATAAAAATTTGCGCACCAAGAAGTAATTGTGGGATCGTAACAAAAATTGGCATGAAGGTACGTAGCAGATATGCAAATGATTAGAAATACAGAGTGATTGCGCATTGGTTAATGCCACCAGAGGGCGTTGAACTTTGTTCAACTGGCGTAGAAAAAAGGTATGCCGAGACTTTTTGCTTATACTTAAGTTGTTGCAGAGAGAGGCTTTTTCATTAGGGATACAGTTACGCCGCCATCGAAGATAATACGATCAGCTGCCAGAGTTCGAAAGGGGAAGAATCATCGGGATGATGGGAGCCGGGTGGTCATCTTGGCCAGTAGCCCGCTACCTAGGCCATTCTGACTTTATTGTGAGGAGGTGTTGGGACCAGTGGACGAGAGAGAGGTCGCATACATGGCGGCCAGGCTCAGGACGCCCTCGGCAGACCAATAGCCGAGAAGACCGTCACATCACCCGACACCACGCACAGCGCCAACTGCATCATTGTCCGCCATTCGGACACAGGCAGTACCTTCACTACGGGCCCTGTGTTTGTCCGTAGCATCGCGAGGTGCCTGATTGAAGGAAATTTGGTATCCCGGCGCCCATTATGTGTGCTGCCAATGACACCCACCCACCGTCGCCTCCGTTTGGAGTGGTGTCGCGCTCGACGAGATTGGATGGCAATCGAATGGAACTAGGTCGTCTTCAGCGACGAATTGAGATTCAATTTGGGCACTGATGACAACCGTGTACGTGTGTGGAGGCCTCGTGGTGATCGTCTCAATCCTGCCTTCGCTTTACAGTGGCACACCGCTCCCACAGCTGGTGTGATGGTATGGGGTGCCGTCGCATACGACACCAGGTCACCTCTAATATTGATCCATGGAACCATCACAGCCCAGCGGTACGTTCGTGACATCCTTCAGCCACATGTGTTGCCACTCATGGCAGGACTCCCAGTAGGCATTTTTCAACTAGGTTAATATAAGTCCTGAACTTCATGTTACTATTTGAGCAATTTAAGAAATTGAAAACTTTTTAGACAAATTCAACAGTAGACTGCGTTAAGCGGAACTTTAATAAACCGACAACCTATTAGCTTAAATAAAAGTCAACCTATACATCACTTTCTTTGTCATCTTACTTGGCGAATAAATTGATTTTTTGACCTCCGCCATAGGTAACTTGATTGTTATGGAAATAACCATTTGTATGGTCACTAATAGAGAAAAACAAAATTTGCGTATGTTTAAAGAAAAAGACCGTAATTAAACTAAATTTTAAAGAAACGATTTCGAATGATTATGGTTATTTCGATATATCAATCACACCTGTTATTATAGTTCAAGTGTTGGAATAGTTCAAGTGTTGATAACCGATATCTACGTGAATAAATAGATACATTGAAACATTTTAAGAGCTGTGTTTCTTTCAGGCATATCTCCGACGAGTATTCGCCCCTAGTTTCTATTTATGTGACACAGCATTTAGATATATTTATATAGGGAAAATAGAAAACTTTCCCTCCCCCTTCTAAAATTTCATTCGGCCCACCCGGTCAAAATCCTGAAAGAAACGCTGTTTAAGAGTTTTCTGACGGTTATGCTTAAATAAAATCAGTAGTTCTACCGTATTTAAATGTATAAAGATAATTTATATTTATACTTTCGCGTTCCATATTTCCAATTTCTTTTTCTCACTTACACTTTCAACTTATTTATTTTCCGTATGAAACTTTACATAAATTTTGAATTTCATTTCGCGTCGCAAAACACAATTCTTTAAAAAATAAAAATTGATGAAATTCGGAATAGCGCGAAACAATCTATTGTTGTCTAATGTCAAACATTTTAGACACCAAACGAAATATTAAAGCGGTTGAACAATGCGAAACACGGTTGACGTCCGGAAACCATGTTGCGCGCACATAATGCGAAACAAAATTTATGTCCCTTGTCAAACTGAAAGAGCGATATTTCTTAAAATATATTTTTCCTTCGTCGGGAGGATATGTGTTTAGCCCTAAATGATTTTCTAAAGATAAATCATGAAACAAACTTTTAAGCCCGAACATAATGAATGGCATATAAGGGGAGAACATTTTTCTTCCCTTTGGGGGACATATTTTAATCTTAGAATTGGAAATTGTTAAATTCGCCAAGTGCTTTAAATATGCAATGAGTTTAAGGATATTATGAGCAGAGGTTGGCAACGTAGCTTAGTACTGTTACGACGTATTCTCTGGAATTGTGGGTGTGTTCTTAGGATTGTAATGTCGATATTCAAATCGAATTACTTTTATGTAAAATATATAAATTTATGTATTATATTTCTTTATATACAGTTCTGTTACAGATTTTAGTTCTGCCTTGAAAACCCCCTTTCTGTCGTTTTATGTGTTCTTTTGGAACATATATTATTCTTAAACCGAAATCAAAATCATTTCTAGCATATTATTTAAAATGTGCGAGCGCTTTGAGAGTTATTTCTTCTGTTGAGTTCAAGGTCTTTTGGCAGTCGAAAATGGAAGTGCCAATGTAAATAATTTCATAGTTTCTATACATTTGTGCTGCAGACGATAATGAAGTTTTGCAACTGTTGTTTATAGCAGGTGGCTCTCCAGACATTCTGTCGAGACATGCCGGCGTTTGGCCGTGAGAACCTTTTCTCGGCGGGAAATATCATGAATGTTTTCTATTGGTTGTGACGGACTGGAAGCTCTCGTCCAGGTCCGTAGCTGAAAAGGTATAAAAGCCGTGCGCACCTTTTCTCGCTCTCTTAACATATTCCCTCCGAGACTCCGTACAGTGCGGACCGGTTTTCTGCTCTCTCCCTGTTACTGATTCTCCACGTGGAACGTACCAACAGCGTGCCTTCGCTATCTTGTTACATCGAACTTTCCAGCCTGGACATGGCGTCCAACTCATCGTTACAGACTACCATCACTGGTATTCCACCAGATATCAGTTGTATTATTGACAAATTTCGGACTTTGGCACTCCCGTCAACTAATGAACTTGGCAACCTCGCTGACATGACTACATTCAGACAGATTGGTGATTTCCTGCTGCAAGAGTATCACAAGACCAACGAGGGCCTCCTATCTCAAGAAGAATTCATGGGTAAGTGTATATCTTTGTCAAATCATTTTGAGCTTAATGATACCTTTGACGATAGGACCCCCTATAAGTGTGAAATAGATGCATTTATACTACGCACTGGACTAACCACGTGCGTACCTAATGATAACGATAAATTTAATTCTGTATATTTTACTGAGCTATCTAACTTAACTGATAAGGATGTAACCTGTAACTCTGATCTTAAAAATAATACAAACTGCTTAAATGCACAAGCTAATCAGAATAATCTGATAAATAATAATGATGACTTAAATAAAGCAAATAACATTAATAATGATAAACTTAATGGTAAAAATAAAAATAATACTAGAATTGATGAAAATGAAGTACAAGTAGATTCGGAAGGCTTTAGATACCCGAAAAGACATTGCCCCATGACGACCATCCAATCTAGCAATAATATTGAAACTGCACGGAACCCTTTTTCTTTGTCCGATATGGATACCTCCCCCCCCCCCCCCCTCATGGAAAATGAAACTTCTAACAATGTTAACTCAAGTACCGTAAATGATAATAATACTGAACAACCTGAATTTAACGCGTATAAACCTGAACCTTTCTATGTGAATTGCCCTCATAACTGGCGGGAACTCATTAAAGCAATAAACGCCAAAACTTCAGCAAATGTTAAAGCGCAGCTTGCCGGTGACCTAATCAAAATTCTCCCCCTCAACCTTGATGACTTCCGTCTTGTGCAACGATTTTTAATAGAGCAAAATCTGGAATTCCATTCCATAAACATCAAAGCAGAGAGACCTGTTAAAATATTATTGAAAGGACTGCCCATAAATTCTGACATCAATGAAATAAAAGATGAACTATCCCTCTTAGGATTCAGTGTGCATCGTATCTCACAACTAAGAGACTTAAAAAATCAAGCACCATTGCCAATATTCCTCGTTTACCTAAACCCCACTAATAAATGGGAAGAAATCTGGAAAGTTAGATCCATGCTCGACATGACCATTAGGGTCACAAACTTTTGAGTCTAGGGGTACAAAGATGTGCTACCGCTGTCAGCGGTTCGGACACTCCAGCGAATGCTGCAGACTTCCTCCAAGGTGTCTAAAATGTGGACTTGATCATCATACCCGTGAATGTACCAAATCTAAGGATACCCCGGCACAATGTGCAAATTGCAAAGGACCCCATCCTGCCAACTATAGGCATTGCCCCGCAAACCCCCAAAATAAAAATCAGCCGACAAATATTGAAAACGTAACTGCCCCCCCTCCCCCCAGAATCAACCCTGCTAATCTACAGGCCTCAAACTTTCCCCGCCTTCAAACCACTGTAGCTAAACAAACTAGTCCAAAAAATTTAACTAATTCTAATATGAGTCAAGCCCCCACCCAGGCTAAACGTATTGAAAATAAAACTTTTGCGGAAATTACTACGGGCCAAGCTTCAGTCCAAAATAACTCAGCTCCCCCCCCCCCCCCAAACTTTTCCCCAGAAATCAAATTATTGAAAATGCACGTAAACAAACCCTCCAACAAATAGCGGTACACTCGTACATTACCCCTGCTCCCCCCCCCCACAACACTGAACCTCAGACTGAAACAACTAATAATGAAAAAAATACCTCCACTTCTCAAATTACAGATATTATACAGACCATTCAAGAAATTAAGAAAATGTTTACTGAACTTGACATCAACTTTGGCAAAATAAAAAACTTTATAAATCAAATTGTAACAAATATAAACAAACCAATAAACCCACTGGATAAACTCCTAAACATCATATCGGCCCTCGGAGAGGTTTTTAGCACAGTCCCCCCCCCCCCCCATCATGACGAGTAAAACTTATGATCATCTTAAAATACTGTCGTGGAACGCCAATGGGCTCCGCGGCAAAATAACCGAACTTCGCAACTTTGCGCAAAATAATAACATCGATATCATTCTTGTTCAAGAGATCCGCCCTGGCCCCCGTCCCCCCCCTCAAAATTGCTAATTATTTTAACTATACTGCACTTCGTAATTTTAACGCTAACAACTCGCGGTCCACTCAGGCTGGTGGAGTATCAGTATATATTAAGCGTAATTTACCGCACCACGAGCTAAACCCCGTTAACACGTCTATTATAGAAAATAAAATGATACAGCTTTCCCTCCCAAACTACCCACCCATCATCATTGGATCAATTTATATTAAACCTGCACAAAGGAACGACATTACCCCGGACCTCCAAAACATCTGCAATATTAACCATCGTGCCATCCTGCTAGGAGATTTTAATGCCCACAGTCCGCGCTGGAACTGCCGTCGCAGAAACACCTATGGAACTGCTCTCCAAAATTTTATTACTAACTAGCCGCCTTTGGCGACCAGCCTGTTCGCTACCCTTGAAAATTCTGACCGTGGCAAATTCTAACCGTGGCACACTCGCTGGCGCGACCTACCAGAGGAACGACCTACCAGGAAGTGCCACCCAATTTAGACAGGAACTCAGTGGGGGAGGCATCCACAGGGACCGTACCCTCCTTCCCCTACCACCAACCTCTCGGAAGGACTTACGGTCCCGCATGTTTAACGTGATCGTACTCCGCCTGAACACGGCGGCAGTTTTGGCAGTGGCGGGAATCGAACCCGGACTTACCTAGTGCAAATCCCGCGCGCTAACCACTGGGCTACCGCGCCCTCCGCGACAATCTCCATAACCTTCTTTTTATTCACCCAATTTAGACCGGAACCCAGTAGGGGAGGCATCCACAGTTTCCGTACCCTCCTTCCTCTACCAACAACCTCTCGGAAGGACTTACGGATCCACATGTTTAACGTGATCGTACTCCGCGTGAAAATGGCAGCAGTTTTGGCAGTGGCGGCAATCGAACCCTAGCCTACCGAGTGCAATTCCCGCGCGCCAACCACTGGGCTACCGCGCCCTCCGCGACAATCTCCATAACCTTCTTTTTATTCACCCAATTTAGACCGGAACCCAGTGGGAAAGTCATCCACAGGGTGCGTACCCTCCTTCCTCTACCACCAACTTCTCGGAAGGACTTACGGACCCACATGTTTAACGTGATCGTACTCCGCGTGAACACGGCAGCAGTTTTGTCAGTGGAGGGAATCGAACCCGGTCCTACCGAGTGAAATTCCCGCACGCTAACCACTGGGCTACCGCGCCCTCCGCGACAATCTCCATAACTTTCTTTTTATTCACCCAATTTGGACCAGGACCCAGTGGGGGAGGCATCCACAGAGACCGTACCCTCCTTTCCCTGCCACCAACCTCTCGGAAGGAATTATCGACCCATATGTTTAAGGTGATCGTACTCCGCATCAGTGGCGGGAATCGAACCCAGGCTTACCGAGTGCAATTCTCGCGCGCTAACTTCCCGCGCGCTAATTTAAATTTATAACGACTATATGCTAGGCTCTTAATTCCACCATCCTCGTTCCATCGTTCCATCATTTAAAATAGCCATAAAATTAAAATATCCATTTAAAATATCTATAAATTAAAATATCCATAAATTAAAATATCCATTTAAAATAAAAAAATCAACCATATCGTTCCACCAATCCATAAATATAATAATTTCAAATACATCACCACAATTCAAACCACCATAATTCAATCATTTAAATTATTTTAAATATCCATTTAAAAATATCCATTTAAAATATCATATAAATATAATAATTTCGCCCGATGTATACAACACTTATGCTCGTAATTCAGTTAAAACCGAAAGCGCGGTCTCCATGGAGACGGGGAAGAAACTAATGCGGATGGGAGGAAAATGCCGTTGGGGAACTGAGCCGGTAGCCGACAAATTTAAAATCATGGCGTCTTTAAAATTGCCATCCTGAAGGCAATTTTCATTATTTCTGGACCAGATTGGACTTGTAAGAATGCCAGATGTTTGACCTTTCTGAAAATGTAAATTATTAGTCGAAATTATGAGTACTTTTCACGATGCGAGAATTTAAAAACCAAAAATCGTTTTCTTGAGCAAAAAGTGACTTTTGTTTTAAAATCTTTAAAAAATATTAGAAATCGAAATTCAGATTTGAAATTGATATATTTTTACTCGAAATTCTCTGCTCTTTCCGATGGTGTAATTTGTTTTTTTCTACGATGTCTGGATCGTGGAGAAAAAAGGGCAAAAAGGGCAAAAAACGGTCGAAATCGCATAAAACATTAAATAAATAAAAAATAATTAAAATTTTAAAAATCGGTTTTCACGTGTCCCCTTCCCTCCCCCCCGGGTCTCCGATTGCCAAATTTCGTAGCTCTCCGACGCGCGGTGGCGAAACGTATAGTGTATAAGACAGACACACAGACAGACATTGCCTTTTATTATATAGATAGTGGAATTCATCTTGCTGTCCCTGCCTTACCCACCCACTACTCCCATTCCCCCTACCCTTCTACTATTGACCTTGGTTTACTTAAAAACATCCATTTGCCGTATACAATAGAAACTCTAAATGATTTAAGCTCGGACCACCTCCCCATCCTTCTGACCATTCAGTTAAACTCCCTTCTGCCTGTTTCTAGCCTCCCTTCTTCAATTGACTGGAATAATTTCAAAACTAACTTACGTAATACCACCCTTCTTATTCCTAAAATCAACTGCCCCACTGACATTGATGAGGCTGCCCGTAAAATCACACATGAAATACAGAGCTCCCTTGCAAAAGCATCCTCCTCTCGCCCCCCCCCCCCCGTTATAATTCCCTCCCGCATTCCATCCAAACTCAAATTGTCTATCGAAATCTTGTCCGCCGAATTTGGCAAGTTACTAGAGACCCCAGAACAAAAAACCACCTCAACACTGTTAATAGAAAAATTCGGATCGAAATTCAAAAACACACTCAGAACAAATGGAAAAATTTTATTGAGTCCCTTTCCCCTGATGATAGAAGCATTTGGAAAGAGATCAAAAGAGTAAAGAAACCCTTCGCACAGCTCCCCCCCTCCTCACATCTACAGGCACCGCATTTTCAGAACGGGACAAAGCAAATGCTATCGCAAATTGCTATGAGAAGTAATTTGCGATTGATATCCCAAATAACGAATTTCATAATCATGTACAAACCTCTGTCACTAGCTTTCTGTCCTCCCCCCCCCATCCCATCACACCCACCTCGGTTGACGAAATTGTAGAAATTATTCATAAACTCAAAAACAAAAAAGCACCCGGAATTGATAAAATCTCCAATAGGGCCCTAAAGTCTCTTCCCCTTAATATAATTTTTTACATTGTTCTTATGATAAATTCCATACTTAAATATTGCCACTTCCCAGCGTGTTGGAAAACCGCAGTTGTAATTCCTTGTTTAAAGCCCGGCTCTGACCCCTCTAATCCTGTGTCTTACCGCCCCATCTCCCTCCTCCCGTCACTTAGTAAAATAACTGAACGTGTAATTCAAACTAGACTATATAAAATTATTAATGAAAAATATTTAATTATCCCTGAACAGTTCGGCTTCCGTCCCATGCATTCAACTTCCCACCAACTTCTCCGTGTTGTTGAGTTTACTGCTAACGCCATTAATAATAAAAATCAAGTAGGTGCCCTCCTGTTAGATGTAGAGAAGGCGTTTGACAAAACTTGGATTACAGGAATAATTTACAAACTTATACAGTATAACATCCCCCCCCCCTTCATTAAAATTATAAACTCTTATCTGCACAAAAGAAAATTTCACGTTCGTACCTTAAACACCCTCTCAGAAGTTAAACAAATTCAGGCAGGAGTACCACAAGGATCCATCCTCGGACCCCTTCTCTTCAATTTATATGTAAATGATATCCCCCGTTCCCCTAACACCACCCTTTGCTTATACGCCGACGACACTTGCATCATTTCGTCAAATAAAAATATTAATTATCTGCATTCTCAAATTCAAAAACATTTAGACCTTCTGGACAAATACTATGACAAATGGAAAATCAGAATAAATGCGAATAAATCACAGGCAGTATTCCTTTCAGGCGCACGTTCCCCCCCCCCCCCTTATGTTCAAAAATCAGGCAATCCCCTTCCAGCGCACAGCCAAGTACCTCGGCGTCCATTTGGACAGCCGACTTGCTTGGCGTACGCACTTTGCATACGTAGTTAAAAAATCTAGAAAGCTGGTAGGTGCATTAAACCACCTCTTGTTCTCTGAGCATCTTGACACGAGTAATAAAATCCTTCTTTTTAAAAGTATAATTCAACCGATTCTTTTATATGCATGCCCAATTTGGGGGTATGCATGTAAAACGAACTTACAAAAATTACAAACTGAACAAAACCGGATCTTAAGAATTATAAGGAAAGCACCACGTTATCTCAGGAATGATATCATACATAAAGACTTTAAAATCAAAACTGTAAAACAAGCTATCAGGAAACAATCTATTAATTTCTTCAAAAACATCCCAAAAATTCCGAACGAATCCCTTTTCTGCTTACAAGACTATGACCCACGGGCAAACAAAAAGCGTCCCCGTGCAGTTCTATTTGACCCACCCTAAGCTTTGCTTATTAAATCCGCCTTCCCAATCTGCTTATTGTACAAATCTAATTTGTTTATATATCTTATTATCTTCTTATTTAGCATCTTTTCAATAAATTCCCCCCCAGTCATGTATTCTAATGATACACGGCAGCTTGTGGTATCCCCACTCGCCACTAGATGGCAGCACTGCTGCATATAAGTTTTCACTTTTGCCCTTCTATTAAGGAGGGTATGGACAAGGCTGTCCATGTCAAAGGTATATTCAGATCTCTTAAGCTCATATGATGGCAAAATATACACATGTTATCCACAGATCGGAGGTAAAAGCCCTCGGGCTAGGCACTCCTGCACGGCTACAACATCTCCTCGGTTCGGTTCTCGCTCTCTTGCTCTCTTAGCTCTTGCTCTTAGGCTCTTAGCTCGTCTTACTTCGTCCTGTTCATACGTTTTTCGTGACCTCTCTGCCTTTTTGCTTTAGCGACCTGCGTACGCCATCTTTTCTTTCCTTGCTGATTCGGACATGGAGTCCGGTACATCCCTTTTGCCGGATGGTACACTCATGCCACCTGATATCGGAAACTTTCTCATAAGATTTCGTGATGGTCTGTTTCCCTCCTTGGATAAATCTGATGCCGGCTTCTTACAGCAAATGAACGACATCCGACTCACTTATGAATTCCTGATCCACGAGTGGAAGCTGACTCAAGCCGGAGACACCTCCAGAAGCATCCAAGTCGTCAGAGGTATGTGCCTTGATCTGATTGACTTTTTTGAGCAGAATTTTCAAGCAAACGAGCATACCCCCTACCTAACTGAAATTAAGACTTTTGAAGCCAACAATAATTGTATTCTTAAAATTAATGATCAAAATAATGTTAACTCCATTAGTCAGAGCAACTTAAATCTAAATGTTCTTAAAACTAACTTGAAATCTAACTTAATGTGGGGAATCCCCCCAAATCCTAATGATAGCAATAATGAGCCTAACTCATCTTGGGCAAATGCCCAAGTTGAAAATAGCACTAGTTCTATCTCTAGCAACACTGCTGAGACCAGCATCGAGGATTTGGAAGGTTATATTCTACCCCCCCTCAAGAAAACTTGCCGTACGGCCTCTGTAATCACCTCTAAAGAAAAAACTTCTACTCGGAATGCTTTTTCTGCACTCACTGATATGATTTCGGAAGATCCTGAGAATATCCCTGCAACCAATGAAAATTCACCTTCGATGGATACCACCCCTTTTCCGGAAACCACACCCTCCCCCGCTGTGCCTTCAGCGCCAAATGACTCTAATACTGAAATTTACTCCCCCCGCCCAGAACCCTTCTACATAAATTGCCCAAGCAACTGGAGGAACTTAGTTAAAACTCTAAACACCCTTGTCTCCGCTCCTGTCAGAGCACAACTTGCAGGAGAATTTATAAAAGTATATCCCCAAACTGTCGATGATTTTAGACTTGTCCAAAGATTCCTGATCGATCAAAAAAATTGAATTTCATTCCATCAACCTGAAAGCCGAAAGGCCCATCAAAATTCTTTTAAAAGGACTCCCCCCTAACTCCCTGATAATTGAAATTATTGAAGAATTAACCTCCCTTGGATTCAGCATCCATAGAATTTCGCAACTAAAGGACCTCTAAAAGCCCCCCTCCCCATTTTTCTAACTTACCTAAACCCCACCAGAGGTTGGGAAAAAATAAGAGATATCCGCACCCTTCTTGATATGCAGATTCGTGTTACTGACTTTCAATCCCGGGCCATTAAAATGTGCTTTAGATGCCAGCGATACAATCATTCGAGTGACTGCTGTCAGCTCCCCCCCAGGTGCGTCAAGTGTGGCGAAGGCCATGTCTCACGCGAATGCCTAAAACCCAGAGACACCCCTGCTAAATGTGCCAACTGCCTCGGCCCTCACACCGCAAATTTTAGGCTCTGCCCTGCGAACCCGCACAACAAAAATGCTCCAATCTTAAATTTCTCAGCCCCCCCTCCCACCGCCTCTAGGCAAATTGTTCCAAAACCCTCTGACTTTCCGCCCATCCGGCATCCTACTGTAATTCCTTCCCAAAACCAACCAAAAAATTCAACCATCATCCCTGAAAATTCAGAAACTCCAGTTGCAACCTCCGCCCCCCAAAAAAAATCCTTCGCTGAAATTGCTACCCATCCTCCACCTCAAAAAATAGCACCTCAAACCCACCAATCAAATTCTCAAACCAAACCCTCCAATCAAAACCCTCTTACAGACCCAAACAACCTTCCACTTCAAAATCTTAAAATTCACTCTTACATTACCAAACCAAGCAACACCTCTCCTGACCAAACTGCAACAACCAATCAGAAACCTAAACCCAACTCTACTTCGCAATTCTCAGATCTTTTTTCAATATTCCATGAAATCAAAAACATCTTTAACAGTTTCAATATAGACATGATTAAAATAAAAAAAATTATTAACATTATCCAAACCAAGTTCAATGAAGCCACCAATCCTCTCAACAAACTTTTTGCAACTATTTCGGCCCTCGAAGAGGTTTTTAGCTCAGACACATCCGACCAAAATGACGAGTAATCTTCAAGACTCTATCCGTATTCTCTTCTGGAACGCTAACGGCCTTGTCCCTAAAATCACCGAACTCCGCGACTTCATTAATAGTAACCCTGTGGAAATCATCCTTATCCAGGAAATCATACCCGGCCGTCGCCCCCCCTCCCTTAATATCGCCAACTATCAAAAATACACTGCCCTTCGTAATCTGACTCAAAATTCCCACTCCTCCTACGGAGGAGTCTCCGTATATGTCAAAAGTAACATTCCGCACTATGAGCTCAACACCCTTAACAACAATCTCATTGAAAATAAACTTGTAAATATTACTCTTCCAAATCAGCCCACCCTAACCATCGGTTCAGTCTACATTAAACCTAATTGCTCCATTGACCTCACTGCTGACCTTAATCGTATCTTCAATTGTAATCACAGACTTATTATAGCCGGCGACTTTAATGCCCACCACCCTGCTTGGAACTGCCGCCGTCGAAACCCCTACGGTAATCAAATCCACAAGTATATCACCAGTAATAATATCCATGTTGCCGTCCCCTCTAACCCCACTCATTTTTCTTTTTCAGCTACCCCCTCTACTATTGATTTTGCACTCCTTAAAAATATCCGTTTTCCTTACACTACCGACACCCTTAACGAACTCAGCTCCGACCACCTCCCTGTCCTCCTTACCATTCAACTAAATACGCTCCTTCCCTCTTCTGGTTTACCCACCTCTATAAATTGGAAAAATTTCAAACTCACTCTTCAAAATTCTACGCTCATGAACCCTAAAATCAAAAACACTGCCGACCTGGAACATGCTGTTTCCAACATTACTCTCGAACTGCAACGCTCCCTGGCAAACGCCACTACAACCCGCCCTGCCCCTCGTTATAACTCCCTTCCCCACCACCTTAAAAACCAAATTAAAATTAAGAACTTCACCCGGAATCTTTGGCAGATTTCTAGGAATCCCCAAATCAAAATTATTTTAAATGCCCAAAATCGCAAAATTAAATCTGACATTTCTAAATTTAAACAAAACAAATGGAAGGAATATATCGAGTCCCTCTCTCCCGAAGACGGCTCCATATGGAAGGAAATTAAACGCATTAAGAAACCCTTCGCCCAGCTCCCCCCCCCTCCTCTCCGACACTGGCACTGCCTTTTCCAATCTTGAAAAGGCTAACACTTTAGCGGCCAACTATCAAAGACAATTTGAACCCAATAACTCTAATTCAAACAACTCTTTTCACGCTCACGTCAGTCAAATCGTCTCGAACTTCATTAATGCCCCCCACCCTGAGCCCATTGAACCCACCAACCCGTCGGAACTCTATGACCACATTAGAAACTTCAAAAATAAAAAAAACCCTGGTCTTGATAAAATAACTAACAAAGCCCTTAAATTCATCCCCTTAAATATCCTTTTTTATCTTGTTCATGTAATCAACGCAATTCTTAAATTCCGTCACTTCCCTGATTGTTGGAAAACGGCAGTTATTATTCCCATTTTCAAGCCGGGCGGCGTCCCCTCCGACCCCGCTTCTTACCGCCCCATCTCGCTCCTCTCCTCCCTCAGCAAACTGGCTGAACGTATCATTCAAAATCGTCTCTTCAATTTCATTGACAAAAATAATATTATCATTCCTGAGCAATTCGGTTTTCGACCCTCCCACTCTACTACCCACCAGCTGCTGCGTGTTGTGGAATTTGTTTCTGACGGCTTCCGCAACAAACAGTCAGCTGGAGCCCTTTTACTTGACGTTGAGAAAGCATTCGATAAAACCTACCATCATGGACTCATCTTTAAACTTATTCAAATAAAGGTACCCTCCCCCCTCATCCTCATCATAAATTCCTATCTTCAAAATCGTAACTTCCATGTCCGTGTCCTTAACACCCTTTCAAATAATAAACCAATCAAAGCAGGGGTACCCCAAGGTTCTATCCTGGCCCCCCTCCTCTTCAGCATTTTTGTTAATGATATACCTCGTTCGCCCCATACCACCCTTTGCCTTTATGCTGATGACACCTGCATCATTTCCGCCCATCGTAATATTAATTTTCTTCATGCCCACCTTCAAAACCACATTTCCCTCCTTGAAACCTATTTTAAAAATTGGAACATCAAAATTAATGCACGCAAATCACAGGCCATCTTCTTCTCTTGGAAACGTTTCCCCCCTCCCCCGCTTCAAATCAACGATCAGCCAGTTTGCTTCCAACGTACAGCTAAATACCTCGGTGTCCACCTGGACAGTCGTCTCACCTGGAGCACCCACCTTACCCATGTTATCAAAAAGACTAAAAAGCTCGCCGGCGCTCTCAACCATCTCCTTTTTTCGAAACACCTTGACCTTAGTAACAAAATCCTTTTATTCAAACAAATCATTCTCCCCATCCTTCTTTATGCTTGCCCTATTTGGGGGCCTGCTTGCCCTATGCCTGCAAAACGAACCTGGAGAGAATACAGATAGAGCAAAACAGAATTTTAAGAATCATACGGAAAGCACCGCGATACCTTCGAAATGACATTATTCGTAAAGACTTCGACATAAACACCATCAAATTTACTATCAAAAAACTTTCTGAAAAATTTTATCACAATATTCCCACTATCAAAAATGAAACACTTTTCACTCTAACAGATTATGACCCTCGTGAGCAGAAAAAGCGGCCCCGTGCTGTTTTGTATGACCCCCCTTAGCTTTATAACTTCTTTTTCATTCCATATTCTCTCCTTCAAAGTTTTTTAATTCTTTTTTTTTTTTTTTGGCTTCATTCTTTTTTAGCATTTAACTCTTGCTCGCTGCTAATTGATGGCAGCACCGGACCGCATGCGGTACCGGCTTTCTAACGTTTAATTCCTTATTTTTTAGTTAATTCCTTTAAATTTTTTAGTTCTTGGGATGCTCATGTTAATTTTCTTAAGTTTTAACTTTATTTTATTTTTACTTTTCATATCATATCTGCTCAACTTATGTCATGAATATCAAATATAGGCATTATACCGGAGGTTAAAGTCTTCGGACTAGGGACTCCCTTCCATTGGTCACACTAAGCAAGTAGTCTCGCTCTCTTATTGCTCGTCTGCTCTAACGCTCTTACTCCAGTAGGCAGTTCACGATAGCAACGCACTCCGAATCTCGGGAGTCTGACCTCCAGGCAGATTCCTAGAGATTCGTGAGCTGAGGAGTGCTGCCTTTCTAACGACCATTTTATGGTACGATCCCGAGGTTAATACCGGGAATGAAATAACGTCGAAACTGCACGTAGAGCGAACCCGATGCTCATTCCGGGACTAATACCTTAACATCATCGAGCTGGCTTGTGGAATGCTCCCGAGGCTCATACCGGGAAGGTAAATCGTATCGTCGCTACCCGAGTAGTTCTAGTGAATGATGCCATCCGTCCAGGCTGGGCCATTCTGGAAAAATCCCTGAATGTGTGTGCCGGCCTTTCGTTCTGAAACACCGATTCATCGCCGTGTGGGTGATTGGCTGATGTTGAGAACTACGACCTTACTTACGACGTCTTGATGACCGGGGTAAGCGACCTTTATTGTTTAACTTCAAGAGAGAGAGAGACATCGTAAGGAAAGTGAAACCATCCATTGTAATCTGTAACTACAATTTAATGCATATCCTAATATTATAATTTCTGTTTTGATTAATTATCAAAAATGCTTTCTTTTAACTCTCAGAGTGCTCATCCCAGTAATTTGACCATACCTATATTTGATATCATTATGACATGTGGTTTGCCACTCAGTATTGCATTATGTGGAAGTATGGAGGCTTTAAAGCCAGTAGCGCTCTGATAAAATCTGCGCATGTGTCCAGTGGTGTGCTGAGAGATTCAGCTGTTGTATCTGAAATACATAGGAATTTAACTTCTTAAATAAATGAAAATTCATTTTTAACTTCAAAATTCTGTTTATTTATTTGTGTATTGTAATTCCTTTTGATATTTGTGAAGAAGACGTTCCTTTAGGTAAGGTTTTGATTTTGAATGTTTTCAGGTTATTTAGGTTCTTCTGGGCTGTAGGTCATCGCGGAGATTTACTTCTCCCGACAGGAGTGTGTGGACCTGTGTGGGTTATTTTTGCGGCATTTTTTTGATCATGGTTTTTGTAGTGGTGCTGGTGCTGGTGTGGCTAAATTCTAAATTAAGAGGTCACGTTTCATCTTATCCCCCGCCTTTACAGGATATAAGAATGAGTTTAAATTTCTGGATAGCTAACACTTTTATTTAAAAGCACTAATAAGCGTAAAGGTGAACAATATACAGCGAATAGTTCAATGCTATCTTACTACATCATTTAACGACTGTCAGATACAATAAAACAGCAAATAAATGCTCAGCTATTTCTTAAAATAGCAGGTACTATTTTTAAAATACTGACGTAAGGGAGCTGATATCTCACTTAATATTCGTTTTTTCGGGAAAGTTCTAGTACATTCGAGGGTTCATTAAGGACTGCCATATATATAGATTTGTCGCCAAGTTGGCGACAAATCTACATATATGGCAACCCTTCCCGAGGTTCAATATATGGTAACCCTACATTCACGTAATAGGAATGGCTGTCTGTAAAGGTGTTTTCTCCTTGAATGGGAGCAAACAATTTGAATAGAAGCAAATGTTTTCTATGCATTATTTGAATAGAGACAAAGTACGGTGAAACTTTCTACATATTCGAACAGTCCACTTTGGAAGTGACCGGTATGTACTGTGATTTAACAATTTCTACACGTTCCTATTAAATTTAACAGTACATAAAAACCTTTCACTTTGTGTTGCTCTCTAACTTGATCACTGGTGGCGTATGTGGTTATTGTTTTCGTTCAATAATTATGCGCAAATAATCGTAGTTTAAAATATTTTTTGCATTTCCATATAACCTGGTAAGGATTTGGTTCTTTTTCCAAAATTAGAATTGTTCCATGGACGACACTACTTATGTTTCAAGATTTCACACATGCAAACCAACGCCATAGCAGGTCGGACCCCATTTATAATATAGGGTAGATTAAAACCTTTATGTTTCATTTTATAAAACGAGCCATGAAGGAAATGGTTTTGTCAATTTTTTTAAATTTCTTTTAGTGTTTTCAGAGAAAAAGTTCATGCAGACACAGGATGTCACATCTTGACGAATTTTTAGGAAAGAGTCGTCGTTCAGCGAAAGTTTAATGCAGGGATTCGTAAACTTTAATTTTCACACTTTCTCCGAAGGAGAATTTATTGCGTACTCTTCTAGTAGTTTCTGTTATTTAATTAGAAGACACATTTTATACAGTGAAGCATCTTTTCCATAACAGATCATTGCATAAAAGCAAAAAATTGCTCAGTTGAATATTCGTCGCCATAGATGGATCATAGCTTTGTTGTCATTATTGCTTGTCACGACGTCGCAGTTGATAAAATATTATTGAGCATAAAATTTTTAAAAACAAAAATTTTAGAATTTTTCTGGTAGGTGTGTAATCTATCTATATAATAAAAGGCAATGTCTGTCTGTGTGTCTGTCTTATACACTATACGTTTCGCCACCGCGCGTCGGAGAGCTACGAAATTTGGCAATCGGAGACCCGGGGGGGGGGGGGGGAGGGAAGGGGACACGTGAAAACCGATTTTTAAAATTTTAATTATTTTTTTATTTATTTAATGTTTTATGCGATTTCGACCGTTTTTTGCCCTTTTTGCCCTTTTTTCTCCACGATCCAGACATCGTAGAAAAAAACAAATTACACCATCGGAAAGAGCAGAGAATTTCGAGTAAAAATATATCAATTTCAAATCTGAATTTCGATTTCTAATATTTTTTAAAGATTTTAAAACAAAAGTCACTTTTTGCTCAAGAAAACGATTTTTGGTTTTTAAATTCTCGCATCGTGAAAAGTACTCATAATTTCGACTAATAATTTACATTTTCAGAAAGGTCAAACATCTGGCATTCTTACAAGTCTAATCTGGTCCAGAAATAATGAAAATTGCCTTCAGGATCGCAATTTTAAAGACGTCATGATTTTAAATTTCTCGCCGTTCCGCTCGGCGTGACGCTTCGTTTCTCCCCCGCTGAGCAGGGAAGGTGGTGGGTGGGGACGTCAAGGTGGAGGTGACGTCACGGTTCTGTATATGCATAGCGATGGGTGGGACAATAAGAAACCGAATTAGTTTTTACTTTCCGTTTCCCGCGCTTCCGATTTTAAATGAAATAAGAGCTTAACATATGCACTGTAGAAATTATTATATTTATATTTTAAATGATGGAACGATATGGATTTTTTAAATGGATATTTTAATTTTATGGATATTTTAAATGATGGAACGATGGATATTTTAATTTTATGGATATTTTAAATGATGGAACGATGGATATTTAAATTTTATGGATATTTTAAATGATGGAACAATGGAATGAGGATGATGGAATTAAGACCTTAGAGAGCATATGGTCATTTTAAATTGTAAATTAGCGCGCGGGAAGTTAGCGGTAGGCCCGGGTACGATTCCCGCCACTGCCAAAACTGCCGAAGTGTTCACGCGGAATACGATCACGTTAAACATGTGGGCCCGTAAGTCCTTCCGAGAGGTTGGTGGTAGGGGAAGGAGGGTACGGTCCCTGTGGATGCCTCCTTCACAGGGTTCCCGTCTAAATTGGGTGAATATAAAGAAAGTTGCGGAGGGCGAGGCAGCCCAGTGGTTAGCGCTCAGGAATTGCACTCGGTAGGCCCGGGTTCGATTCCCGCCACTTCCAAAACTGCCGCCGTGTTCACGCGGAGTACGATCACGATAAACATGTGGGTCCGGAAGTCCTTCCGAGAGGTTGGTGGTAGGGGAAGGAGGGTACGGTCCCTGTGGATGCCTCCCTCACAGGGTTCCCGTCTAAATTGGGTGAATATAAAGAAAGTTGCGGAGGGCGAGGCAGCCCAGTGGTTAGCGCTCAGGAATTGCACTCGGTAGGCCCGGGTTCGATTCCCGCCACTTCCAAAACTGCCGCCGTGTTCACGCGGAGTACGATCACGATAAACATGTGGGTCCGGAAGTCCTTCCGAGAGGTTGGTGGTAGGGGAAGGAGGGTACGGTCCCTGTGGATGCCTCTCCCACTGGGTTCCGTTCTAAATTGGGTAAATAAAAAGAATGTTATGGAGATAGTCGCTGGGGGCGAAGAAGCCCAGTGGTTAGCGCGCGGGAATTGCACTCAGTAGGCCCGGGTTCGATTCCCAAAATTGCCGCCGTGTTTACGCGGAGTACGATCACGTTAAACATGTGGGTCCGTGAGTCCTTCCGAGAAGTTGGTGGTAGGGGAAGGAGGGTACGGTCTAAATTGGATGAATAAAAAGAAAGTTATGGAGATTGTCGCGTAGGGCAAAGTAGCCCAATGGTTAGCGCGCGGAAATTGCACTCGGTAGGCCCGGGTTCGATTCCCAAAATTGCCGCCGTGTTTACGCGGAGTACGATCACGTTAAACATGTGGGTCTGTAAGTCCTTCCGAGAGGTTGGTGGTAGGGGAAGAAGGGTACGGTCCCTGTGGATGCTTCTCCCACTTGGTTCCGGTCTAAATTGGGTGAATAAAAAGAAAGTTATGAAGAATATCGCGGAGGGTGAAGTACCCCAGTGGTTAGTGCGCGGGATTTGCACTTGGTAGGCCCGGGTTCGATTCCCAAAATTGCCGAATAAAAATAAAGTTATGGAGATTGTCGCGGATGGCACGGTAGCCCAGTGGTTAGCGCGCGGGAATTTCACTCGGTAGGCCCGGGTTCGATTCCCGCCATTGCCAAAACTGGGTCGCCAAAAGTCGAAAGTTATGGAGATTGTCGCGTAGGGCAAAGTAGCCCAATGGTTAGCGCGCGGAAATTGCACTCGGTAGGCCCGGGTTCGATTCCCAAAATTGCCGCCGTGTTTACGCGGAGTACGATCACGTTAAACATGTGGGTCTGTAAGTCCTTCCGAGAGGTTGGTGGTAGGGGAAGAAGGGTACGGTCCCTGTGGATGCTTCTCTCACTTGGTTCCGGTCTAAATTGGGTGAATAAAAAGAAAGTTATGAAGAATATCGCGGAGGGTGAAGTACCCCAGTGGTTAGTGCGCGGGATTTGCACTTGGTAGGCCCGGGTTCGATTCCCAAAATTGCCGAATAAAAATAAAGTTATGGAGATTGTCGCGGATGGCACGGTAGCCCAGTGGTTAGCGCGCGGGAATTTCACTCGGTAGGCCCGGGTTCGATTCCCGCCATTGCCAAAACTGGTAGGTCGCGCCAACGAGTTTGCCACGGTCAGAATTTTCAAGGGTAGCGAACAGGCTGGTCGCCAAAGGCGGCTAGTTTCGAATAAAGAAACGGTTGTGAGATTTTTTAGTCCCAATCATAGTCCCAATACGTGAAATCATAATGTCCCAATAATCGTATCGCTTTTATTTTTCACTACAATGACTGAAGCTATTAAGTTACGGGATTATTTAGCTATAAATAACCCTTTTTATTCATGATTATATCAAATTTTGTCCTATGCTGCCATGTTAAAAAAATATGGAAATGCGAATAAATTTCAAAATTTTCTTTCGAATTTCAAAAATCCTATCCAATTTTAGATTTTTTGTTAACAAAGCCGAATATAAAGTTTCGAGAAAATCCATTAATATTTGTGGCAGCTATAGTGTGCGTAAAAAATCGACCATAGACAGACAGACGGACATCACTCCGAAAATAGTTAAAACGTGTTTAGGAGGTTCTAAATCGAAATAGAAATTTTTCGTGAAAGCAATATTTTCTCTATATTATATTCTATACTACGGAAAAGTATAAATCGACGTGAATTGGGAAGTTTTTAACCACTTAAATAAAGTAGAGCAGTTTCCAAAATTTGCAAAGTTGGCGATATCGCGCCATATTTCTCGCCATGTAAGAAATGTTTGTCAAGGAAGAAAAGGTCAAGCCACTCGGGCGTCTGAATAATTACAGTGGCGGTCTGCAAATATCGTTTCTCTTCGGGGAGAGCGGATTGTAACAGGATATATTCTTTTCACCAATAGCTTTCAAATTTGAACTTTTACTTTCCTTAATTTGGTACAAAAACGAAATTTGGTACAAAAATCACAATCCGTAAACACTGGAAGCCTGTTGTTTTTATACGCAATCGAATGTTCAGAACCCCTTAAATTTTCGAGTGAAATTTTGAAAAAATCGTCAAAAAATCAAAACCGCTAATAAAGTTACGCAAATAGACATTTCTTATGTAATTTTTCATTAAAAAACGATTGACATAAACTTTTGGACGCTAACATGAACCGTTCTCGAGATATTGCACATTTTTCAAAAAATTATCAAAAAGTGATATAAAATAAAAAAAAATTCCTATTGAGAAATATGTTCACTTTTCATATGTAATACCATGCGATAAATTTGGTGACATCATTCTCGTGGATCTAGCTCGTTCCATTCATGAAAAAAGATACTTTGAGTAACACTTTTGTATTTGAACGCCAATAGTCATTTATCTGCTATAAGAATAAATTATTTCTCCATCCATAACGCTTGGCGAGATTTTGGCGAAATGTCGCCAACTTGGCGACTTTTTTAATGTTATTAAATCAAAGGAAATCTCGCTAAATGGATAAAAATGACGCTAAATCAATGAAAATAACGACTATTTAACGAAAATTCGTTATCTTGGAAAAATTATAAGTATCTACTATAAGAATAACCTATTTTGTTTTTAACCTATTTTGTAAGGAAAGTCATGTGCCGCCCTCATAAGATTTTTCATTCTGTAACGCGTTAAAAAGTGACGCGTTTTCACGATAACACTGCATGTGTTTTCTAGATTAAAACTATTTAAAATACCCGATATTGAAAGAGTAAAATCACAAGTTATATGTATAATGCGACTTTTTCTAAAAATGATGAAGTGTACGTACATTCAATTAAATTTAATAAAGACATAACATTTTTCTTGTAAAATTTTGCTTATCTTGTTTATTTTATGTCTAAAAGAACGAATTTTCTAACATTCTATCCAGCCCTAAACTTCTGTTTAAAACTTTTACGTAAAACTATAAACTATAAACTAAAAGCAAAAAGATCAAGCACACAACTTTGATAGAAGGTCTTTATTACACTTCTTAAGACTCACAAAAATGATAAAGGCCAGAGCGCTTTCGAGCGTAAATGCGCTCTTAATCAGTGGCTATATGGAAATTAAAATGATCGTTCATATATAGACCAGAAAAGATGACAAATTTGCATAAACACAATTAGTAAATGGACTTTCGATTATCAATGGAAAATTACGCGAAAAATGTAGCCATGTAGCCACTGATAAAGAGCGTATTTACGCTCGAAAGCGCTCTGGCCTTTATTATTTTTGTATGTCTTATAAGAAGTGTAATAAAGACCTCCTATCAAAGTTGTGTGCTTGATCTTTTTACTTTCCTTATATACTTAATGTATTACTTTCCTTATATACTTAATGTATAAGGAAAGTATTGTGACGGGGTCGAAAATTCGAATTTGAGTTTTCGACGGGAGAGCACGTTTCAAGCATCCCTGATCACGAATCAAACATTTTTGAAGTGATGTCTGTGTGTGTGTGTGGGAAAGTATGTGTGTGTGTGTTCGTGTGTGTGTATGTGTGTGTGTGTGCGTGTGCGTGCGTGTGTGTGTGTGGGAAAGTATGTGTGTGTGTGTGCGTGTGTGTGTATGTGTGTGTGTGTGCGTGTGCGTGCGTGTGTGTGTGTGCTTGTGTGTGTGTGTGTGTGCGTGCGTGTGTGTGTATGTGTGTGTGCGTGTGCGTGTGCGTGTGTGTGTGTGTGTGTGTGTCAGTGACTCTGTGAAGACGATAACTGACGAACGAATGGACCGATTCGAACGAAATTTGGTACAAAAATCAAAATCCGTAAACGCTGGAAGCTAATTGTTTTTATACGCAATCGAATGTTCAGAACCCCCTAAATTTTCGAGTGAAATATTGAAAAAATCGCCAAAAAATCAAAACCGCTAATAAAGTTACGCAGATAGACATTTCTTATGTAATTTTTCATTAGAAAACGATTGACATAAATTTTAGAACGCTAACATGAAACGTTCTTGAGATATTGCACATTTTTCAAAAAAATTATCAAAAAGTTATATAAAATAAGAAAAAAATATTTCCTATTGAGAAACATGTTCACTTTCCATATGTAATACCATGCGACAAATTTGGTGACATCATTCTCGTGGATCTAGCTCGTTCTATTCATGAAAAAAGATACTTTGTGTAATACTTTTGTATTTGAACGGCAATAGTCATTTATGTGCTGTAAGAATAACTTATTTCTCCGTCTATAACGCTTGGCGAGATTTTGGCGAAGAATTTGGCGGAATGTCACCGACTTGGCGATATTTTTAATTGTTGCCAAATTAACAAAAATCTCGCCAAATTGATAAAAATGACGTTAAATCAATGAAAATGACGACTAATTGAAGAATATTCAATATCTTGGAAAGAATATAAGTATCTACTATAAGAATAAAATTTTTTTAACTGTAAAAGTAGTAAATTCATTGCATTATATAAGGAAAGTCATGTGTTGCCCACATCAGATTTTTGCTATTGAAATCAGACGTGATACCAACTTATTTATAAACTAAAAACTGAAAATGATTTGAATTTCAAGTTCATTTAAGAATGCTCATCGTATAACTCAGCTGATGAATTTTCTTGTTTGCCATTAATGACATTAAAACAGAAAGAAGCCAACAAAAAAACATTCTTTGTATTTCCGTAGAAAAGAACGAAATTCAACTGTTCAAATCCAGTTTTAATTGCTCTCAGGAGAAATGTCTTTCTGTTATGAAAATTCCGTATTTTACCGGAAAAATACTTTCATTTTGCTTCAATGCCCATTCGTAGACTTTAGTGCATGTGATGAAATAGCTTTATCATAAAAATATGTCGTCTTCTGTTTAAAACTCATTTCTCTATTAAAAAAAATCTGATGTGGGCAGCACATGACTTTCCTTATATAATGCAATAAATTTACTACTTTTACAGTTAAAAAAAATGTTATTCTTACAGTAGATACTTATATTCTTTCCAAGATATTGAATTTTCTTCAATTAGACGTCATTTTCATTGATTTAGCGTCATCTTTATCCATTTAGCGAGATTTTCGTTAATTTGGCAACATTTAAAAATGTCGCTAAGTTGGCGACATTCCTCTAAATTCCTCGCCAAAATCTCGCCAAGCGTTATAGACGGGGAAATAAGTTATTCTTACAGCGGATAACTGACTATTGGTGTTCAAATACAAAAGTATTACTCAAAGTATCTTTTCTCGTGAATGGAACGAGTTAGAGCCACGAGAATGATGTCACCCAATTTATCGTATGATATTACATATGAAAAGTGAACATGTTTCTTAACAGGTAATATTTTTTTTTAATTTGTGGAATTTTTTGATAAATTTATTTGAAAAATGTGCAATATCTCGAGAACGGTTCATGCTAGCGTTCTAAAGTTCATGTCAATCGTTTTCTAAAAAATCGTTTCGTGAATCGTTTCGTAAATCGCTTCGTGAATAATTACATAAGAAAGATCTATTTGCGTAACTTTATCAAAGTTTTTGATTTTCTGATGATTTTTTCAAAATTTCACTCGAAAATTTTGGTGGGTTCTGAACATGCGATTAAGTTTAAAAACAATAGGCTTCCAGTATTCACTGATTGTGATTTTTGTACCACATTTCGTTCGAATCGCTCCGTTCACTCGTGAGATATCGTCTCCACAGGCTCACTGACACACACACACACACACACAGACATCAATTCAAAAATGTTCGATTTGTATTCAGGGATGCTTGAAACTTGCTCTCTCGTCGAAAACTCGAATTCCAATTTTCGACTCCGTCACTTATACATTATGTATTTAAGGGAAGTAAGAAAATCAGGGATGGCTTCAGCCCGATGGAGCTGAGATGATTTTGCAGGAATAACATTTAGTAAACTAAAACTTCAGTAAAGTTTATTCAATTTTTTGCTGACTCATATATTTCGTTTATAGGCTTTTAAAGCGCTACATATCACTCGCTAACTGTTGAAGTTAGCCAGTACTTTTAGTTTTCGCTGCGATTTCATCTGGGTACTCCAACCATAGATTTCACTACAAAATATAAATTTTTAACACTTTCCAACGTACTTGGAAAGTGTTTATGACATTGGTCAAAAACACTTCTGTCCGGTTTGTCTGTCCGTTCGCACGATATCTGCCGCAAAAAATGCTTTATCGAAATGACATTTTAGTATGTTGTTGAGGCTGTCTGCGGAACATATGGGAATGAAAATGAAAAACATCACCCAATTAGTTTCGAATTAACTCGAGTTGAAAAAAGGAAATACATTAAATCCTATGGGATTTCGGTTTTTAAATATTTTTTAAATGGCGTTAAAATTTACAAATGGCGTCGAAAATTTTAGGAAATATTCCAATTATCACATAAAATGTGAAAAACAAATAGCAAAATATGTTGTGTAGTTTTTAAAATAAAAAAATTGAAATAATAATTACGCTCATATTATATGAAAAGATCACGTGACTTATTGCGAAATAAAATATGACTTATCTTTTTTTTCTGCTGTGTAATATTTAAAGATCGTTTAAACTTATATTTGATGTTGAACCAATAATAACCCCTCTTTATTTTTCCGTATTATCTATATATCTAATTTCTGAGCCCACGCAATTATAATTATTATTTTTATTTTAAATGATCACTCAACTTTATTCCTATAAAGAAGTCCAATTTTAACACTAAACTATAGCATACAGAATGTAAACACAGTAATTATAAGGTGAGTTGTATAAGAATTACTGAATTATTTCGCGTAAAATTATTTAACTCTGGAGTTTGGAATGTAAGTGATATGAATGAAATATTCATTAATTTTACATAGAGATGCAGACGATTTATAAGATGAAATGGTTTGCCATAGTTACATCAATTCAGAGGAACTAATTTAACAGAGGTAAGAAAGTTTCTATAATAATGAAATATTATAATTGTGATGTAATACTAAGTGCAAAAGCATCGTAACCACTTCGCAAAGTATACTTTACTTTCGATTCGATGATGTCATTTGAATGAAGTTCATTTTGTGTAACTAGCATTGCCTTTTCCCATGAAGTTTGAAGATTAATTTTGTCAATGACAGTTTTTGAAGCAGCTTAAAATGTAAAAAAAATTGCATTTCAGTCGGAAAGTGTTTCGTGATCAATACTTTATGCATGATTGATCTTTCTTGTATTTACTAGCTTGTTTTTCGGGATGTAAATTAATATTAATAATTGTAATTCTTATTTAATATGTCTGACGCGATTTTACTTTCAAGTTAATTTATAAAATGCCATATTAATACGTATTTGAATATGTATATTTTCATCTAATCTGTTCAAACCTCATAAATCATTAAACATCTTTAGAATCCCGAAGCTAATTTAACATCCTTATTTTTTTAAACAAAATAAAATTTCTCGCACTTGTGCTCCCATATTTCACCAAGTAGTAATCAAACAGATTGAGCTGCAACAATCGTGACATTTTAAGTATTACAGCTTTCCCACTCATTGGCAAGCACATGTTAAAATACTAAAATATCGAAATTATAGCCTCTATACTTCGAAAATTAAGAGTTTGATCCAAAATCCAATTATGTACACTTGTAGGGTTTACAAAGAATTGCAAATTTTTGTTTATTGTTTACAGATAACGCTTTTAGTTTTTGAGATAAATATTTTAAAATCTTGAAAGTAATTAAAATCTTGAGAAACGGAAATGTTTCAATCTTCTTCAACTTGACAAGACTATTATTCGAAAAATATAAGAGTTTTTTTAAAAAAAAAGAATAAATATAGATTTAGAAACTAAATTTTTTAATGCATATATTTGTCGTTCACAACAGTGTCGAAGATATTTCGAGTGAAAGTAAGAAAAAAAAAAAAAAAAAAAAAAAAAAACACTCGTTTTGACTGATACTTTTTAAAGTTTCTTTGAAGAAAAAATACTGATGTGTGCAGATCATGACTTTCCCTACTCAATTCATTTTCTCTTTATTTCTTTAATAATTCATTAAATTGAATTTAATTACACAAAATAACACGAGTAATTATTTGAAATTACACCAAATTTGCACTTTTAATGCAATTTTCGTTTTCATTTGGTAACTGGACGCAATTTCAAACACAGCGTAGTAACAATGCGAAAAAACTAAAATATCTCGAGAACGGCTAGTCCTAGAGTAATGGGGTTGGTCTTATACTTTTCATCGTTGAAAATTACGAGTGAAACAAGCATTTATATATTACAAGCACATTTGAGCATATGTAGTCTTTTATTTTTGGTTTTGTTGCTTTTGCGGGCTATTTCGTAAAAAAAGGGAGGTTCTTTTATCCCGAATCATACCAACATCTAATCAGCAACATTAACCCATTAGTGATTTATCTACCAAATTTTGTGTAATTTGGTCAATTAGGTTGTTAGCTGAAGTGGATACATATGATTTTTGCAGGGCATTTTGCAAAAAAAGGCGGGTTCTTTTATCCCGTATCGTAATAAAATCTAATCAGCACCAGGGTCATCCACAAGTGACTTACTTACCTATAAAATTTTATGAAGTTTGGTTCTATTATTCATACTATTTGAGATCTTCTCATTTATTAAATTATTATTTTTAAAACACATTAAAAATAACTTTCTGAAAATGCAAATTTATATTGCCCCTGCGAAAGTTCGCCGTTAATTAGATAGATCGCCTTTTCATTTTCAAAACACATAAAGGATAAAAATTATGCTTTTATTAAAATCTTTTTTTAAAATCGCTTTTATTAAAATCGTTTTTTAACACTTTACAACAAAGTTGAAAAGTGTTTATGACTTTGTTCAATCTGTCTGTCTGTCTGTCTGTCTGTCTTCTCGTTAGCACGATAACTGCGTAAAAATGACTTAATCAAAATGAAATTTTAGTATGTTGTTCAGACGGTCTGTAGGACTTATGGGAATATAAATCAATAATATCACCCAATTAGTTTTGGATTGAACCCGGGTTGAAAAAATGAAATACATTGAGCTATATGGGACCTAATTTTTCAAACATTTTTTAAGCGGATTTAAAATTCGAAAATTTTAGGTAATATTCAAATTGTTCCATAAAATATATAAAAAAAATTAGCGAAATATATTCAGTAGTTTTTTAAATAAAAATTAAAATAATAATAACACCTCTTATATGAATCGATCACGTGACCATGATATGAAAATATCACGTTACCCACTTCAAAATGATATATGGCATCCATCTTGTCTCAAAATCGTGATTTTTAAAGTTCTTTTTAATTCATATTGAGTGTTGTATCCGTCCTAAAATCACTTTATTTTTGCGTTGTATTAGAGTTGCGTTGTATTAGAATGAGTTGTATTAGAATTGCTGTATTTCTTTAACACGAAATCATTTAGTTCATGGAGTCTGCATAGCTGATATGAATAAAATATTTATTGATTTTACAAACAGAAGGACGACTTTTTCGATTAAGTTTTACGCATAAAGTTTAATTACGTGTAGCTCCATGGTCTTAATTTTTAAAAAATCTGATGTGGGCAACACATGACTTTCCTTATTTAATGCAATGAATTTACTACTTTTACAGTTTAAAAAAATGTTATTCTTATAGTAGATGCTTATATTCTTTCCAAGATATTGAATTGCCTTCAATTAGTCGCCATTTTCATTGATTTAGCGTCATTTTTATCCATTTGGAGAGATTTTTGTTAATTTGGCAACAATTAGAAATGTCGACAAGTTGGCGACATTCTGCCAAATTCGTCGCCAAAATCTCGCCAATCGTTATGGATGGAGAAATAAGTTATTCTTACAACAGATAAATGACTATTGGCGTTCAAATACAAAAGTATTACTCAAAGTATATTTTCTCATGAATGGAACGAGCTAGTTCCACGAGAATGATGTCACCAAATTTATCGCATTTTATTACATATGAAAAATGAATATGTTTCTCAATAGGATTTTTTTTTTGAATATTATGTGGCTTGTTGATAATTTTTTTAAAAAATGTGCAATTTCTCTAGAACGGTTCATGTTAGCGCTCTAAAATTTATGTCAATCGTTTTCTAATGAAAAAATACATAAGAAATGTCTATTTGCGTAACTTTATAAGCGGTTTTGATTTTTTGACGATTTTTTCAAAATTTCACTCGAAAATTTAGTGTTTAGAAATTTAGTGAACCCCTAAGTGCGAAAATTTAGTTCTGAACATTCGATTGCGTATAAAAACAATAGGCTTCCAGTGTTTACGGATTGTGATTTTTGTACCAAATTTCTTTCGAATCGGTCCATTCGTTCGTCAGTTATCGTCTCCACAGACTCACTGACACACACACACACACACACACACACACTGACATCACTTCAAAAATGTTTGATTCGTGATCAGGGATGCTTGAAACGTGCTCTACCGTCGAAAACTCGAATTCGAATTTTCGACCCCGTCACAATACTTTCCTTATACATTATGTATATAAGGAAGGTAATAAAATAAATTATTATAGTATTCTGATGAATGACATGAATGGGAAAATGTTATGAATGAAATGCTGTTTTTATAGAGAGATCCAGGCTTGTTATTTTTTCTATGACGTCATTTGAATGAATTTCAGTTGTTTTCGATGAAGTTTTCAAATGTAATAAATTATCGTAGTATTATGATAGTTTTAAAAATATTTCCGAGGAATGTATTGCATTTTAGAGATGTTTAAACCAGGCAATTTATAATTCAATGACGTTATTTTAATAAAGTTCATTTTTCTCGATTAAGGTTTAAGTTTTCAAATATAATAAATTAATGTAGTATTGTGATAAGTTTTAAAATATTACCGAGGAATGTATTGCATTTTAGACATGTTTAAATAAAATTGCATTGAAGTTGGAAAGTGTTTCATAATCAATGCTTTAAGCATGATTGATCTTTTTTGTTCATTTTCTTGAGAAATATTTAATAAATAAATATATTTATTTAAAAAGTTTTAAGCGAAAATCTTGCAGAAATGTAGAGGGCTGTGGTTTATATATTGAAATCCCAGTGTCGTCGCCATACATTATTTGTTTTGAAAGAATAGACAGCGAATTCCTACTGAGGTTCGCTTTTCAATTCCCTGACAGAGGTTTAAAAAATCAATATCTTTATTTCATTTATTTTTATTTTTTGTGAAAATGAAAATTGTACTGAAATTCGGTGCGCATGATTAATATACTGAAACCATACTTCATTTAAGGAAAACTTGAGCAGCGTATATAAGCAGAGATAATATAATAATGATGCATACAGCTATTTCAGTGCAAGAGAAGCAACAAACCCGAAGGTCAAAAGAGGGCGAAAAGAAGAAATAGAGGAAAACAGCTGTATGATGCATTATTGTGTTATTTGTATTTATATAAAACAATCATATGCCGCATTATGTTATTTGTGCTTATATACGTCACTTAAGTTTTCCTTATCCTTCACAAAAAATGCATTTCACTTATTGCCATGCTTAATTTGTTTAAAAAGAATACATAGAATTTTGAATATTTCAACTTCTGAAAATTATTAGCAAATCCTCGAAGAGATTCAGTAGTTCTCATTATTTTTGCAAAGTGTTTAATTTGATATTTTCATCACAAGCAAAACATGGAAACTCAAACGGAAAGCGAGTTATTGCCTACCATTTTACATGTTTTTGAAATAATGTTTCCTCAAATACAATTACTAATACTTTCAATACTTCCTTAAAGAAAGCAGACATATATGAAAATTAGATGACTACAATCGTTTCGTGGGTATTTTATAGTCTTATTTTTCAGGCCAAAAAACAGTGTATTATCTTAACAACCGTTAAGGAAGAACTGCAACCGCTAAGGATTGGCAGACATTATTTAATATAAAATTTAGGGTGTTACTGGAAAGGTGCGTATTGCAAGACACAGAAAAATATTTGGAAGATAATGAAAGAACAATTCTGGCCTAAAAGGAGCGTTTGCTTTTGTAAAGAACTGAAACCACAGCTGTTATGTTATTAGCCTTTGACGGCTTTTGTCGTTTTTGCTGTTCATGAGCAATGATAATGAAGAAATATTTCATGTACAAAATTTTTGGCTATCTTAGTATCCAAGTTAGCACGTATTTTTTCACGCCATTTCGAAGAATTTGTCACCAAATTTGTTGTCAACAAATTTTCAAACTTGACAAAACAAATTTGTTGTCAAAATTTGTTTGTCACCAAATTTGTTGTCAAAGTCAAGCGACCCGAACATTTATAGCATTGGTTTTCTGTTACGTATTCATGAAAATATTACGCCATTTTCTTTACATGCTTCCGTTTCTTTCATGATTTAGTCCGTACTCCGCGCCCTAAGATGCTTCACACCAGAAACATTTAATTTTTGTCAGTGGAAATCTTTACTCCTATATTCAGGATCAGCATGGATGGGATAGTACATAGATAGTACATGGATGGGATAGTGCATAGATAAGTACATAGATTCGTTTTAAGTAAGTCCTGATTCTGGCATTGAGTTTTGGACAATACATAGATTAAAAATTAACTTCCACTAATTTGAGCTATGCAATTAAATATGGAAGAATTTTGAACACTTAGATGAAACTAATTTAGAAATAACAGAATTTTTTTTTCTAAAACTTTAAATGTAGTCGGCATATAAAAATGTCCATCTATTTGTATTTCGTCTTTCGAGTCTATTTTATTATTATTATTAGAACCCAGATCATGCAACTCACCCATTAAGTATTGAGTAATTATAAGCATGGTCGGGAAAGGATATCTTCAGATTGAAGATACCCAGCCATAATACAATAGCATATTCCTTATCCACGATCGTCCTGTTTACATATTAAAAAATCTGATGTGGGCAGCACATGACTTTCCCTGCAGACTTAAATCCACGTTATCTTTATTTTAATTAAATTTAATTCACTTTTAATTCAATTTTCGTTCTCATTTGGTATCTGGACTTATTTTTAAAGGTGGCGTGGAGAAAACAAGAAAATCTGATGTGGGCAGTACATGACTTCCCCTGCAGACTTATATTCACGTTCTCTTTAGTTTAATTACATTTAATTCACTTTTAATTCAATTTTCGTTCTAATTTGATAACTGGACTTATTTTCAAAGAGGGCGTAGAGAAAATACGAAAAAACTAATATATCTCGAGAACGGCTAGTCCTAGTGTAATGGGGTTGGTCTTATTCTTTTCTTCGTTAAAAATTACGTATTAAACAAGCATTTCATGGATATGTTTGAGCATACGTAGTTTTTTATTTTAGATTTTTGCGGGTCATTTTGCAAAAAAAGGCAGGTTATTTTTTTCCGAATCATACCAAAATTTAATCAGCACCAGGGTGTTTCACAAGTAATTTACCTACCAAATTTTGAGGAATTCGGTCTATTAGTTTTTCAACTAGAGTGGATACAAACTTTTGGGGGCCATTTCGCAAAAAAAGGCGGGTGTCTTTATCCCGAATCGTACCCAAAACTAATCAGCACCAGATTAGCCCAGAAGTGACTTATCTACCAAATTTTATGAAATTCGGTCAATTACTTTTTTAGTTAGAGTGGATACAAATTCTGCACAGACAGACACACAGACAGACAGACAGACACACACACAGACGTCACGCTAAAAATAGTTTTTTCGTATTCTAGAGGTCTCGAAACGTGTAGATCCGTCGAAAACTCGAGTTGCGATTATCGGCATGATTCCAATACTTTCCCTATACATTACAATGTATTGCAGGGAAAGTAAAAAAACTAAAGTATCTCGAGAACAGCCAGTCCTAGCGCAATGGGGGGGGGGGGTTGGTCTTACTCCTCTCATCGTGAAAAATGACGTATAAAACAAGCATTTAATGGATATGCTTGAGCATACGTAGTCTTTTATTTTAGATTTTGACGATTTTTGCGTGCCATTTTGCAAAAAAGGCAGGCTATTTTTTTCCGAATCGTACCAAAATCTAATCAGTACCAGGGTATCTCACAAAAGACTTATCTACCGAAATTTGTGAAATTCTGTCTATTAGTTTTTTAGCTAGAGTGGATACAGGATTTTGCGGGCCATTTCGCAAAAAAAGGCGTGTTCTTTTATCTCGAATCGTACCCAAAACTAATCAGCACCAGATTCACCCACAAGTGATCTACCTACCAAATTTAATGAAATTCGATCCATTAGTTGTTTAGTTAGAGTGGATACAAAATCTGCACAGACACACAGACAGACGCACAGACACACACACAGACACACAGACAGACGCACAGATACACACGCAGACAGACACACAGACGTAACGCTAAAAATAGTTTTTTCGTATTCTAGAAGTTTCGAAACGCGTAGATCCGTCGAAAACTCTATTTGCGATTTTCGGCATGATTCCAATACTTTCCCTATACATTGCAGGGAAAGTAATTAGAATGATCTTTAGAGGTACGTCCAACTCGGTACAGTTGGGAAAAATGTTATTGTGAATGATAAATGTGTTGGGAAAAAAACACTATAAATTTGAATATGCAAAAGCGAATAACTCGAGGATAATTTAGAAAAATAATTTCGAAATAAAATTTAGAAAGAAAAAGATAAATAAATAAAAAAATGAAAGTGAAGAAAGATCATTTTCGAGTCTATTTGTCTTTTTAGAACTTTAAAGGCGATTTTCCTTAAAATTCAACGGATTGAAGATCACTATTATACGATCTAAAAAGATGTACATAGCTATTTGGTGAAATGGCTAACTATACTATTAAAACGTGTCCGCGTATGTATGTATGTATGTATGTTCCGACTATTCTAAAGCCTCTACACGGCCTAGAAGCTCGTGGCTTCTTAAAACGTAGGTATCGAACCGAAAATGATCCACAAACTTTCTAAAATTTAAATAAAAAATAAAATAAATGATAAAATAAGTTTTAGCTATCACAACGTTCTTGATTATGCAACTCAAAATAAAATCATGGGGGTACCCACAAAGGAATTTTCTTTGGACATTAAAATAATTTTAAGCAACAATAGAAGTGATAACATAGAAATGATATATATATATATATGAATGATGGATTGTTAAATCAAGTATGTTATTTATAATCAAAAATTTAAAAATTTAAAATTTAAATGAATCATTTAATTGAAATTTAAAAATTAAATTAAAAATTTAAATGAATGAATTATCAAAAATTTAAATGAATTGAATGTAGTCACTCTTATATTTGTATATGCCATTTCTATAAGACTGCTTATGCTCTTAAAATAATTTTGAGCCTAACTGAAAATCTATAGGTTAAAGAAAGTATTGTGACGGGGTCGAAAATTCGAATTCGAATTTTCGACGGGAGAGCACGTTTCAAGCATGCCTGATCACGAATCAAACATTTTTGAAGTGATGTGTGTGTGTGTGTGTGTGTGTGTGTGTGTGTGTGTCAGTGAATATGTAGAGACGATAACTGACGAACGAATGAACCGATTCGAACGAAATTTGGAACAAAAATCACAATCCATAAACACTGGAAGTCCATTGTTTTTATACGCAATTGAATGTTCAGAACTCCTCTAAATTTTCGAGTGAAATTTCGAAAAAATCGTCAAAAAATCAAAACCGCTAATAAAGTTACACAAGTGGACATTTCTTATGTAATTTTTCATTAGAAAACGATTGACATTAATTTTAGAACGCTAACACGAACCGTTTTTGAGATATTGCACATTTTCCAAAAAAATTATCAAAAAGTTTATATAAAATAAAAAACTATTTCTTATTGAGAAACATGTTTACTTTTCATATGTAATACCATGGATAAATTGGGTGACATCATTCTCGTTGATATAGCTCTTTCCATTCATAAAAAAAGATACTTTGAGTAATACTTTTGTATTTGAAGGCCAATAGTCATTTATCTGCTGTAAGAATAACTTATTTCTTCGTCCATAACGCTTGGCGAGAGTTTTTCGACGAATTTGGTTTAATGTCGCCAACTTGGCGACTTTTTAAATGTTGCTAAATTAGCGAAAAACTCGCCAAATGAATAAAAATGACGCTAAATCAATGACAACCCACTGATGATGGCGACATGGAAAATGACGACTCATCGACGAAAATTCAATATCTTGGAAAGAACATAAATAACTACTATAAAAACAATCTATTTTTTTTTTACTGTAAAAGTAGTAAATTCATTGCATTATATAAGGAAAGTCATGTGCTGCCGACATCAGATTTTTTAACCATATACCGAGTTATCAAATAGAATATTTAACCATTTTAAACAGGGCAATTTAATACAATAAATATCACATGTAATTACGTAGTTAACACTCCTGGCGTCCATTATATTAAACTCCTGCCCTATTAAGTTATAACTGCAGGGTAATGTAAAGCCTATCATCACATCATGCATGGCGCCCAGTTAAAATTTAATTAAATTCTGCATGGAAACACGTGTTCTGCATCTCACGCTTCGTGAGAAAACGTTGCTGATATTATATTAGCATTAAAACAGGATGCGTAAAGAATATGTATAGATTTTTTTTTCAGATAATTGCTTTATGTATTCTTGTATGTTTGCTTTATACCAATTATTGTTTGCAGAAGGCTGCAGATTCTTTTGAAAAATATAGGCAAATAATAAAATCGTGTTCCTATTGCAGGTAAGAGCTTTATGGTTTCCAATATATTACACGGTCGTCAAAATGGAACAGCCGATACTTGCGATGGATGCAGGAAAACATGACATGTGTAGCAATTTTGCAACCTTTAATTGTGAACGACGAATTCAATACTTATTAAAATATGAACATTAATTGACAAATTAGATTCGATGATTTTGTAGAAACAGTGATAGTCTTATATAATTTGCAACCATACAATCGTGAGTTACACTTAAGTATGTGTATGCTCGATTAAAATGTGTCTGAAGAAACAAAGAATTTAAAATTATTTGCCAAAATAAAAAATACATCATCATAGACTATCGAACATATGAAGACAAATTAGAATGAAAGATTGAGTTCGAAAAGAATATTGGAATCAAAAATATAAAACTAGAAGAATCTTGGATCATATTACGTGCGCATGTAAACGATCTGACGATATGAACTCTGACGACGCCACAGAATCAAATTTTTCTTACACTATTTAATTTAGGTTGATTTTCCCGGGTAAAATCTAGAAATCAATTTTTTAAGCACTTCTACAGAGTCATTTTTCTTAAAATTTTACAGACATACGTATTTACCGGCCACTCAAACTGTTGCTCATGCCTTCGGGTGAGTCGACTGGTCTGGGTGTTCAACACATACGTATTTGTAATGGTAATATAACATTTCATCATATTTGAGTTAATCCCATTCCGGGATTCTTAAATACAAGAAATACAAAAAATACAATAAAAGTATGAAAGAACGATTGAAGAGAATAGTATATCTGTAACTTCAAACTTTGTCAAGGGTCATTTTAAGGATATAGAAATCAATGTTTCTGTACAAGAACGCCATTATGTGGCGGAAATATTTCTCCTATGATCCGATTTTGGAATGGATTGTGAATCAAAATCATCAAGCATTTCCAAATAAATAATAGGCAGGGTCTCTGAGTATTGGCAAATAATTTCTAAATTGATTTATAAAATGTCCTTTTTTAACACTTTACAACAAAGTTGAAAAGTGTTTATGACTTTGTTCATTCTGTCTGTCTGTCTGTCTGTCTGTCGGTCTGTCTGTCTGTCTGTCCGTTAGCACGATAACTGCCGTAAAAATGACTTAATCAAAATGAAATTTTAGTATGTTGTTCAGACGGTCTGTAGGACCTATGGGAATATAAATGAATAATATCACACAATTAGTTTTGGATTGAACCCGGGTTGAAAAAATGAAATACATTGAGCCCTATGGGACCTAATTTTTCTAACATTTTTTAAGCGGATTTAAAATTCACAAATTGCTTCGAAAATTTTAGGAAATAGTCAAATTGTTCCATAAAATATATAAAAAAAAATTCAGCTAAATATATTCAGTAGTTTTTTAAATAAAAATTAAAATAATAATTACACATCTTATATGAAACGATCACGTGACCATGATATGAAACGATCACATGACCCACTTCAAAATGAGATATGGCATCCATCTTGTTTCAAATTCGTGATTTTTTAAAGTTCTTTTTAATTCATATTGAGTGTTGTATCCATCCTAAAACTACTTTATTTCTGCTTAAATTCTGTGCATCTACATACTAAAACAACACAATGACAATATATTTGAGTTTAAATTCTCATTCAAATTTAATTATTTCTACAATTAAGCCTATTTTTCACCTATGTAAAATGTAAACAGCAAAATATGTAGAATGAGTTGTATTAGAATTACTGTATTTCTTTAACACAAAATAATTCAGTCCATGGAGTCTGCATGGCTGATATGAATGAAATATTAATTGATTTTATAAACAGAAGGACGATATTTTTCGATGAAGTTTTAAGCATAAAGTTTATGAATTGTAGCTCCATGGTCTTAATTTTTAATTAAAATAAATTATTATAGTATTGTGATGAATGAAATGGAGAAAGTTATGAATGAAATCCTGCTTTTATAGAGAGATCCAGGCGTGTTATTTTTTCTATGACGTCATTTGAATTAATTTCAGTTGTTTTCGATGAAGTTTTCAAATATAATAAATTATCGTAGTATTATGATAGATTTAAAAATATTACCGTGGAATGTATTGCATTTTAGAGATATTTAAACCACGCAATTTATATTTCAATGCCGTCTTTTGAATGAAGTTCATTTTTTTCAATGAAGGTTTAAGTTTTCAAATATAATAAATCAATGTAGTATCGTGATAAGTTTTAAAATATTACCGAGGAATGTATTGCATTTTCGACTTTTTTAAATAAAATTGCATTGAAGTTGGAAAGTGTTTCATAATCAATGCTTTAAGCATGATTGATCTTTCTTGTATTACTTTGCAGTATAGCGGATTTGCTTTGAAAATTTAAAAATTGGGATTTAGTCGGGAACATGTTTTAATGTATAAGGTGTGGCTATTCATTTCCAGAACTGACGTAACTGTACGAGAACTGTAACTCGGCAGAACGTATTACTGCTTGTATCTGGAAGATAGTGTATCTGCGCATGCCCCATGAAGTGTGCGTCATTCTGAAGCAAGAGGTTGTTGTTGAAACACGCAGTAAAACGCAGCTGTTAAATTTTTGTTGTCGAAGTGCAGATATGGAGCAGAGGATTAACATCAAATTTTGCTTCAAATTGGGCAAAACTGCGAAAGAAACTCATAAAATGTTGAAACAAGAGTATGGTGATGAAGCATTATCCCGTTTCCGCACTTTTGAATGGTTTAGACGTTTTCGGGACGGATGCGAAAGCGTTGAAGATGACCTAGGGAAACGCAAGGTTTGTTCCAGATTCGTTCCTCACTGTTCATCGGAGAAACAAAAACAAATCAGAATGGACTGTGGTGATCTCATCGACATGTAGACCTCGTATTCGACAGAAGGTCGTTTTCGACAGACCTCGTTTCGACAGGCCTCGTCGACAAGCATTGTTCGACTGGCCTTTAAGACCTCGTTTTCGACAGAATGGGAGTTGGCCTCCTTTGCACGACAATGCCTGGCCCCACATTGCGTTGCCTGTGAAGCGGTTTGGGGCTCAGCATGAGTTCGTGGAGATGAATCATCTTCCATACTCTCCGGACTCAGCACTCGCAGACTTTTTCTTGTTTCCGAAGCTGAAAAATTGCTGAAGGGGACACGATTTGAGGATCTCGAAGACGTCAAAATAACCGGGACGTCAGAATTGAAGAGCATTCCGAAAGGGGACTTTAAAAGTTGTTTCCGAAACTTATACAGCCGAGCACAGAAGTGCATTACGGCAGGTGGAGGTTACTTCGAAACATATTAAATGAGTATGTAATTCACATAATATTTTCCGGAGTTATTAGATCAGTCCTGGAAATTAATAGCCGCACCTTGTATTTTGAATATGTTTCAACACTTTTAAAAGTAATGTTATTCACGAGTATGGGGTATAAACAATCATGAAAGTAAATGTACGTTACTTAAATTGCATATTTCGAATTGGAAGGCAAAAAGTCGGTGGTGGCTTCAGTTCGATGGAGCCAACATGGTTTTGCTTGAATAATATTTTGTAAATTAAAACTCAACTTTTGTAATATCGCAAAAAAATAAATAAAAAGAACCTGAATCCAAAATCTGTTTATATACACTTTTACAAAGAGCTATAAATTCCTCCTTATTATTCAGAGCTATCACTTTTAGTTTTTAAGATACAAGCAATCTAAACTTGAGAAACTTCAAATTTTCATACTTCCTCAATTTGATTTTCATACTTTTTTAATTTCATATTTTTACACATTTTTATCACTTACTATTTATATCTATCTTTTATAGTTTCGAAGATATTTCGAGTGAAAGTATAAAGAAAGAAAAAAAAATCTCTTTCCGACAGATACTTTTAAAGTTAGAAAAGTAGAGTTCGATCTAAAATTCAATTATATACATTTGCAGGGCTTTCAAAACGAGCTACGAATTCTTGCTTATTGTTCAAAGCTAGCTCTTTTGTTTTTTGAAATATAAGCATTATAAAATTGAAAAATGAAAAATGTTTAATCTTCTACAATATTTTCAGCAAAGACTACAAGTATTGTAAACTGTATTTAATACACCATCTTGTACAGGAAAATATTTTTAAAATGACATAGCGCTGTCAGACAGCATAGTGTCTGTCCATCCTTAGTGGCAATAATAAGGAATAGACAGACATGAACGTTTATACAACCAGAAATCGTGAATACAAATTTGCATAGGGTAAATCGGATAAATCGATACGAAAATTAATATATAATACAAATAAGGATATAAATTTCAAGCACAAATAATTCAATTCATTTCATTTCAAAACCCATGTGCATAAAAAAATCAGCTGGGGACAGTTTATTATTACTTTCCTTATATACATAATGTATAAGGAAAGTATTGTGACGGGGTCGAAAATTCGAATTCGAGTTTTCGACGGGAGAGCAAGTTTCAAGCATCCCTGACCACGAATCAAACATTTTTGAGGTGATGTGTGTGTTATATTGTAATTTTCAATTCCCAATATAACATTGCTATTTTGAAAGTGGAAGGGGATCTAAGAAGATGGTCCCTCATACAGCGAGACAATTCATATAACGTTCCCTTAGACACAGCTGGACCGGACGTAGTTCGAGAGTGAAAAAGGGAGCTTCTCGTATTCACGTCAACACTAGGTACTATATTAGACGAAAGGGGTTGAACCTCTTGACCCGAGAAGTCAATTAACTTCCTGATGGACATGGGAAAATGTTCGTGAGAACTTTCTGCTCGAAAAAGACAATACTCAAATATCTGATATTTCAAGGGGGGCTTCGGCCAGTTAGATAGCCGGAAGGCGGAGTTATGTATTTACGGAACCAATGAGAGTCTGGGGGCCTAAGAGAGAGGGGAGAGATGAAGAGAGACAAAAACTTTTAAAATTTGAAAATCGAGAAGGAGAGTTGAAGTTTGGAGAGTGCTAAAAAGGTGGTCGCACGAGCGCGACGAGAAGACAGATAGCCCATTCGGAGAAGTCCGGTTCCTCATGCCGATGTCAAGTTCCAGTCGACGGCGAACAACGAGGTAGGCAATTTCTTTACATGTATTTTGCACGAAGGTCAATGGCTCAGTATGCTCTCACCCTCTCTCTCTATTAATTATGAAAAGTGTTAGGAGCAAAAAAGATTTTTAGGCATTTGTAATTTTTACAGAAATTCAATAAAAAATTATGCTCAATTAACCGCGGTTTTATCAGACTTAACAAGAAAGGATAATAAATTTAAATGGGATAATAAATGTGAGGAGGCATTTCAGGAACTCCAAGAATGTTTTTTCAAGAAACCATTACTTATACAGCCAGATTTTGACAAAGACTTTTATCTGAATATCGATGGCAGCATTCAGTCCATAGGAGGCGCTCTTTTACAATACAGAGAGGGAATTTTAAAACCGATTGCATATTTTAGCAGGAAATTATCGATACAGGAGCAAAAATACCCGGCCATGAAAATTGAATTACTTGTTATGCATCAGGGAATGAAATTTTTTAGGAATTTTCTTTTCGGACGAAAGTTTTTTGTGCTTTCTGACCATTTGCCTTTGGGACAGCATTTAAAAATACAAAACCCACCCAGCGTATTACAGAGGTGGCTTTTAGAAATATCTGAATACGACTATGAATTTATTCACGTTCCGGGTAAAGATAATTTATTAGCGGATTTTTTAAGTAGAGATGATTTTGAAAGTAAACAGACAGAGCAGAAAGAGGGAAAACAAAACATTGAGAATCCAAGGGGAGAAATTAACCTGATAGAACAAATTAAGGGAGAAAACACGGTGAAAAGAAATGGATATGTGAATGAGGATAGTGTCTATATTGCACAGGTAAACACAATAACAGAAATCCCGGCGTTAGATAGAATTTTAGATGAACAAATTAAAGATCCAAAATTAAAAATAATCAGAGAAAATTTACAAAATCGGAATTTTAAAGAGGGTAAACATTATGACACATTATATATTGACGAGGAAACTAATTTATTAATGCACGTAGGAAACTGGAAGGACAGACCTTGGAGAGACAATTTGAACAAAACTATAGTTATACCCAGAAATTTACAGAAAGAAATTTTAGCAATTACACACGTGACACATGCAGGGATTGATAAAACTTATAAACTATTATCGGACAGATATTTTTGGACGGGTGTGTACAGTGACACACAAAATTTTATTACATCTTGCGAACAGTGTAGAAAGAAAAAGGGAAAAAATCAGCCCGTTCCCCTGGGAAGAAATCCCATACCTGATGGGCCCGTGCAAATTTTGTCGACAGACATTTGCGGACCGTTTCAAACTAGCACTTCAAATAATAAATATGTGTTATCGGTGGTAGACCATTTCTCCAAACATATACAAATGTTTCCAATCCCAGATATTACGGCCACTACAGTTGCTGATAGACTCTTAAATTACTTTATGAATTGGGGATGTCCTAGGACAGTTTTATCGGACGCAGGCTCTCAGTTTACATCTAGTATACACCAAATTATGACAGAAAAACTCGGAATAGTTGCCAGAATAGCATCGGTACGTTCGCCATGGGTTAATGGTATAGTGGAGGTTACTAACAAACAATTGAAACACACCTTAGCGACATTAGCGGAGAATTCGCCATACTGGGATACTGCAGTACAATGCCACGTAGCTGTTTACAACGCGACAGTACATTCAAGCACCAAAGAAACACCAAACTTTCTTTTTTTTGGAAGAGACCTTCCAACCTTTTTTGAAACTAATGTAACAGAAAACAATACAGAAACAACATACCAGGATTACATATCAAAAAAAAATAACAGTGAGGAATAACGCATTCAAGGAGGCAAATAAAAATTTAATTCTCGCGAAAGAACGCCAAGAAAGTCAACAACTCCAGAGAGCTAAATTCAGGGATTTGGAAATCGGATCGAGGGTATTCATGGAAAATAATAATAATAAATATAAGAGAGGGAACCACACGGGACCTTATCGAGTAATTAATAGAATAAATAGATTTGTATATGAAATAAAACTTTGTGACAAACCAAATTCTAAAATCATAAAAGCCCACATAAATAGATTGAGGACTCTTCCCGACCGCAAACCGCATCTAAAAATGCCGTACATAAACAAATACAAGTCTCCTCTCCTTCCAACTCCTACAAGCGCGCAACAAAACTCTGAACCAAAACTGAAACAAGAAGCAAAAGACCGCGCCCAATATGAGAATTTTCCGCTCTTCATTTGGGATGAAGAGATAACACGGAATAGTCAAACCAGTTCACATAGCGCGAAGCCACAACACCCTAACGGAAACACTCTTACTCTTAAATCCACGAAACCGGTTACTGCAGAAGTGCAAAACGAAACAACGCAGAGCGCACAAGAGAATGCAATCATCCCTCCAAAAGACTCTCCGAACGCAAACATTCTTTCAGCAGGGGGGGGACTCAGACAGACATATCACGCTAGAAACGCAGGAGAATTTGGAACTTTCAGAACAGGAGGACTGTACACAAATTGAAGGAAACATGGATAAAGAGGCGGGAGAAATGGAACGGGATACACAAGTAGATAGGGGTTGTACACAAATGGAGCGGGGGAACACGCAAGGGAAGGATGAATCAGCACAAAATTTACAAGGGGACGGTATAAACAGTACAATTGGTTCACGCACAGTGCTTCTTCCAACACCGGTTAGGCCGAAACACAGATATGCTTTGAGATCTTTAAAGAATTTAAATTTAAATTGATTCAATTAAAGCACGAAAGAAATTTAAACATAGGTAAGAGCGCGGACAAACCGTAATTCAAATTTTTGAAAATATGCAACAAAGAAAACACACGGCATTCACAAAATGCAACGCGAAAGATGGAACGCAAATTTTAAATAAACATTGAATTATAAATAAAGGAAATTTTAAATAAACATTGGATTATAAATAAAGGAAATTTTAAATAAACATTGAATTATAAATTAAGGAAGTTTAAATAAATATTACATTAATTAAGAAATGGTAAACAAAGTGTGAAAAAAAAAAAAAAGAAGTTGAGGAAATGTTAAATAATTCTTACATTAATAAGATGAAAGTTTAAATAAATATGGAACTATAAATAGGGGGAATCTGAGATAAATAAAACATAAATATATCATTTAAGGAAATCGAGAAAGAAAAAAAAAAAAACCGTAAAATTTTAAAACAAAAGTAAACTTTCTCCACGCGCTCTTCATTTAATTAGTGGACTGATCAACCCTTATTAGATTAATACGCGAGAGGAAATAGGAAGTTGTTGTTTGAATAATTAGATAATTGGTAAATAAAAAAAAAAAAAAGAAAAACAAATTTTTTTCTAGTTTAAATAAATAAATAATTGGTAATTCAAAATAAAAGTTGTAATTTAAATAACTAAATAATGGGTAATTAAAAATAAAAAAAATTACAGTATAGAATGGATAGAGAACTTTAATTAAAAATCAAAATGCCAGTTCAAAGAAAATAGATAATTGTAATGAAAATAGACGCAAATTATAATTTAAAATGAATAGATAATTTTAATAAACATACGCGAATTATAGGTTAAATATAAAGCATTGAAAAAAAAAAAAAAAAGAGCGTTTCTACATATATTTTGTCACACATATAAATTTTTTTTTGAGAGAGAAAAACTTTCGAGGGGAACGCTAGACGACGGAGATTTTGGATTTAGGATTCACTTAACGGGAAATAACATGGTATAATAATAAAATAGAATGGAAGTACAGAATTAACACTAACCGCATTTTAATTAATCCTGGGAAATGCTTAATCCATAGGAGTCGCGAAACACGGACAATCACACACACTGCTACGCGCACAACTCGTCGTCCTAAACACTTTACACAACATGGCGGAAACGTGGACGAGAACATTTGTACCATTTTGCCAAAACGACATCGTCAAAAATTTGTACAGCTAATTGGCCATGGGAACTCATACGAAGAAATGCCCGTATTAGCCGCAGGCCAGAAAGGGGACCGCTTTCCAGGGAAAATGACACAATAGCAAGGACGTGTTGACCTTGTGTCCAAACAACATTTAAGGAATAGGATCTTGGGAGAATTGGGAAAAATACATTGGAACGAATGCTTTGGAGACTCGAATAAATGTTACATGAAGTTTGGAAGTTGAAAAGAGAAAGAGGTGAAACGAATTAATTCAGGAGACTTTGCATTCAATTACAAGGGATATATGAAAGGAAAATATACATTTTGGTATTCAAATATGGGATTAGAATTGAGTTAGATGATACTTGAGAGAAAATTGTTAATTATGTATGCATTGAGAGAATTTCAGTGAGTGATAAGATTTACGAAAAAATGTAAGTATGGTTTCATTAAGTGGGAAAGTGAATAATTTAATGAATTCGGGAAATTCCGTATCCAAGTATATTTTTTGGATTAAACCAGGTGATATGTGAAAGAAAATGTATATTTATGGATAGTGTAATATCGAATCGCAGGGGATTTATAAGAATTTCAGTAGGATGGTAAATAAATGATTACATGGGTTTTTTTTCTGTCATCTCACTTTGTAGGAAAATTTTAAAGTATTTTGCGGAAATTTTTGAACTTATATAAGTCTTTTTGATAGTATTTGAGAGGATAGTGTAATTGTTTAAGTATATTAGTATAAATGTGTACATGAGTTATATTTATGGCACGTTCAATTGAGAACACATGATGAGGTCAGAAAAATATAAATTGATAAGAGTGGTGAAGTTTAATGTATAGAGAGTGTAAGAATTTCAATATTTTAAGTATTGAATAAGATATCAAACTTAAGTGGATTGGATGTTAGATAAGAAGTGTATATAATGTAAAAAAAAAATATATATATATATACATAAGGTAGAGAAATGTAAAGTAAATGAATAGTAGAAATTTGAAAAATGTAAGTTTGAAGGGAGTATCAAATTTGAATAAAAAAAATGTATATATTATGTGGAAGGATTTAAAGTAGATAAATGGTTAGGATGTTAAATAAGAAATGTATATATATAATGTGGAAAAACATAAGGCAGAGAAATGTAAAATAAATAAATAGTAGGAATTTGAAAAATTTAAGTTTGAAGGGTGTATCAAATTTGAAAAAAAAATGTATATATTATAGGGAAGAATTTAAAGTAGATAAAGTATAGAAATTTCAATGGGGCAAATTTTGAGAATGTTAACAAATTTAAATGAGTTTGAAAAAAAAAAAAAAGAAGTTTTTTTTGTAATGTTTCGTGTGCCGGGTGACAAATTAAAATTATGGAAATTGAATTTGTAAAAAAATATACTTTGGTGAGTTGTAAGAGAGAGGAGAGTAATAATAAGTTGGCCTGAGTGTAATGTATGTGTATTGATTTGCTTAAACAAAACATGAAATAGCATACAGATCCTGTTGCCCAATGATTTCCAAGTGGTCAGCGATTCCGGTTACACAACCATTCCAGACAAACAACGATTCTCAAGTGGTCAGCGATTCAACAATTCCAGACAAACAACGATTCTCAAGTGGTCAGCGATTCAACAATCCCAGACAAACAACGATTCTCAAGTGGTCAGCGATTCAACAATTCCAGACAAACAACGATTCTCAAGTGGTCAGCGATTCAACAATCCCAGACAAACAACGATTCTCAAGTGGTCAGCGATTCAACAATTCCAGACGTGCAACGATTCCCAAACGGTCAACGATTCCTTACCCAGCAATTCCAGCGATTCATGTCCATTTCTGCAACAAGGCCAGTGTTTAATCATAAGGAGATAGTGTACACTCAATCGTACCATTACAAAGATGAACAGTTTAAACATTTTTCTTTACTATAAACTTTTCAAAAGACATTCCACGAATGCAGCTACAATGTTTCAGATACAGAATAACAATAAATCGAACTGATGCTTACAAAAAAAAAAAAACTTTCCAGGAACACTGTGATTTGTATTGGTGCAAAGAGTATTTGATATTTTGTTACCAGTAATATTTTTGTTGTACTGAAATGACTGATATATGTATATATAGTGTAATGTTACAGATGATTCAGTATTTGAGAGAGGAAGGCGATGATGTCACAGGTAACTCTGCCAGTGTGATGGTGAACCCGCAACTCGATAATTGGCTTTTTTCCCACCAAATGTTGGGGGGGGGGGAAGAAGGGTAATTGTTATATTGTAATTTTCAATTCCCAATATAACATTGCTATTTTGAAAGTGGAAGGGGATCTAAGAAGATGGTCCCTCATACAGCGAGACAATTCATATAACGTTCCCTTAGACACAGCTGGACCGGACGTAGTTCGAGAGTGAAAAAGGGAGCTTCTCGTATTCACGTCAACACTAGGTACTATATTAGACGAAAGGGGTTGAACCTCTTGACCCGAGAAGTCAATTAACTTCCTGATGGACATGGGAAAATGTTCGTGAGAACTTTCTGCTCGAAAAAGACAATACTCAAATATCTGATATTTCAAGGGGGGCTTCGGCCAGTTAGATAGCCGGAAGGCGGAGTTATGTATTTACGGAACCAATGAGAGTCTGGGGGCCTAAGAGAGAGGGGAGAGATGAAGAGAGACAAAAACTTTTAAAATTTGAAAATCGAGAAGGAGAGTTGAAGTTTGGAGAGTGCTAAAAAGGTGGTCGCACGAGCGCGACGAGAAGACAGATAGCCCATTCGGAGAAGTCCGGTTCCTCATGCCGATGTCAAGTTCCAGTCGACGGCGAACAACGAGGTAGGCAATTTCTTTACATGTATTTTGCACGAAGGTCAATGGCTCAGTATGCTCTCACCCTCTCTCTCTATTAATTATGAAAAGTGTTAGGAGCAAAAAAGATTTTTAGGCATTTGTAATTTTTACAGAAATTCAATAAAAAATTATGCTCAATTAACCGCGGTTTTATCAGACTTAACAAGAAAGGATAATAAATTTAAATGGGATAATAAATGTGAGGAGGCATTTCAGGAACTCCAAGAATGTTTTTTCAAGAAACCATTACTTATACAGCCAGATTTTGACAAAGACTTTTATCTGAATATCGATGGCAGCATTCAGTCCATAGGAGGCGCTCTTTTACAATACAGAGAGGGAATTTTAAAACCGATTGCATATTTTAGCAGGAAATTATCGATACAGGAGCAAAAATACCCGGCCATGAAAATTGAATTACTTGTTATGCATCAGGGAATGAAATTTTTTAGGAATTTTCTTTTCGGACGAAAGTTTTTTGTGCTTTCTGACCATTTGCCTTTGGGACAGCATTTAAAAATACAAAACCCACCCAGCGTATTACAGAGGTGGCTTTTAGAAATATCTGAATACGACTATGAATTTATTCACGTTCCGGGTAAAGATAATTTATTAGCGGATTTTTTAAGTAGAGATGATTTTGAAAGTAAACAGACAGAGCAGAAAGAGGGAAAACAAAACATTGAGAATCCAAGGGGAGAAATTAACCTGATAGAACAAATTAAGGGAGAAAACACGGTGAAAAGAAATGGATATGTGAATGAGGATAGTGTCTATATTGCACAGGTAAACACAATAACAGAAATCCCGGCGTTAGATAGAATTTTAGATGAACAAATTAAAGATCCAAAATTAAAAATAATCAGAGAAAATTTACAAAATCGGAATTTTAAAGAGGGTAAACATTATGACACATTATATATTGACGAGGAAACTAATTTATTAATGCACGTAGGAAACTGGAAGGACAGACCTTGGAGAGACAATTTGAACAAAACTATAGTTATACCCAGAAATTTACAGAAAGAAATTTTAGCAATTACACACGTGACACATGCAGGGATTGATAAAACTTATAAACTATTATCGGACAGATATTTTTGGACGGGTGTGTACAGTGACACACAAAATTTTATTACATCTTGCGAACAGTGTAGAAAGAAAAAGGGAAAAAATCAGCCCGTTCCCCTGGGAAGAAATCCCATACCTGATGGGCCCGTGCAAATTTTGTCGACAGACATTTGCGGACCGTTTCAAACTAGCACTTCAAATAATAAATATGTGTTATCGGTGGTAGACCATTTCTCCAAACATATACAAATGTTTCCAATCCCAGATATTACGGCCACTACAGTTGCTGATAGACTCTTAAATTACTTTATGAATTGGGGATGTCCTAGGACAGTTTTATCGGACGCAGGCTCTCAGTTTACATCTAGTATACACCAAATTATGACAGAAAAACTCGGAATAGTTGCCAGAATAGCATCGGTACGTTCGCCATGGGTTAATGGTATAGTGGAGGTTACTAACAAACAATTGAAACACACCTTAGCGACATTAGCGGAGAATTCGCCATACTGGGATACTGCAGTACAATGCCACGTAGCTGTTTACAACGCGACAGTACATTCAAGCACCAAAGAAACACCAAACTTTCTTTTTTTTGGAAGAGACCTTCCAACCTTTTTTGAAACTAATGTAACAGAAAACAATACAGAAACAACATACCAGGATTACATATCAAAAAAAAATAACAGTGAGGAATAACGCATTCAAGGAGGCAAATAAAAATTTAATTCTCGCGAAAGAACGCCAAGAAAGTCAACAACTCCAGAGAGCTAAATTCAGGGATTTGGAAATCGGATCGAGGGTATTCATGGAAAATAATAATAATAAATATAAGAGAGGGAACCACACGGGACCTTATCGAGTAATTAATAGAATAAATAGATTTGTATATGAAATAAAACTTTGTGACAAACCAAATTCTAAAATCATAAAAGCCCACATAAATAGATTGAGGACTCTTCCCGACCGCAAACCGCATCTAAAAATGCCGTACATAAACAAATACAAGTCTCCTCTCCTTCCAACTCCTACAAGCGCGCAACAAAACTCTGAACCAAAACTGAAACAAGAAGCAAAAGACCGCGCCCAATATGAGAATTTTCCGCTCTTCATTTGGGATGAAGAGATAACACGGAATAGTCAAACCAGTTCACATAGCGCGAAGCCACAACACCCTAACGGAAACACTCTTACTCTTAAATCCACGAAACCGGTTACTGCAGAAGTGCAAAACGAAACAACGCAGAGCGCACAAGAGAATGCAATCATCCCTCCAAAAGACTCTCCGAACGCAAACATTCTTTCAGCAGGGGGGGGACTCAGACAGACATATCACGCTAGAAACGCAGGAGAATTTGGAACTTTCAGAACAGGAGGACTGTACACAAATTGAAGGAAACATGGATAAAGAGGCGGGAGAAATGGAACGGGATACACAAGTAGATAGGGGTTGTACACAAATGGAGCGGGGGAACACGCAAGGGAAGGATGAATCAGCACAAAATTTACAAGGGGACGGTATAAACAGTACAATTGGTTCACGCACAGTGCTTCTTCCAACACCGGTTAGGCCGAAACACAGATATGCTTTGAGATCTTTAAAGAATTTAAATTTAAATTGATTCAATTAAAGCACGAAAGAAATTTAAACATAGGTAAGAGCGCGGACAAACCGTAATTCAAATTTTTGAAAATATGCAACAAAGAAAACACACGGCATTCACAAAATGCAACGCGAAAGATGGAACGCAAATTTTAAATAAACATTGAATTATAAATAAAGGAAATTTTAAATAAACATTGGATTATAAATAAAGGAAATTTTAAATAAACATTGAATTATAAATTAAGGAAGTTTAAATAAATATTACATTAATTAAGAAATGGTAAACAAAGTGTGAAAAAAAAAAAAAAGAAGTTGAGGAAATGTTAAATAATTCTTACATTAATAAGATGAAAGTTTAAATAAATATGGAACTATAAATAGGGGGAATCTGAGATAAATAAAACATAAATATATCATTTAAGGAAATCGAGAAAGAAAAAAAAGAAAAACAGTAAAATTTTAAAACAAAAGTAAACTTTCTCCACGCGCTCTTCATTTAATTAGTGGACTGATCAACCCTTATTAGATTAATACGCGAGAGGAAATAGGAAGTTGTTGTTTGAATAATTAGATAATTGGTAAATAAAAAAAAAAAAAAGAAAAACAAATTTTTTTCTAGTTTAAATAAATAAATTTTTAGTTTAAATAATAAATTTTTTTCTAGTTTAAATTTTTTGGATTAAACCAGGTGATATGTGAAAGAAAATGTATATTTATGGATAGTGTAATATCGAATCGCAGGGGATTTATAAGAATTTCAGTAGGATGGTAAATAAATGATTACATGGGTTTTTTTTCTGTCATCTCACTTTGTAGGAAAATTTTAAAGTATTTTGCGGAAATTTTTGAACTTATATAAGTCTTTTTGATAGTATTTGAGAGGATAGTGTAATTGTTTAAGTATATTAGTATAAATGTGTACATGAGTTATATTTATGGCACGTTCAATTGAGAACACATGATGAGGTCAGAAAAATATAAATTGATAAGAGTGGTGAAGTTTAATGTATAGAGAGTGTAAGAATTTCAATATTTTAAGTATTGAATAAGATATCAAACTTAAGTGGATTGGATGTTAGATAAGAAGTGTATATAATGTAAAAAAAAAATATATATATATATACATAAGGTAGAGAAATGTAAAGTAAATGAATAGTAGAAATTTGAAAAATGTAAGTTTGAAGGGAGTATCAAATTTGAATAAAAAAAATGTATATATTATGTGGAAGGATTTAAAGTAGATAAATGGTTAGGATGTTAAATAAGAAATGTATATATATAATGTGGAAAAACATAAGGCAGAGAAATGTAAAATAAATAAATAGTAGGAATTTGAAAAATTTAAGTTTGAAGGGTGTATCAAATTTGAAAAAAAAATGTATATATTATAGGGAAGAATTTAAAGTAGATAAAGTATAGAAATTTCAATGGGGCAAATTTTGAGAATGTTAACAAATTTAAATGAGTTTGAAAAAAAAAAAAAAGAAGTTTTTTTTGTAATGTTTCGTGTGCCGGGTGACAAATTAAAATTATGGAAATTGAATTTGTAAAAAAATATACTTTGGTGAGTTGTAAGAGAGAGGAGAGTAATAATAAGTTGGCCTGAGTGTAATGTATGTGTATTGATTTGCTTAAACAAAACATGAAATAGCATACAGATCCTGTTGCCCAATGATTTCCAAGTGGTCAGCGATTCCGGTTACACAACCATTCCAGACAAACAACGATTCTCAAGTGGTCAGCGATTCAACAATTCCAGACAAACAACGATTCTCAAGTGGTCAGCGATTCAACAATCCCAGACAAACAACGATTCTCAAGTGGTCAGCGATTCAACAATTCCAGACAAACAACGATTCTCAAGTGGTCAGCGATTCAACAATCCCAGACAAACAACGATTCTCAAGTGGTCAGCGATTCAACAATTCCAGACGTGCAACGATTCCCAAACGGTCAACGATTCCTTACCCAGCAATTCCAGCGATTCATGTCCATTTCTGCAACAAGGCCAGTGTTTAATCATAAGGAGATAGTGTACACTCAATCGTACCATTACAAAGATGAACAGTTTAAACATTTTTCTTTACTATAAACTTTTCAAAAGACATTCCACGAATGCAGCTACAATGTTTCAGATACAGAATAACAATAAATCGAACTGATGCTTACAAAAAAAAAAAAACTTTCCAGGAACACTGTGATTTGTATTGGTGCAAAGAGTATTTGATATTTTGTTACCAGTAATATTTTTGTTGTACTGAAATGACTGATATATGTATATATAGTGTAATGTTACAGATGATTCAGTATTTGAGAGAGGAAGGCGATGATGTCACAGGTAACTCTGCCAGTGTGATGGTGAACCCGCAACTCGATAATTGGCTTTTTTCCCACCAAATGTTGGGGGGGGGGGAAGAAGGGTAATTGTTATATTGTAATTTTCAATTCCCAATATAACATTGCTATTTTGAAAGTGGAAGGGGATCTAAGAAGATGGTCCCTCATACAGCGAGACAATTCATATAACGTTCCCTTAGACACAGCTGGACCGGACGTAGTTCGAGAGTGAAAAAGGGAGCTTCTCGTATTCACGTCAACACTAGGTACTATATTAGACGAAAGGGGTTGAACCTCTTGACCCGAGAAGTCAATTAACTTCCTGATGGACATGGGAAAATGTTCGTGAGAACTTTCTGCTCGAAAAAGACAATACTCAAATATCTGATATTTCAAGGGGGGCTTCGGCCAGTTAGATAGCCGGAAGGCGGAGTTATGTATTTACGGAACCAATGAGAGTCTGGGGGCCTAAGAGAGAGGGGAGAGATGAAGAGAGACAAAAACTTTTAAAATTTGAAAATCGAGAAGGAGAGTTGAAGTTTGGAGAGTGCTAAAAAGGTGGTCGCACGAGCGCGACGAGAAGACAGATAGCCCATTCGGAGAAGTCCGGTTCCTCATGCCGATGTCAAGTTCCAGTCGACGGCGAACAACGAGGTAGGCAATTTCTTTACATGTATTTTGCACGAAGGTCAATGGCTCAGTATGCTCTCACCCTCTCTCTCTATTAATTATGAAAAGTGTTAGGAGCAATAAAGGTTTTATGGGATTTAATTAGGCAATTGTGTAATGTATGCCTCACGTGAAGTAGATGTTGATAAAGGAGATCTATCAGTATATGATTTGAAATATTGGTTCCGCGGCATGATTGTAAAATTAAATGAGTTGATACGAGGTCTGGAATCTTAAACATGCATTGTGGAATTGTTGAATTTATCAAATATTAGTAATGGTTATCGCATAAATAAATGTTTATTTACTTTTGTTTAAAATATGTCTCTTCATTTTTAGTTTCTTATTAGATGTATTTTAATTTACTCCACTTTACGAGATCGGTCTATATAGCGTCAATACCTGACGTGTGATGACTCACATATCAGTGTGTGTGTGTGTGTGTGTGTGTGTGTGTGTGAAAGTATGTGTGTGTGTGTGCGTGTGTGTGTGTCAGTGAGTCTGTGGAGACGATAACGGACGAACGAATGGACCGATTCGAACGAAATTTGGTACAAAAATCGCAATACGTAAACACTGGAAGCCTATTGTTTTTAAACGTAATCGAATGTTTAGAACCCTCCCCCTAAATTTTCGAGTGAAATTTTGAAAAAATCGTCAAAAAATCAAAACCGCTAATAAAGTTACGCAAATAGATATTTCTTATGTAATTTTCCATTAGAAAACGATTAACATAAATTTTAGAACGCTAACATGAACCGTTCTCGAGATATTGCACATTTAAAAAAAATTTATCAAAAAGTCATTTAAAATAACAAAAATATATTTTCTATTGAGAAACATGTTCACTTTTCATATGTTTTACCATGCGATAAATTTTGTGACATCATTCTCGTGGATCTAGCTCGTTCCATTAATGAGAAAAGATACTTCGAGTAATACTTTTGTATTTGAACGCCAATAGTCATTTATCTGCTATAAGAATAACTTATTTCTCCGTCACTAGAGCTTGGCGAGATTTTGGCGACGTATTTGGCGGAATGTCGCCAATAAGCGACTTTTTGAAATGTTGTTAAATTAACGAAAATCTCGCCAAATGGATTAAAATGACGCTAAATCAATGAAAATGACGACTAATTGTCGAAAATTCAATATCTTGGAGAGAATATAAGTATCTACTATAAGAAAAACCTATTTCTTTTACTGTAAAAGTTGTAAATTCAATGCATTATATAAGGAAAGTCATGTGTTGCCCACATCAGATTTTTTTTAATATCACGAACAAGTTCAGACAAACGAATATCGAGTGTACATTTTGTACTACAAATATAAAACTTATAATTATTCTATACTGATCATGGACATTATGTTGTCCGAAAGCGCTATAGCTATTTGAAATACCCTAATTCTGACAAAACAAGGAAAATTATTTACGTTTTTAACCCTTTACAACATAGTTGAAAAGTGTTTATGATTTTGTTCATTCTGTCTGTCCGTTCGCACGATAACTGCCGTAAAGATGACTTCATCAAAATCAAATTTTAGTATGTTTTTCAGACTGTCTGTGGGACCTCTGGGAATATAAATGAATAATATCACCCAATTAGTTTTGGATTGAACTCGGGTTGAAAAAATGAAATACATTGAACCCTATGAGACCTAATTATTTAAACATTTTTTAAGCGAATTTAAAATGCACAAATTGCTTCGAAAATTTTTGAAAATATTCAAGTTATCCCATAAAATATATAAAAAAATTTCAGTAAAATATGTTAGGTAGTTTTTTAAATAAAAATTATTTAATATAGGGAGAAAAACAAATTCATTTAAATTCTGACTTTTGCTATATCCTCCAGAAAGAAAAAATACATATATTACATAATAAATATCTTTCCAAGAGTTTTGTTATTTTTTTGTATAAGAGAGGTTTCACATTTTAAAAATAAATATGTTAGATAACAATTTCCCAAATTTTTAAATAAAATAAATTATTATAGTATTGTGATGAATAAAACGATTGGAAAAATGTTTATGAATGAAATGCTGCTTTTGTATAGTGACGATTTATAGTTGGATAACGTCATTTGAATAAAGTTCATTTGTTTTCGATAAAGTTTTCAAATATAATAAATTATTGTAGTATTATGATAATTTTAAAAATATTACCGATGAATGTGTCGAATTTTAGAGATGTTTAAACCAGGCAATTTATATTTCAATGCCATCATTTGAATGAAGTTAATTTTCTTCGATTAAGTTTTCAAATATAGTAAATTAATGTAGTATTGTGATAATTTTAAAAATATTACCGAGGAATGTATCGCATTTTAGAGATGTTTATATAAAATTGCATTGAAGTTGGAAAGTGTTTTATAATCAATGTTTTATGCATGATTGAGATTTCTTTTTATCTATTAGACTCGGGGGTATAAGCGTGCAAAATGTTTGCATTTTTCGTAATGCTCCGTTTTTTCTGCCATAGAAATCCCAACCTTAGATATTATTCATAATAATTATTATATTCACATTACACTCTAACATTGCTACTTGAAAATTCATTTTCTGGTTTTAGTAAAGTATTTTGTTTATGACAGAATGTGTGGGTAAAATATGCAACGTTTTATGTACCGAGAAAAAAGCTGAAACGTGTTTAGATTGTGAAAAATCTGATGTGGGCAGCACATGACTTTCCTTATATAATGCAATGAATGTACTACTTTTATAGTTATAAAAATGTTATTCTTATAGCAGATACTTATATTCTTTACAAGATTTGAATTTTCTTCAATGAGTCTTCATTTTCATTGAGTTAGCGTCATTTTTATCCATTTGGCGAGATTTTCGTTAATTTGGCAACATTTAAAAAAGTCGCCATGTTGGCGACATTCCGCCAAATTCGTCACAAGAATCTCGAGAAGCGTTATGGACGAAGAAATAAGTTATAGCAGATTGCCGTTCAAATACAAAAGTATTACTCAAAGTATCTTTTCTCGTGAATGGAACGAGCTAGATCCACGAGAATGCTGTCACCCAATTTATCGCATGATATTACATATGAAAAGTGAACATGTTTCATAACAGTTAATATATTTTTTTAATTTATGGGATTTTCTGATAAATTTATTTCAAAAATGTGCAATATCTCGAGAACAGTTCATTCTAGCGTTCTAAAATTTATGTCAATCGTTTTCTAAGGAAAAATTACATAAGAAATGTTTATTTGCGTAACATTATTAAAGGTTTTGATTTTTTGATAATTTTTTCAAAATTTCACTTGAAAAATTTAAGGGGGTTCTGAACATTTGATTGTATTTTAGAACAATAGGCTTCTAGTATTCACGGATTCTGATTTTCGTACCAAATTTCAATTGAATCGCTCCATTCGTTCGTGAGATATCGTCTCCATAGACTCTCTCTCTCTCTCTCACACACACACACACAATCACAAAAAGGTTCGATTCGTAATCAGAGATGCTTGAAACGAGCTCTCCCGTCGAAAACTCGAATTCGAATTTCATAATGCTTTCCTTTGTACATGTATGTATAAGGAAAGTAAAAACATTGTAGCACGTCTTTAGACAATGGGGTTCACGCAAGACGATGAAATTTTTTTATATATTTTAAAAATACGTCCGATATTGAGCGACACAATTACACATTTCTTACAGCAACAAAATATTCTTATGTTTCATGGCCTGAAATGTTTCAATGATTTTTTAGTATGCTATTTGACGTTTATGGTTGGGTACCCGGCTGAAATCGGAGCATTACGAAAGATATAAACACTTTAGATGCTTATATATTAGAATCTAATAGTTAAAATTATTAACAAATAAATTAGATAAAAATACAAGAATTTTTTTGTCGGAAATACGGCACAATTTGTAAATATACAAAAATTATTTCAATATTTTAAACTATTTTTGCGAAAAGAAAAAACAGTTTCTGCCCAGTGCGAGTTTTCGTTTCACGTTGCTTACTCTCACTCGAAATACCTAGGAAACTATAAGAGATAAATATAAACAGTAATGGTTAAAAATGTTCGGCAGAAAATACCCGTTTGCAGACCAATATATTTTTTTTTTACAAAGCTCTTACAGTTTTCGAATACTGGTCTTGTCAAGTTGAAAACAAAAATGATAATTATTTTGTTATTACAAATTAGGATGCTTATGTTTCGAAAACTAAAAGTGCTAGTTATAAATAGTAATTAAGTAATTTATAGCTCTTTATAAGCCCTATAAGGATATATAATTTTAATTTAGATTGCGTTTTTCGTGTTTGGAATTATATTGGCTATAATTTCGTTAGAACTATTTTGAAAATATGATTAATGTCAATACTTTAATATTTTGAACTATCTTGATTTTACAGATGTTATTCAATCAGAACGTTTCGACCCCATCGGCCTGGAGCCGAAACACTAAGCCGACACACCGGTTTCTTTTTTATCTGTGATAACCTGAGGGCAAACGACAATTTGTAGAAACATCTAAGACAATAAGTATTATATGCCTCCTCCACTGAGATTTAAATTGGGTGGCACTTCCCGCCCGTCCAAACAGATACCTTACATCTTCAGGTAGGTCAGACAGTCTGGCTCGAACAAAGAACAACAATAATAAATATTATATATAAAGATAATAGGATGTAATGAAAGAACAAATTTATCTGTAGGATGGTCAAAATTGCACTACGCACATTATGAGTTTATTATATTGACTTATTCGTGAATATTATTATCTCTATGCTATTTTACTAGGGAAAAGTATTAGAGCTATAATTTGTTTAACTAATTCAAAATTTGCTCATCTCCTCTATGCACGAGTTCTCCAGTTGAGGAGAAATACTTACAGTAACTTTGATGTCATGCAAATGGAATTTTATAAAGATTTAGTTTTTCCTATTTAAATACTTAAATCATATTTGGCATCATGGTGCTATGATCTCATATATTCCCCCTGCAGATCGATAAATTTAATATCGATGCCAACGTAAAAAATCTGATGTGGGCAGCACATGACTTTCCCTGCAGGCTTATATATCCACGTTCTCTTTATTTTAATTAAATTTAATTCACTTTTAATTCAATTTTCGTTCACATTTGGTAACTGGACTTATTTTCAAAGATGGTGTAGAGAAAATACGAAAAAACTGAAATATCTCGAGAACGGCTAGTTCTAGTGTAATGGGGTTGGTCTTATTCTTTTCTTCGTTAGAAAGTACGTATGAAACAATCATTTAATGGATATAGTTGAGCATATGTAGTTTTTTATTTTAGATTTTGGCGATTTTTGCGGGCCATTTTGCAAAAAAAGACAAGTTATTTTTTTCCGAATCGTACCAAAATCTAATCAGCAGGGTAACCAACAAGTGACTTATCTACCGAATTTTGTGAAATTCGGTCCATTAGTTTTTAAGCTAGAGTGGATACAAGCTTTTGCGGGCCATTTCGCAAAAAAAAGGGCTGTTTTTCTTTTCTCCTGAATCGTACCCAAATCTAATCAGCACCAGATTCGCCTACAAGTGATTTACCTACCAAATTTTATGAAATTCGGTCCATTAGTTTTTAGTTAGAGTGGATATAAAATCTGCACAGACAGACAGACACACAGACAGACACACACACACAGACGTCAAGCTAAAAATAGTTTTTTCGTATTCTAGAGGTCTCGAAACGTGTAGATCCGTCGAAAACTCGAGTTGCGAGTTTCGGCATGATTCCAATACTTTCCCTATACATTACCATGTATTGCAGGGAAAGTAAAAGCAAAATAAGAATTACTTTATTTATGTATTCAGAAACTTCACATTTTAGGTGCCGGAAACTTCGTAGTGATTTAAACCAGTTACCAGGGAATTCGATGAAATGTAACAAGGCCGAAAACTAGAATACGTGTTTTTCGTTTTAATACGTTTTGACTACGACAGAAACGTTAGGATTACGCCCTCATTGCATATAACAACCTCCATGGGCTGATTTTGCGTTTTACCGAAAATTAGCGCAAAGTAAGTCTATGAATAATACCCAATTTTTAGATGATGATTAATTCTAACTTTGGGAACACCCTCTATCGGCGCATGAACTGCGCTGATGCAGCTTCGTTTAGCCTTCTCAGTACACTCCTTGGTAGGACTGAAATTGTCAGCTTCTATAATGGCTCACAAAATCGTGGCTTATAGCATGTCTTTTGCTGCAATTTCAGATATAGGTTACACTATGTTCCCGAACGCAAAATAAGAGCATAATCTTTACTTTGATAACACCCATTACGGGCGAGTTCTGTGACTACTAACACGAAAGTTCCCTTGGTCCTACGCATTACATAGAATATATGAATCTTTAATTCACAGCGAAACTAACCTTTTATAAGGTTTAATAATTTTGCTTATAATTAGCAACATTTATCTTTCAATTAACAGTAAACTCTAGGGTTCCGTACTGATTGGATGGACTTATCGGCAGTTATTACAGGCACGCATGGCTTGGTGCGATAACAGGTGTATTCAACCAGAAACTTAACATTACATTCAAGTGATAATTACCATTTCTACTTGAGCGTGGTTAAATTTTAAATTAAATACTGTTTCAGTATTAGTTCAACATGTTTTAACATAATGAAAGCGTCATTCCCTTGAAACTGAATAGGAACAATTTATCTGTTAGATATATACGCACACATAAAGAGAGAGGCGATGAAAGCTTAGAATTTGCAAAGTAAATCTCACATAGCATATGAGTATTTAGTTTAAAAATATTATAAAACTAGCAGCATACCCGTTCTTCGTACGGAGTATATAATATACAGAAACGTATAATTCGAAATCATGTGCAAATTCTGTTAAAATATTAAATTTATTGCTCCTAAAGAGAAGTTTAAGAATATCTGTTCTCACTATGCAAAATTATCTTCACGGGTAGATCTGGAATAAAACATCTTGGCCCCTTTTGTAAGGAAATTTACAAAAAAAGAAAAAGGAATTGAATCAATATATACAACCCTGTACTACTTATGTTGCTGCAGATTAGAAAATATGGCAGTGTGTTAGTAGAAGATTACCCGTATTACAATATGAGTCTCAAAAATATTTGCCAAAATAAAAGAGATGACGTAATAAATTGAAAATATCAATAATCTCCGTACTCTTTATATAAGAAGGTCGTAATTGATTCCAATATATGCCAATATATATCAAAACATATGCCAATATACCTGTACTACTTATATTATCGTAGATTAGAAGATATACCCGTGTATTTGTGGACGAGGTTGTACAATGAGTTTAAACAATTTTTGTTGCAATAAAACAATTGCATAATAACTTGAAAATATCACTAATTCCTGAATCAATAATCCCCTAAAATATCAATAATAATAACGTTTAAATCTGAAGACCGTAATTGATATTATCCAGTCAAAAATGCTAAAAGAAAAATCAAATATTTTTTTCTAAAATATATTTTATATCCATTTATTTATTATTCAAATCGAAAAAATAATAATTAAAATTAACAGATAAATTTAATTGAATTGCGTTTCTGAGTAACATGATATAAGATAGAATCTTCCTCATAAACTGCGAAATTAAATAACCAATTTGATTTCTTTATACTTTTCATTGTTCAGTAAAAGCTTGTGAAATATAAACCATGGAGATAGATTTCCCATTTAAATCATGTTTCAAATAATTCATGTTTTCAGAAAGTGACTAATTGGCGCAAAAAATCTCCCATCAAACTCAGAGATAAAGTTTTAATTCACTTTCAAACGATTTTCAAGCTTTTCGTTTGGATAAACAACGGAGTTAGAGAGTAGAACTCCCAGGAAAAAGTTTCGTTTTTCATAAATATCTCGATGACCCCTGGTCTTAGAGACTCGAAACTTGGGCTACATTTATGGGGGCTATTTTAAGGCCATCCACAAAATTTCATCAAATTTGATTCAGCAGTTCTTCCGTGATACTGAGACAAACGAAAATTTTGTTTTTTACTAATATTTCGAGAACCACTGATCGTAGAAACTCCAAACATGGACTAAATTTTAAGTGTGACTATTTTCAGGCTATCCACAAAATTTCATCAAATTCGGTTCAGCCGTTCTTCCGTGATGACGAGACAGACAGGCAGACAGACAGACAGACAGACAGATAGACATATTTTCAATTTTATTTGTATAGACTAGCAGTATACCGGTTCTTCATACGAAATATATAATATAAAGAAACTTAAAATACACAATTATGTGCAAATTCCTATAGTGTTCTAAATGGCATTGTTATTCAAAACATTATATTAAATATTTAATTTAATTCTCCTAAAATGAAATATGAGAATCTATGTTATCGTTATACAAAATTCTCTTCGCAGGCAGATCTGAAGAAATATCCTGGTCCAGTTTGTAAACATATTTACAAAAACTATGAAATTAGATAAATATACAGGGTGTCCTCAAAACATTGACCTCGGCTTTTATTCTTTAAATATTGATCTTAGATATATAGTATAATAAATTACAAAGTTGCGCAAAAAAAAAAAAAGAATTTTATGAAATCGATTAAAATTTTCAAGAGAATTAAATTTTAAGAAAAACAAAATTTAAATTTTTATACGATTCCCGTACAAAGACATTTCCAATGAGTAAAATGTGCCCCATACATTAATAAGGTGATGTACAAAATTTCAGCATTTTATCTTAAAAAGTCTCAGAGATGTGAAAAGGCAAAATGCTGACATAAACCACTTTTCAATGTATCGACATGGGTTCTCAGAGGGGAAAAATCATGTCGGCAGATCGCGTTTCAGGGGTCATATACAAATTACGAAAGAAAACAATGATTATATAAATAAATAATAATTTTGCTATTTATTGGTACAAAAGTATCTGCACTGTGTAGAAATAATAACTTTACACAAAGATTACAAAGCTTGTTCAAAATGTTTCCCATCCATGCCAAAGATCCATTAAAGATAAGAAGCAGATATTATTTGCCTATGATACATTTCTGCGTTGCGTCATTTGCACTGTTGCTGTAAAAATTTACATTTTAATTTGTGATTAATCCCCCACCAAATTTGTTTAAACATATCTCTGGCACTTTTTATGATAAAATGCTGAAATTGTGTACATTACCTTATTAGTGTATGGGGCACATTTTACTCATTGGAAATATTTTTGTACGGGGCCCGTATAAAAATTTAAATTCTGTAGTTCTTCAAATTTAATCTCCTGAAAATTTTTATCGATTTCATAAAATTCTGTACCTTTTTTTACGCAACTTTGTACTTTATTATATACGTCTAAGATCAATATTTAAGGAATAAAAGCCGAGGTCAATGTTTTTGGGACACCCTGTATACCCAAATGAAAGCGCTATGAAATTGGATCAACATATGAGAAAATGAAAGAGCTAAATTGGTATTATCCGTTGTCATTATTAAGTTCAGCGCTATTCGAACTGATAAATTTAAACCTAATTTTTTAAGTCAGGCTGGGGTTTATACATTGTCCCACTTGTTTCTCTTGATCATGCTTATGAGTTTAAACTTAGTTAAGTATTAGGCATTCTATATGTATTAGATTAACTGAGTATGCCCACGATATTAAAGATGAAAAAATTATCCACTGCTTTATCCCAATCTGTTCAAAATGAACAATGTGTTTAATGTGTTTAATGTGTTTTATTTTAATGCTCAGTAATAACCCTAAAAATATTTTACTTTATGGATCCTTGTTCATTTATCTTTCTGGATTTTATTTGAAATTTTGACCTCGTACAAGAGCATAATTTTGCCTGGCGTCATATTCCCGATTCTATAAACGTTCAAGAGTTATCTAAATAGATAAATACTTGAATTTTAAATTACTAAAAGGCATATGACAGAATTCAAAATTTGCAAAACATTACCTCCCATTTAAAGTCATTTTTATCAATTTGGCACGTTATAAATACCGGTTCCGGACATAATCCCGACAGCCGAAATCCCGACAAGCCAGAATCCCGACAGGGTCGAAATCCCGACAATAACTTGGCATTCTGTGGTAAAGCACCAAATTATTTTTGTAACCAAGATTTTGGAACTGTGGAACATACAATCTATGAATGTATACCCTATGGGATGTAAACAGGACTCAATTTTTTCCGAAGAACTTTAAACAAGTTAACATTGTTGGACTTATGTAAGGGAACTATTGCTGGAAAGGTATAGTACTTATTGTTTCCAGTTTACTAAACATGGAAATGGATAGTTAAGCATTATTACTTTCCTTATATACATTGTACGTATAATGTATAAGGAAAGTATTGTGACGGGATCGAAAATTCGAATTCGAGTTTTCGACGGGAGAACACATTTCAAGCATCCCTGATCACGAATCGAACATTTTTGAGGTAATGTCTGTGTGTGTGTGTGAAAGTATGTGTGTGTATGTGCGTGTGTGTGTGAAAGTATGTGTGTGTATGTGCGTGTGTGTGTGTTAATGAATCTGTGGAGACGATATCTCACGAATGAATGAAGTGATTCGAATGAACTTTGGTACAAAAATTACAATCCGTGCATACTGGAAGCCTATATTGTATTGTTTTAAACACAATCGAATGTTCTGAACTATCCTAAATTTTCGGGTGAAATTTTCAAAAAATCATCAAAAAATCAAAACCTTTCATTAAGTTACGCAAATAGACATTTCTTATGTAATTTTTCCTTAAAAAACGATTGACATAAATTTTAGAACGCATGGACCGTTCTCGAGATATTGCACATTTTTCAAATAAATTAATCAAAAAATCCCATAAATTGAAAAAAAAATATTAATTGTTGGGAAACATGTTCACTTTTCATATGTAATATCATGCGATAAGTTTGGGACATCATTCTCGTGGATCTAGCTCGTTCCATTCATGAGAAACGATACTTTGAGTAATACTTTTGTATTTGAACACCAATAGTCATATCTGCTATAAGATTAACTTATTTCTTCGTCCATAACACTTGGAGAGATTTCGCCTACGAATTTTGCGGAATGTCGCCAACTTGGAGACTTTTTTAAATACTGCCAAATTAACGAAAATCTCACGACATTTGATAATGAAAATGACGATAATGACGAATATTCAATATCTTGAAAAGAATATAAGTATCTACATACTATAAGAATAACCTATTTTATTTTCACTGTAAAAGTAATAAATTCATTGCATTATATAAGAAAAGTCATATGCTGCTTTTATAGTATTTATTGATAAAATGATTTTGAAGTATTTATTTATTTATGAATTGTGAAAATGTAAATAGTTGGAAATTTGTAAAGCAATTAGAACTATGTTATTGATTGAAATTAATTATGTATATTGATTTGGACTGGATTTGATATGATTGTTTAGATTAATATGAAGCATTGTAATATTATGCAATCCAAAGTATGGGTATTTTATGTTTGTGTGTTGGATTGTCTCAATAAAGTTGTTAGGGCCAAAGTCAGAGGGTGACTCCTTACAGGTTTTAGTGAGCTTGTTTCCCACTTTTGCGGTTTTGTTTTGTGCCACCCACTGTCTCGCTAACGGCCTTTTTGCTCTGACTTCTTGAGGGGCAAGCCACTGGCAGGTTATGTTTCCGGGGAGGGTGGTTTCGCCTGCTTTTGCCGGCGATGTCTAGGTCTCCTAAGTGCTCCTAATCTTGGAAAGAATATAAGTATCTACTATAAGAATAACATTTTTTTAACTGTAAAAGTAGTAAATTCATTGCATTATATAAGGAAAGTCATGTGTTGCCCACATCAGATTTTTACTTTCCTTATATACATAATGTATAAGGAAAGTATAGTATTGTGACAGGGTCGAAAATTCGAATTCGAGTTTTCGACGGGAGAGCACGTTTCAAGCATCCCTGATCACGAATCAAACATTTTCGAAGTGATGTCTGTGTGTGTGTGTGTGTGTGTGTCAATGAGTCTGTGGAGACGATAACTGACGAACGAATGGACCGATTCGAACGAAAGTTGGTACAAAAATCACAATCGTTAAACACTGGAAGCCTATTGTTTTTATACGCAATCGAGAGTTCAGAACCCCTTAAATTTTCGAGTGAAATTTTGAAAAAATCGTCAAAAAATCAAAATCGCTTATAAAGTTACGCAAATAGACATTTCTTATGTAATTTTTCATTAGAAAACGATTGACATAAATTTTAGAACCCTAACATGAACTGTTCTCGAGATATTGCACATTTTAAAAAAAAATTATCAAAAAGTCATATAAAAAATATTTCCTATTGAGAAACATGTTCACTTTTCATATGTAGTACCATGCGATCAATTTGGTGACATTATTCTCGTGGATCTAGCTCGTTCCATTCATGAAAAAAGATACTTTGAGTAATACTTTGTTTTTGAACGCCAATAGTCATTTATCTGCTGTAAGAATAACTTATTTCTTCGTCCATAACGCTTGTCTAGATTTTGGCTTCGAAAAAGTCGTCAACTTGGCGACTTTTTTAAATGTTGCTAAATTAACGAAAAACTCGCCAAATGGATAAAAATGTCGCTAAATAAATGACGACTCATTGATGATGACGACATGGAAAATGACGACTCATTGACGAAAATTCAATATCTTGGAAAGAATGTAAATAACTACTATAAAAATAATCTATTTCTTTTTACTGTAAAAGTAGTAAATTCATTGCATTATAATAAGGAAAGTCATGTGTTGCCCACATCAGATTTTTTTTAACTGTACTTTTAAATTATACACTTGAAGACCTCCATTGCATCTGCTGTATAAAACTACATTCATGTTAGGTAAAAATAACTTTGTGTATAACCTTGAAATTATGGATGTGACAGACTCACAATATATCTTTGTAGATAATTTATTTTTCTTTTATTTTCGATCTCCACATAATATATTTTCTGTTCTGAAACTAGAAACCTCTCGATTCACTTTGGAGTTTCATCGATCTCTCCAGTGAGTCCATTACACATCTTATAGTTTTTTTAACCAGAGACAAAATTTAGAATCTGAGTAGTTGTTGATGGGTTTTTTAATGCTTTCTTCAAATATTTTGCTGAGAACAGAACTGCATTGATGAACATTCCATCTGTTTCAGAAAGAGAAGTTTGTGTCAAGGCTTGTGAAGAATTTAAGAAAGTTAAAACAAATCATTCTTTTTTAAAGATAAAATCGGAGAAAGTAAATTGTCTTTACTTTTCGTACAGCGCCTAGCATATGTAAAGGTAAAATATTGTAATTGGATCAAAAACAAGAATCGAAGGCGTTAGAAGTGTCACTGAATATTTATCAGTTGTTTTTAGAATTATATGTATGTTTCTGAGTATTTTTGTATCTATGTATGTGACTTGTGTGTTTGAAATGGGGATATACTATATAAGACATTCCCTTATCCCTCTTTGTTTATGTGTCTGTCTCACTTGGTGATACAATTGGCGAAGAATTTGGCGACATGTTACCCAGTTGACGACGTCTTCGGAATGTGCAAAGTTTGACGACATCTTAATGTATCTAACAAATAAATTTGATTTTTTAATTATTCTTATCGCTTCTTGTGATTTTTAATTTAATATTTTTTATTCAAACTACAGCTAGTTTTCCTGTTTGTGGAACAGATACGTTGGGCTGTGGTAGAGTGTTTAAGGGTGTTTTAAAGTAGTTGCGGTTTGTTAGAGGGTTGTACTGTAATTAAAAATCTGATGTGGGCAGCACATGACTTTCCTTATATAATGCAATGAATTTACTACTTTTACAGAAAAAAAAGTAGATTATTTTTATAGAGATTCTTTACAAGATATTGAATTTTCGTCAATGAGTCGTCATTTTCATTGATTTAGCGTCATTTTTATCCATTTGGCTAGTTTTTCATTAATTTAGCAACATTTAAAAAAGTCGCCAAGTAGGCGACATTCCACCAAATTCGTCACCAAAATATCGTCAAGCATTATGGATGGAGAAATAAGTTATTCTTACAGCATATAAATGACTATTGGGGTTGAAATACAAAACTATTACACAAAGTATCTTTTTTCATGAATGGAACGAGCTAGATCCACGAGATTGATGTCACCAAATTTATCGCATGGTATTACATATGAAAAGTGAACATGTTTCTCAATAGAAAATTATTTTTTTATTATTTATGGGATTTTTTGATAAATTCATATGAAAAATGTGCAATATCTCAAGAACGGTTCAAACTAGCGTTCTAATCGTTTTCTAAGGGAAAATTACATAATCTATATATACTAATTGCCAAGTGTCCGTCTGTCTGTCTGTCTGTCCGTCTGTCTGTCTGTCACGCTTTTTTTAGGCACTTCCCGAATAGATAGAGACTTGCAATTTGGTACACGGCTCGGTCGTTCGATAAAACCCCCTGTGAAAATCGAATTTTTCGAAAACGTTCTATAGAGGGGGTGCCCCACACCAAAACGTTCGAAAAGTGAAATGACGGGAAAGCATGCTTTGCGATGAGATAGAGACTTCAAATTTGGTATATGGGTAAATTACTCGAAAGGAAAAAAGTGTGCAATTTCAGATTTCCAATATTTTATCCTTAAGGGGGGGTGCAGCACACCAAAACGTTCGAAAAGTGATATGATAGGAGAGCATGCTTTGCGATGAGATTGAGACTTCAAGTTTGGAGTATGGGTAAACCGTATGAAACAAATAAAGTGTGGAATTTCAGATTTCCAATATTTTCTACTTAAGGGGGTGCCGCACACCAAAACGTTCGAAAAGTGAAATGATAGGAAAGCATGCTTTACGATGAGATAGAGACTTCAAATTCGGTGTATGGGTAAATCGTTCGAAAGGAAGAAAGTGTGCAATTTCAGATTTCCAATATTTTCTACTTAAGGGGGTGTCGCACACCAAAACGTTCGATTTACCGAATAAATGAGAAAATACGCCTTTAAAATTTGATAGAGGCTTAAAATTTGGTATATGGGCTAATAATTTGACGAAAACGCCCAAGACGAATACAGTTTTTCAAAAATGTTCGTTTAAGGGGGTGCTCCAGAGTCAAACGTTCGAAAAGTCAATTGATAAAGAAAACCATGCTTTGGAATGAGATAGAGATATCAGATTTGGTGTAAGGATAGATAGTTTGAAAGGGCGAAAGTGTACAATTTCAGTTTACCAATATTTTCTACTTTAGGGGGTGCCGCACACCAAAATGTTTGATTTTCGGAATAAAGGAGAAACGCTCCTTTAAAAACGTGATAGAGGCTTTATATTTGGTATATGGGCGAAACATCTCATAGAAATCACAAAAAGAATAGAGTTTTTAAAAAATGTATAATTAAAGGGGTGGGTACTCCACACAAAAGCATTCGAAAGATGAAATGCTAGAAAAGCATGCTTCACGATGAGATAGAGACTTCAAATTTGGTGTACGGGTAAAAAGTTGGAAAGGAAGAAAGTGTGCAATTTTAGTCTTGCAACATTTGCTATTGTAGGGGGTGCCGATGTCTCTCTATCTATTCGTTCGAAACGTTCAAAAAGAGAATTGATAAAAAACCATGCTTCGAAATGAGATAGAGATATCAAATTTGGTGTAAGGGTAGATAGTTTGAAAGGAAGAAAGTGTGAAATTTCAGATTTCCAATATTTGCTACTTTAAGGGGTGCGCACACTAATATGTTCGATTTTCTGAATAAATGAGGCACGCTTCCTTTTAAATGTGATAGAGGCATGATATTTGGTATATGGGCCAATCATCTGATAAAAAACACAATACAAACAGAGGAAGAAGTGCGAAAATTTAGTTTTCCAATATTTTCTCCTTATTGCGAGACCGTTGATTTTCAACGGGTATACGGCTAGTACATGTCTATTTGCGTAACTTTATTAGAGGTTTTGATTTTATGATGACTTTTTTAAAATTTCCAATATTTTCTCCTTATTGCGAGACCGTTGATTTTCAACGGGTATACGGCTAGTACATGTCTATTTGCGTAACTTTATTAGAGGTTTTGATTTTATGATGACTTTTTTAAAATTTCCAATATTTTCTCCTTATTGCGAGACCGTTGATTTTCAACGGGTATACGGCTAGTACATGTCTATTTGCGTAACTTTATTAGAGGTTTTGATTTTATGATGACTTTTTTAAAATTTCCAATATTTTCTCCTTATTGCGAGACCGTTGATTTTCAACGGGTATACGGCTAGTACATGTCTATTTGCGTAACTTTATTAGAGGTTTTGATTTTATGATGACTTTTTTAAAATTTCCAATATTTTCTCCTTATTGCGAGACCGTTGATTTTCAACGGGTATACGGCTAGTACATGTCTATTTGCGTAACTTTATTAGAGGTTTTGATTTTATGATGACTTTTTTAAAATTTCCAATATTTTCTCCTTATTGCGAGACCGTTGATTTTCAACGGGTATACGGCTAGTACATGTCTATTTGCGTAACTTTATTAGAGGTTTTGATTTTATGATGACTTTTTTAAAATTTCCAATATTTTCTCCTTATTGCGAGACCGTTGATTTTCAACGGGTATACGGCTAGTACATGTCTATTTGCGTAACTTTATTAGAGGTTTTGATTTTATGATGACTTTTTTAAAATTTCCAATATTTTCTCCTTATTGCGAGACCGTTGATTTTCAACGGGTATACGGCTAGTACATGTCTATTTGCGTAACTTTATTAGAGGTTTTGATTTTATGATGACTTTTTTAAAATTTCACTCAAAAATTTAGAGGGGTTCTGAACATTCGATTATGTATAAAAACAATAAGTTTCCAGTGTTTACGGGTTGTAATTTTTGTACCAAATTTCGTTCGAATTAGTCCATTCGTTCGTCAGTTATCATCTCCACAGACTCACTGACACACACACACACAGACATCACCTCAAAAATGTTTGATTCGTGATCAGGGATGCTTGAAATATGCTCTCCCGTGGAAAACTCGAATTTGAATTTTCGACCCTGTCACAATACTTTCCTTATACATTATGTATATAAGGAAAGCAATAATATTTACTGGGAGCAATGTGTGATTTACAAATTTACGGAAATTTTAGGGGCGCATTACAGACGGGGTGATTGAAAATACATTTTCATATAACTTTATGCGTCGCATTTTATGATAGGATTAACATGTAATCGAATGCAACGAAATACATTTATGGCCACTGATATTGCATATTTTTATCTTCAAATTAGAAATGCACAATGATGACGAATACGGTCACAAAAGCAAATCTAATTAAGCCGTCTGTGATTTGCCAGTAAGAACTTCCATTGCTTTCTTTATCTAATACACTAGAAGAAAAGGGGAGAGAACTCATGACCATCTTTATCTAAGACGAATGCGATTTCAACCTGGCTACAGAAAGTTGAACAATGTCACTCATTTGAAATAGTGAGGATATTTACCTTTTCTAATTTAAATAAAATAATCTCATGTATTAAATCCATGATTTTTTCCACATAGTAATAAATTTAGATATTTTGGGAAACAAATATGAGCTTCGTAAATAAGCACAAATAACAAAATAATACAGTATACAGGTGTATGGAGATTACGTTGGTTCACTTTCTTTAGTGCAATAGAATCAACAAATCCGAAGTCTAAAAAAGGAATCCAAGGATCCAAGGCTTTTTCTTTTCGGGGCACCTGTGAAAAAACTCACGTATCCCCACATCGGAAATATAATTTCTAAAAGAGGAATGGGTGCGGTACATAAAAGCAAGGGGATTATATATCCAAGACTTGGATTACGAGAGAGCCAATCAGAAAGCAGTATGAAGAACAGTACTGCCAATCCGAAACGAGAAGTAACAACACAAGATTGGCCTGCGCCCAAACACGACAGGAATATCGCGACAAGACAAATCAAGTCTGAACAAGAGTAAATGAAACCTAACAAGATGGAATAAGGTTAAAGCGACGCATAAGAGCCCCAAAGGAATGTGGAAAAGAAAAGTAGAATTTTTTTTTACAGAAAATTACGCCAGACCGCGGACAAAATTGGTGTACCGGACGAATCATTAACTAAATTACTCGAATTTTTCTGGATAGGAAAAGATTCAAAGAAGGTCTTGGTTATATAATACTCCTGCTTTTTTCTTCCGCATCCATTTCTCTTTTGGACTTCGGGTTTGTTAGTTCTCTTGCACTGAAGAAGGGGATCCAACATATCTTCGAAACAGCTGTATGCTGCATTATTTTGTTATTTGTGCTTATTTACGTTGTTCTTGCTTTTTCTTATCCTTGCATAATGGGTATTTTACTTAGTAAATATGAGTTTACTTTTCACTAGATATAATACGCTTATACTTGTTACTGATTAAAATAAGCATACCCAATTCCATATCATTCACTTTAAAGAGCCCACTTCATAGATAAGAGTTAATTCTGTCTCTATTGCTCAATTGGGAGATCGCCGATTAGCCAGTGCGAAGATCCGTGATTCCTGTCAAGGCTGGAGATAGACGGTTCTTTAAAAAAAAAATGGTGCTCGAACAAACTAACAGTGCAGGTAAGTGCAGTGATCTTGGGGTGGGGGTGGGGGGTCTCAAAGTAACACCAGTACGACTAACACGGATACAGTGGTCTCTGACATATTTCCCACCGATTTTATATCTGGAGGACAACGACCATGCTGGATATGAACTTGGATAAAAATTGGATCAGAAGGCTAACCTCAGGTAAAAATAGCAGAAAGTAGTTAGTCAGATATTGAAGTTGTACTTCAATCTGGCATTAAAGAGAAGGGAATTCAGAGTACACTTCGAATTAAAACCTTGCAATTCCGTCCCAGTAACTTGATTGGGGGAGCGTCGGTTGGCTAGAATGAAAACAAGTAGTTCGAATCCTGGCTGGGACAGAAAGGTTCTTTATAGTTTAGTTATTTTGAGAGATATCGCCCTTCCCTTGTAGAAGAAAAAGTTTCTAAATGTGTTCATGATAACTATTAAAAATTCTGATGTGGGCAGCACATGACTTTCCATATATAATGCAATGAATTTACTTCTTTAACGGTGAGAAAGTGATGAAAAAATCCACAGCACAGTGTGTTGTTGTTGAGACCCAGACCGTCCGACCTACCAGAAAGGTGTAAGGTAACTACAGCACAGTGTGTGAAATGTTAAATTGTACATTTTGCGCTTTTCTGGATAACAACATGTAAAATTATTTCGTACCCAATTAACTTATAATTTACGCAACTCTAAATTAACAATTAGCAATATTGATATCATCCTCAATAAGCAATATAGTCCATATATTTAAATATTTTAATAATAAATTCATCAATTTGTCGTCATTTTTATAAATTTGGCATCATTTTTGCAATTTTGTCGATATTTTCATCAATGTGGAGCTAAATATTGCCAAGTTGGCGATATTTAGAACAATATTTCCTATATAATAAAAGATATGCCCATCATAGGATGGAATTAAAAATTTGCAAAACATTGCATCCCATTTGACGACATTTTTAGCAATTTTGCGACATATTTATCAATTTGCTAACATTTTTATTAATTTGTCAACAATTTGACTATATGCAGCCAAAATTCCGCCAAGCGTTACAGACGGAGAAATAGGGTATTCTTATGTTTTTTCCAAAATAATGAATTTTTTTCAATTAGTTGTCATTTTCATTGATTTAGCGTCATTTTTATCAATTTGGCAATATTTTTATACATTTGGCGACATTTGAAAAACTCGCCAAGTTGGCGATATTTCGCCAAATTTGTCGTCAAAATCTCGTCAAGCAGTATGGTCGGAGAAATATGTTATTCTTAAAGTAGATAAATGACTAATGGCGTCCAAATACAAAAATATTACTCAAAATATGTTTTCTTATAGTAGGTTCTTATATTCTTTCCAAGATATTGAATCTTCATCAATGAGTCTTCTTTTCATTGATTTAGCGTCATTTTTATCAATTTGGTGTCATTTTTATCAATTTGGCGATATTCCGCCAAATTCGTCGTCAAAGTATCGCTAAGCATTGTGAATGCAGAAATAGGTCATTATTATAGTAGATAAACGAATAATGGCGTCAAATTAGAATGCTATTACCCAAAGTGTCTTCTCTCGTGAATGGAACGATCTAGATCTACGAGATTGATGATAATAAATTTATCTCATAATATTACATATGAAAAGTGAACAGATTTCATAATAGTTAATACTTTTTATGCATTTTATATAATTTTTTGATAAATTTATATGAAAAATAAGCAATATCTCGAGAATGGTTTATTCTAGTATTTTAAAGTTTGTGGGGTAATCGTTTTTTAATAAAAGATTACATAAGAAATGATTATTACGTAAATTTATTGAATGTTTTAATTTTTTGATGATTTTTTCAAAATTTCATTTTAAAATATAAGTGGGTTCTGAACATTCGACTGCATGTAAAAGCAATAGGCTCCCACTATTCACTGATTGTGATTTTTGTACTAAATCCTGTTCGACTCGCATCATTCGTTCGTGAGATATCGTCTTCACAGATTCACTGACACACACACACACACACACACACAGACATCACCACAAAAACATCTGATTCATGTTCAGGGATGCTTAGAACGTGCTCTCCCTTCGAAAACTCGAATTCGAATTTTCGATCCCGTCACAATACCGATAGACAACGCTCGACTGCACGATTTTCTCAACAATGTTTTCGAGGATTTAATACCTTCCCATGGGCATGCAGGTCCTCTTTTCCAACTTCCACCAATAGAATATGTCTGGGACATACTGAGATTGCAGCCTTCTTAGAATACCACTGGATTAGCTAATCAGTTGCAATATTTGTGGTAAAATTTTCCGTAGAGGGACATGAGCAACTTAATTGACTCTAAGCCGCATCGAATATCGGCTTGTATAGCTGCCAGAGAAGGATTTATCACTTACTAAAATGCCATCTTCTTGCTGCCATCATTTCTTAATAAAACGTTTTTTTTCTCTCCCAAATTCTAATCATTTGCATATCTCCTCAAACGATACTGATATGCCGAGTTCCGTCGCTGTAGCTCAATTTCTTATGAGTAAATATTTTCTTTGCAACGCAGAACAGAGTATATAGTATATACAGGGTGATTCAAAAATTCGGAGCAAAAGTAAAACGCTATAAAAAATATCTATGGGTCGGAGAGACATGCCGTTTGCAGAATAATATTCACCGTGGTGGGGGATTTTGTATGGCATGAAAAAAAAGTTCAAAATCTCGACACTAGGGGGCGCTGCTGCAAAGAAAACAATGCGAGGTAATAACTGTGAAATGAGATATTTTATTTCTGCATGATTTACAGCTGCAAGTGCTCAATGTGTCCACCACCACATTCCAGTACGAGTGCAGTCGCTGTATTACAGCTGATACAGCATGAAACAGCATATCAACGGAAATGGCTGCTACCTCCTTCCGTAAGGCGTCTTTCAGTGCTGGTAAGGACTGGAGACTTCCTCTATAGATCCGTGATTTTAGGTATCCCCACAACCAGAAATCACAGGATGTGAAATCTGGGGACCTCGCAGGTCATTCATATGTGCTATGCCTGCTCAGTAGGCGATCGGCGCCAAACGTTGATCGTAGCAACTCCATCACTTGAAGTGCCGTGTGGGGTGGTATTCAATAATGTTTTTGTCTGATCATAATTTTGCGTTGCGTGAGCGATATGCATAAGTCCCTTCCATGGCTTTATCTGCAGCAGCGCCGCTCTAGTGTCGAGATTTTGAACTATTTTTTTTTCATGCCATACAAAATCCCCCACCACGGTGAATATTAATCTGCAAACCGCATGTCTCTCCGATCCATGCATATTTTTTTTTTATCGCGTTTTACTTTTGCTCCGAACTTTTGAATCACCCTAATATATATATTATAAAGTAACATCAAATATGTAATACTTGAAAAAAATTTTGGTGACGTTGGCGACTAATTTGGAGAAATAGTAGACTACTTTTTTACGTGGGGTATTGACGAAAATGCCTCCAAATTGTTAAAGATGTCGCAAAAGTTACGAAAAGGACGTCAAAGTGATGAAATTATAATTAACATATTTTAATATAATGGAATATATCTAGAGGTGGCGGGAAAAAGCACAGTAAAATTTTTCAATATTTTATTTATAACATATTTGATTTAAGAAGTTTATGATCCATGTTGTGAGAAAAGCACGTAATTCAGTTAGGCCTCTAAGATGTTAAAAAAAGAAAAACTTTAAACACTTATTAAATTTTGTACGGATAGCAGTGGGGTGAAATATATAAATTCAGAAAAGTTATTATTTATTTAGTTCATAAATGTATAACAAACTTCATAAAAATTAAGTTTGTATTCTGAAAACAAAAAAATTAAATTAAAGAAAAGTTCTCCTGAAAGCATCAAAGTATTCTTTCCTTGATATTTAAAAGTCCTTGTTTTTGACTTATGCGCTTTTTCCCGCCAGCTCTAGATATTACTTAGCAGATAGTAATATTTCCAGCTTTTAAATTATATTTCCGCGATATATAAGTTAATTTGGTACTTCAAAATAATGTTACATGTTGTCAACCAGAAAAGTGCCAAATATTGGAAACTAGAATTCCAATTTTTATTCCAATGCTTTTAACTTTCATGACCACGTATGGTCATGAAAGTTAAAAATTTGATGTGGACACCACATGACTTTCCTTGCAGACTCATATTCACGTTCTATTTATTTCTTCAATAACTCATTATATTGAGTTTAATTGCACAAAATAACACCCATAATTATTTAAAATTACACAGAACTTTCACTTTTAATTCAATTTTTGTTCTCATTTGGTAACTGGACTTATTTCCAAAGGTGGCATAGTGAAAATGTGAAAAAACTAAAATATCTCGAGAACGACTAATTCTAGTGTAATGGGGTTGGTCTTATTCTTTTCATCGTTAAAAATTACGCATAAAACAAGCATTTAATCGATATATTTGAAAATACGTAGTTTTTATTTTAGATTTTGACGATTTTTGCGGGCCATTTTGTAAAAAACGCAGGTTATTTTTCCAAATCGTACCAAAATCTAATCAGCACCAGGGTAAGCCGCATGTGATTTATCAACGAAGTTTTGTAAAATTTGATTCAATAGTTTCTCAGCTAGAGTGGATATACCAATTTTTGAGTGTCATTTCTCAAGAAAAGGCGAGTTCTTTTATCCAGAATCGTACCAAAAACTAATCAGCATCAGGGTCACATACAAGGGACTTACCTACAAATTTTATGAAATTCAGTCCATCATTTTTTGAGTGGGAGGGGATACATACATTGCACATACAGACACAGACGTCACGTTAAAAATAGTGTTTTCGAATACTACAGATCCCAAAATGTGTAGATCCGTCGAAAACTTGAGTTGGGATTTTCGGCATGGTTCCAATACTTTTCCTATGCATTACCATATATTGAAGGGAAGGTAAAAATAAATACAGCACATGATTATTCCTGCAGATTATCAAATTTCAGGAAATCCAAGCTAGAGCTAATCTTTACTTTGATATTTCCGAAAATTACTAGACTTTTCAAATCTACAGATCACAATAAGTAAAAAAAAAAAGAGTTTTATACTATTTTTTTTTTAATCAAATGGCCAGGCACTTGACTGGCATCATTCGCCTTTGTCAGCGGTCAGAACGTGAACCATTTCGCCGTCCTAGGACGTTGCCCCAGGTGCACCAGAGGGAGGCGTAACACACTGCGCTCACAACACAAACATCCATGCCTTACGTGGGATTCGAACCCACAACGCGGCGGTCGAGCGACTGCTGTGGAAACGCTCGCCTTGACCACTTGACCACTGCGTCGGCAGTTTTATACTATTCACTTGATTATTTTCAGAGATATCGCGGTTTGTGTGGAATAGTACACTTTCTAATATTTAGAGAACTTTCTAATAACTTGTAAACAATGGTGCCTATTTATTTATGCTACATTTACAAAGCACATATTATAAAGCACATTTTCGATAACATTGAACAAACATATTAAACATTTGTAGGATCTGTTCCATTTCAAATAAAGAAAGGTAATATCTTGGGAAAAGGAAATGTCATTTTTGCATAAATAATACTATTTGGTACTGAATTAAAAATTTCACTTGAAAAGTTTATCATGAAAAAAGCGATAGATTAAATATATTTATTTAATAAATATTGTTTTCGATTTAAAAACAAAACTATCCTAAAACTCGGAAGTTCTAATCAGGACCGCAGTGAAGTGGACAGAAGGGGGAGCTGGAGAGGGGAGTTATGAAGACATATTTTAGCAATAAGCATATTATAAAATCATACAACAGCTCCGATGAGGGGAGGGGATCGCCAAATTTACTGTTTGCCCAGAACGTCCATACCTTTATAGCTCTGCTCTAGTACGAGTATTTCCGAAGTCAACAGGCCTCTGAAATTTATCCATCGAAATAATCGTACCAAATTTCCTTCGGTGTTTTCAATTTTGGAGAGATATAGAACACCATATGGGGAAGTAAATGTTCAAATATCTCGAGAACGTTTTGTGATAATTCCTAAGCAATGTCTATTTATTTCTGGTAACAAGCATGTACAAAGCGTTTACACATTTGATAATAGGAGATAAATTTATGTTTGATTTATTTTTTAGTTTAAAATCGTACACTATCTCGAGAGCGACGCGGGCTAATGTTCTGTGAAGAATGTAATCCGCTTTTAGATACAAAGTCCATAAGAAATGACTGTTTTTAGAGCAATGTTTAACATATTTAATTTTTTTTTTCCGATTTTAAAAAATAAATGTTTGAAAAATTGATGGCCTTCCCCTGAACAGACTGTTCTAAAAACCAATCTCTCTGAAGTTCTGAATTAAAATAACCGTACTAAATACCATTCGATTTGTTCAATTTATTGACGAGTTATCGTAGGGGGTCGAGACAGTTCAGTGGTTAAGGCATAGAAATCGCACACGATATACTCGAGTTCGATTCTCGATACCGCCCAAGATTATCCCAGTTTATACGCGGAGCATTGGCACGTTAAATCTGTAGGTCCAGTAGTCCATCTACCTCGTGATGGGTTAGAGGAGCGATTGCACCCCTGTAGTTGCCACTCCCATGAGTTCCATTCTAAATAGGGTGGCACGGTCTCCCAAACAGTAACTTTACACCATCGGGTAGGTCGGACGGTCTTGGTATGAAAAATAATGTGTTGTCACAGCGTCAGACTCACAGACAGACGCACAGATATCATTAACACGATGGTTGATTAGTATTCAAGGGTGCTCAAAACGTGTAGATGTATCGATGTCCAAAGATCGGATTTTCATCCCAATCACAATATTTTACCTTTATATATTATGTACGATAGGGTAAGTAAAAATAAATATGTCTTTATTATAATTTTTGGACACTACGGAATTCAAACTTTCATTTTATTGTGTGAAAAAAAAAATACCACTTCATTTTTTGAAACAATTACTTTTCTTAGAAGGATATTCCTCACAGATTTTTAATTTCGAATTAGTTTCTGTTCCTTGGAGGTTTGGATGTTTTTTTTTGTTGAATAACGAAAATTGCAAAATTTTTATTTACATACTATTTTTTAAAATAAAATTTCTGAAGGTTATAGAGTTCATATACCCATTCCTGATGAATACATACAAATAATTTCAAACGTGTCATATAATTAAATATACTATTATCACAGATTTAATGAAATTATATTTTTAGTAAACTTATATTTAAAGCTTACATTTATTTTCAATAAACACATTAGTATAATAGTTTGGTATTATCAAAGTTATCACCTTCAGCGCCAACAAAACCTGATAATATCATTGCTTATATTTCATAAAAATAGTGCATGCATGGGATAATTGGATAACAGTCACTCTTAAAAATATAACTTTTAATCAAATGACTGATATCTGTTTAGTTTCGTGATCAGATCACACGTAATGACATCGCATTTTAAAGATAACAGATAACCAGCTGACTGTCAAACTTCTGTATATAAGCAAAGATATCAGGTTCTAAATCATGACCGACATTTGGGGACATTTTCTTGCTGAACTCCAAATTCTCCATAGTTTTAAAGGTAAATATATTTGTTTCACTCGCTAATAAAACCCTTTGAATAAAGCGATGCATTTAAAATTTCGTCTAGCTCTAAATTCAAAAGTTGAAGTTCAATCCATTTAGTCCATTAATTTGTAACGTAGAAACCGCATAATTACCTTTATAAAGCTTTAAAATTATTAAAAAAATTCTTCAAAAAATATTTTAAAAGTTTAAGTTATTTTTTATGTGTAAATTGTTGAATATATCAAAAGCGATGTATTACAAATTTCGTCTAGTTCTATATCTGAAAATTGAAGTCAACTTTAATCCCTCCGCTTTTGACTTATACATGCAGGAGCATGAATCGATTTGCTGTAAGGAATTTTAGATCGAATATTGGTTGTAATTATTCGCGGGGGTATTGGTTGTAATTATTGTATTTATTTATGAAAATCATTTGTTGTCAATAGTTTGCATTTTAATGTATTTTATTGTATTTTAAACTGTATATTTTTAATGTACTTTTATCTTGCACGCTGTTACTGGGACTATGTCCTGCAGTTTGCAGTTTTTTAAAATAAAATAAAAATAAATAAATTAAATAAATAATTACCTTTCATATCATTTTTTTAAATATTAAAATAATTCTTTAACATTCACCATGAAAATTCATTTATCTTTTGAACATCGCTGGACGTATCAAAAGCGATGTATAAATACATAAATATAAAAATGTAGCGATGTATAAATACATAAATATATTATATAAATTTCGTCTAGCTCTAAATTCTTAAATAAATGTAATGTTCATTTAGGCAATCCATTTGTAACGTACTGTTTGAAAAATTATTTTATCATAGAATTAATTTTTTTTTAATTTCTTTAAAAACTTTTATGAAAGTTAATTTTTATGTCTAAACATCGCTTGATATATCAAAAGTTATGTATCCAATACTCATCCTGAAAGTTACCTAAAATTTACCATGGAAGTTTTTTTTGTATGTGCAAACATTGTTTGATATCTCACAAGCGATGTATTAAAGATTTCTTCTAGCTCAAAATCCGAAAACTTAGCGGAAGTCTTTTTAGTCCATTTAGTCAATACATTATAACGTATAAACCGCATAACATAGAACATAATTATTTCTAAAAATTCTTTTAAAACTCACTATGAAATTATTTTTGTATAAAAATGGTTGAATATATATTTCTATCGGTACCACTATTTCATTCCTCTGTTATTTATGTAATGAATAACAATCAACTCTCCGTCAATTGAAATTGTTGCCATAAATCTCAGTATTCAGTAGAAATTCCAACTTGGTATTCCTCAGAAATCAATCCCAGTTGGACACTAGAATTCCAATGTAAATTTAATAATTTAAGTAAATGTAAAAAAAAAGTTAATGTAAAGTTTATCATGACAGAAAAATATGATTATAATAGTTATTCAAAATAAATTTGTTTCAGCTTAAAATATGTTTCCATGCAATATTGTTTGACTTTTTTAGCAGTATTTTGAATTTATTTCAACATGTCTGGGATGTTATAATTTTTATGACTTTTATTTTATTTGCATGATTTTTTGGATTTTATTTGCATTATTTTTTGAATGTTTCTTTGATTTATTTAATACAAGCGCTTCTTCTTTAATAATGCTTCTTATTTTTTTTTAAGATACATTATTCTATACTTTATCTAAATTTCTAGAGAACAATTTTGATCGGCAATTTTTTATATTAATTCAGTAAGAAAAACCTTTGTATGCATCATTATATGAATATGTGCAGTTTAGTTTGCTTGAATTTGCATAAATTGATATTACGCAAATTCTTCTTTTTTCCGTATAATTTTGTTAAAAATGAATTTCTTTTCAATTTTTTAAAAATCAATTTTAATTAAATCAATAAAATATTTAATTCCCACAGATCGGTAGGGATAAACAAAGAATATAACTTTCTAATACTTCCTTCAGTAAAATTAGGTGAATACAATTATTTCGAGAGCGTTTTGAGCCTATTTATTTTCAAGTCAAAAATAGCATGCTTTTAATAGATGTAAGTGAAACAACTGACTTAACTGACTTGAAACTTAGGCAGTTTTTCTTAGCGTTTGCTAAGAGCGCACTGTTATTGACTTGAGGAAAGTGATTCAAAACGTCCTTGAAATAATTGTAGTTACCTAATTTTACTATGTGTGCTTTCTTCAAGGCAGTATTAGAATGTTATATTTTCACAAATAACAGTTTTATTTAATGTGATAAAAAAATTATTTACTTTTAAGAGAAATTGAATTATCGCCGAATTGGTAAAATTCCAACAATTTTAAGGTTGCCACATTTTACTGTCGTCAATCATGAAAAATAGACAACTGACTCTTCGTTTGTATAGAGTTTTAGAAATTTTAGTACTCAGCAAGGTTTTTGCTGCTATTACAGGTATAAGTTATACCTGTTAATAGGCATATAAATATGCACGAAACCGGTTCGTGAATTCTGTCATCTGTGAACGAAAATCTCTTTGAGAACATCCACTATATGCGCGTTCTGTAATTATATGAAAAGGTTTCTTTTTCTCTTTTGAAATTAATTTTAATGTGTAAATATTGAAAATAGTGATAGGAAAGAGCACTGGATAGCGCATTAGAGAGAGAGAGCCCTGTATGCGGGTTCTGGAATTATATGAAGAGGGCTGTTTTACACTTCTGAAATTAATTTTAACATGTAAATATTGAAAATGGTTATTGGAGAGTGCACCGACAATGAAAAACAAATGAACGCGTCTTGGAATTTTAAAATTTCGTTTATTTTTAATGGTTTACTCATCAGCAGGTTCTAAATTTTCATTGACTGTACCAATTCTTACGAACCGGCGAGATACGACTCCACACCACATTTAATGTTTTTGTTAATCATGTAGCAGATATGCTAAAATTACTAATTGAGTATTGAGGTAATCATTTAGTATTATCACTGCAATATGCAACTATCTCTAAATGTTGTTTAATTGTTTTCTAATTTTAGATGAATGGTGCCTTTGTTGTACTTATGCTCGCAGTGTTGGGCTGCGTAAAATCTGCTGCTGTATTTGACCCTTCTTTGGATACCCTCTGGGAAAACTTCAAAGTAAGTGAAAAATTGATGACTTTGAAGAACGATTTTTAAGTTACACAAACCTATCGTTGTTATACAGACACACACACACACACACACACACACACACACATACGCACACACATATATATATGTATATATATATATATATTACTAATAACATTAATTTTTTGGACTTCAATCTTATTATTGAAACTACTAATAGGATAGTTACTAATTTATATGATAAAAAAGACTATTTTAACTTTAACATTAAAATATTACCTTTTAATTCCTGTAACTCGATTCGATTGTTTAGAAATACTATACTTAATTAGCTTTTTAGAATTTATAGTTTATCTCATAAAAAATTTCATGCTATGCATATTAATAAACTTAAAATTACTAGTAAATTATACAAATATCCAGTTTATTTAGTACATAGTATAGTTAAAAAGTTTGGAATAGTAGATTATACTTAAATTCTCTTCTTAGTATCTTATTTTAGCCAGACATCCACTTTCTCTTGAATAAGCATTACCATGTATTTTCATGTTCTTACTGTTGAATATCACTTTTTATCGTCTTTTCGCATTACTGTTATTTCTTTATTACGATTGGCAACAGCAGTTCTCAACTTTTCATTTTTTGAGATTGGCAACATTGGTCTCTTTATTCAAGGCTACAATGGATCAGACGTATACAGTGTTTTTTCAGGTATTCTTATTTCCTATTATTTTTCAATCTTTATGCATGTTGTCCAAGTTATCAAAGTTTATAGATATAATGTATCACTGATATCAGAAACATGCATTTTGTGTTCATTTTTATAAAATACTTGGACTTGATAAAGAGTTTTATCGAAATGAACAATTCATTTTTAGGCCTAGGGTTTGTCCACGTGTAAAGCTTTCATGCTTGGATTTTATTTGATATTATTTTATCGATTCCTTTCCATTGATGTTTTTTGTTTGCCTTCAGCTTGATGACTAGAGGTTGTTTTTTTATTTTCGACTTGATTGATGATTCCCTGTTTGATACTTCTATTTGTAAGGCATTTTGTAATGTTGAGGATTTTTTAGTTGAAACTTCTCTCTATTCTTTCATTGGATTTTTAAACTTTTATTATTGTATATGTATATATATATATATATATATATATATATACTATTACGATAAAGTGAGACTAAAATAGGATATATCCCAAATAAGCCAGAAATTAAAAGAACGATTCTCTACAAAGGAGGAGGCGCAAGTGCTGCTCAAATTCCCTAGTAGAATACAAGAATGAAAGTAGAAAAGAACGGGAGTGACCATATGAATTACATAAGAATGGTAGGGGTGGATTGCGACACCCCTTTCCCGCTTAAAGCAGCTTTTACTACCCGGGTAACGCTCACGGAACTTCTTTTCTACTTTCATTCTTATATATATATATATATATATATATATATATATATATATATATATGTATATATATATATATGTATATATAAAGTGAAAATATATATTTTATGTTTGTTCTTATACAATATCGAATTTTTGATCGGTCCTTTTAAATTGGGAACGAATTTTATTTGCTATATTGTGTGTAACCTCTTTCGTGTTTTGAGATTTTATGTTGAGGGGTTTCTGAAAAATGAATCGAAAAAATTTGAATCCAACTAATTGCACCAACTCTCTTTCAACGTTATAATTTTTGGGAGATATCTACGCACAGGCAAACAGGCATATATTATACATTATTGAAAATATATATGTATATATAAAGTGAAAATATATATTTTATGTTTGTTCTTATACAATATCGAATTTTTGATCGGTCCTTTTAAATTGGGAACGAATTTTATTTGCTATATTGTGTGTAACCTCTTTCGTGTTTTGAGATTTTATGTTGAGGGGTTTCTGAAAAATGAATCGAAAAAATTTGAATCCAACTAATTGCACCAACTCTCTTTCAACGTTATAATTTTTGGGAGATATCTACGCACAGGCAAACAGGCATATATTATACATTATTGAAAAAATAGTTGATTCTTGTTCAGTGATGCTCAAAACGTGTAGATCGATCAATATCCGAGAATCAGTTTTTTATTCCCATGATAATACTTTTTTTATACTTAGACTCTTTAATGTAGGAAAAAATCAATTTCTTTGCAAATTATTAACATTGGGCTGATAATTTTTCTTGAAAAAAAATAATAATCATAAAAATTAACATTGGGTGTTGTCTAGAAACGGAAATAATTTTTTTTTTTACAGTAAGAAGTATTTAAATGGCAAATTACGTCTTCTGTTTCCATTTCAGCTGGTTTCATTTCGGCTAAACTTCAGAGTTGCCCCAAACTAGTAAGCAATAAGGGTAGAAAATATTTTATTAATTAGATTTATGGATTTGACTACTAAGTAAATCATTTATAGAGATTTACGATTCTTATGTCTAACCTTCTATTTTGTTTTCTTTTATGCATCGTGAGAGGCATATTTTTGGTTGAATATATGATTTATACTGACTGATATAATGATTTTAAAGTGCCATATTTTCTATATTGTCAGCAGAACTTGCTAACAATATCTATGTACCTGTATGAGATGCCTTTAAGACTGTAATGCATGAAATATCGTTGAATTGAACGGTTGGAAGAGAATTTAGTTTATGATTATTACAATTGGAAAACATAAAATGATATTGATTTTTAAAGAGAGCAGAACAGAGCAGGCTCTCAAATTATTGAAACATTTGTTTTTTTTTAAATTTTAGAACTTATTAAAAATATTTAAATTATAAGATATTTTACAGGTAAATTTTTATTTAATAGGGAATAATATCATTTGCAATACTCTAACATGAATAGTTTTCGTGATATTATTTATTTCTGATCTAAAATTGCAACGTACCAAAAATATTCTTACTATATAAATTTATTTACTCTTTGATAATAACTTTTAAACTCATTGACAATATTTCTTAAGATTAATCACGAGTCGTTCTCCAGATATTAGCAATTTTACTTTTCCTCACATTTTCATTCTTAACATTGGTTTATGTGAAAATAATTGTGTGATTGGGATGAGCGAAAAATGTACCTCATATAGCCATGAAACATCTAATACTTCCTTAAAGAAAGCAGGCATATGACAATTAGCTGATTGCAATTGTTTCGAGGGCGTTCGGTAACCCTCTTCATCGGACCAAAAAAGCAGTCTCAAAGGGAAGACACTGTTTTTCGGTCTGATCAAGAGGGCTATAAAATGCCCTCTAAGCAATTCTAGTTACCTAATTATCACATGCCTACTTTCTTTAAGGAACTATTGATTGTTTTATTCTCCCAAGTAGCAGGTTTTTTTTTATTGTAATCATATAGTCACTCAAAATAAATACGTTTGCAAATACTGCAGGCGTGTTATACGCAAATTAATAAAATACAAAATGAAAATACTGCAGGGTGCATCATATAGAGATTAAGATAAAAGTATAAATGTGCAAGTCTTATAATCCATACTTAATCTTTACTAAATCTTCAGCGAGTGTACGAGAAGCACTACTCCGCCAAGGATGAAGGTGTCAGAAGGCTCATTTGGGAAGAAAACGTTGCTGAAATCATCCGCCACAATCTGGAATACGACCTGGGACAATACTCCTTCACGAAAGGACTCAACGAATATGCAGATATGGTGAGTATACCTTGTTTTGATCATGTTGAGTATACCTTATTTTGACCATGCTGAGCATACTTTATTTTGATCATGCTGAGTATACCTAATTTTGATCATGCTGAGTATACCTCATTTTAATCATATTGAGTATACTTTATTTTGATCATGCTGAGTATACCTTATTTTGATCATGCTGAGTATACCTCATTTTGATCATACTGAGTATACTTTATTTTGATCATGCTGAGTATACCTTATTTTGATCATGCTGAGTATACTTTATTTTGATCATGCTGAGTATACCTTATTTTGATCATACTGAGTATACTTTATTTTGATCATGCTGAGTATACTTTATTTTGATCATGCTGAGAATACCTTATTTTGATCACGCTGAGTATAACTTATTTTGATCATGCTGAGTATACCTTATTTTGATCATGCTGAGTATACCTTTTTTGATCATGCTGAGTATACTTTATTTTGATTATGCTGAGTATACCATATTTTGATCATACTAACCAGTGGATAATTTTAAAAAAGCTTATAATATTCCAGTTTTTGCCCAGTACACGTACTACAGGGACAATACCCTTAGCACCAAAATTTTATGACCTATTTTAAGCTATGGAAGATCATTAGCTAAGAGAGAGATATTTCATAGCTGGAGTAGTTACTGAAGTAGTTACTGAGGTAGTTACTGTGGTAGCACATAGCTGGAGTAGTTACTGAGCTAGAGTATATACATAGTAGTTACATAGAGTAGAGTAGCTACATAGCTGGAGTAGTTACTGAGGTAGTAGCTGGAGGGTTACTGAAAACTCACATGCAAAATAGAAATGCATAATTTATTAATTAACTATTGGATGACGTTACTAAAATGTATGGCGTCACTGCTAAATGTTCTACAATAGGCGGTGTCAGAAAAATTAATGATTCATAGCGCGTCCAAACAAGTTTTAGCGATGTGGGGATCCAAAATTGTTAATCCATCATGCCTGTACACATTATAATTTTTAATACTGTTGTATAAAGTATTGTTTTCTCGGAAATTTTCAATTTCGAATTTCTGAAAATAGCTCTAACCTGTATAATTTTTTAATTGTGATATTCTTAAAAACCGGTAATCAAATAAAAATAATTAAAATGTTAATTAAAAATTACTTTACTGTGGCAAGAGCAAAATAACATCTCGCAAAAGCAGGAAGATCATTTTGTAAACCCACAAAATGCGTCTTCTGAGGTAAACATAAGTAATTTTTATTAATATAAAATATTATTGCAGTAGCCGTTCCATGTTCATGCGAAGTGCATAAACAAAATAATAGGTGTTCTGAAATTAATAATCTGTTTCAGAGTCATATCGAATTGGTTAAGACCTTGAATGGCTTCAGGGGATCCAGGTTAAACGTATCTTCCAGCACTTTCCTCCCTTCTTCCAACTTGGTATTACCGGACTCTGTGGACTGGAGAAAGCAGGGATTGGTCACCGCAATTAAAAACCAGGTAAATATCATGGAAAAGGGAATGGCGCATTTTGCGGTTTTTGTATTTTTTCTTGACTGGTGCTCCGCAATTACTTGTTTGTGAACCTGTGCTGGTCCTTGTGAAACTGTAAAAAAGAAAACCCATAGAAATTATAATCAACAATATTTCTAATGGTTTAAATTTCCTGAAAATATTTAGTGGATGGTGGACAGTCAAAGTCAATATCTCTTGTTTTTGATAGATTTATGGTAAACTATGATAAGTTCTTTACAGTACCAAGCAACTTAACTATGCATATTACATGCAGTAGATACAGTAGATAACTGAGGCTTGGATACCGAAATTGGAATTTCCTCAAAACGCTATGATTTATGGCAGCAACTCCAATTCATAGCAATCTTCGTAAATTAAATCTGATAAAAAATAAACTTGTAAAACAAAAGCCAAGTTCAACTTTATAAGAAGTGTCAGCCATAAATTGATTGAGATGAATAATTAATGAAGACGTATTGTCGCGTTTATCAAATTTCATGAAAATCACTTGAGGGAAAAGTTGGGGATGTGTTTTATAATAAACTTGGCAAATTTACCCTATAACGATAAATAAAGTGCAATATATACCCAGTTTAAATTTTTTCACCTCAACTCCTTTCAATTCATCTAAGCTCATTGCAGTAAGAAACAGCTTTGGATCAAAGTTTATTACGAAATACACCCAGTAAGTTTTCCTTTTATACATTTGACTGATGAAGTTCGGTTAACTTGGCAATAGTTCTTCATCTGGATTATTTTTATGGCTGATACTTTTTGTAAAGCTGAAGAACTTGGTTTGTTTTTTACAAGTTTGTTATTTAACGGATCACAAGTCACCTTTTTAATTAAACAACAACTGATACATTTGACATTTGCGAGTTTTTGAATAGTCATTAAGGTTCCTCAAAATTTGAAAATTTTGAATTCATAATTTTTCCTTTATAGTTTGTTACAGGACAGTCAGGATACCGATTTTGAACCGTGTAGAATGATTTTCTGTAGAATTTTGATTTAAGTTGAGGTAAAAACTGAGAAAACTGATAAATATGACATCTGCAGGATTTCAAATAGTCATTACGATTGCTTAAAATTTGATAAGTGATGAAATTTCTTCCTTAAAAGTAGCAGTGTAATAACCAACATACCAGATATGAAATTTCTAACTTTATTAGTCGACTTTACTGTCTAGATGCAAAAGTGCAAATTTCGTAAGAAACAGAATGTTCTATATTTGACACATTGATACAAAAACTTGCTGAGGCATAAAAACGAAATTAATAATATCTTGTCTACCTGTCAGAAAATTCAAAAATCAACATTCTACCCCCTTTAATTTCTGAGATACAGAGAGGGAGTGAAAAGCCACTCGATGGCTAATGTAAAAGGTGTCCATTAAAACCTTCAATATTATATAGATTCAATATACATTTTTGAACAGCACTGGGCTGGTGCTCTTCCATACACTTTAATACAGGGAACGGTAGTCCAGTGGTTAGCGCTCGGTAATTGCACTCGGTAGGCCCGGGTTCGATTCCCGCCACTGCCAAAACTGCTGCCTTGTTCACCCGGAGTACGATCACGTTAAACATGTGGGTCCGTAAGTCCTTCCGAGAGGTTGGTGGTAGGGGAAGGAGGGTACGGTCCCTGTGGATGCCTCCTTCACTGGGTTCCGATCAAAATTTGGTGGCACTTCCCGGCCGTCCAAACTGTTACCTTACACCTTTCTGGTAGGTCGGACGATCTGGGTCTCTACAACAACACACCTTAATACATAAGAAGAAACAATATCGCTATCTGTATGTAACGCTTGGCAGCAAATTTCATCCAATATCGCAAAATTGCCGACTTAGGGGATAATTGTCATTAAGTTGGCGATAATTCAATATCTTGGAAAATTAAATTAATTTCTTTTATAATATCTTGTCGCTTGAATTATGAATTTAATATACTTTATTTAAAATATAGGACGGATAGGTTTTGTTAGATAGTGTTTAGGGGTCGTAAAGTATTGACAAGCAAAATGTTTTAAGCTGGAACATTTATTCATTTAGGAACAATGTGGGTCATGTTGGGCTTTCTCTACAACGGGATCCTTAGAAGGTCAGCACAAGAAGAAGACAGGCACTTTGGTGTCTCTCAGCGAACAGAACCTGGTGGATTGCTCTGGACCAGAAGGTTAGGAACCTTTTAGAATCCCTAAATGCATTATTATTTAATATATGTATAATAAAAGACAAATATATGTACATATTAAAAATCTAACTGTCTTGCCCAAAAATGTTATGACCGTGGTTATAAATTTGGTGCAATATCATTAACTTTTAGAGAATGTTGCTCGTTGGCTATAATTCAATAATTCAGAAAATTAAAATTAGTTTCTTTGATTATACCTGTCACTTTGTGGGAGTTATTAATTTAACATTCTTGATTCAAAATATAGCGAGTTTCACTATTCGTTGAACGATCTATAGGGGTCGCATAGAATTTGTGATTTGTTAGGGAAGGTTTAAGGGGTCGGTTAAGAATTGCGTTTTGTTTAGGCGTCATGTAGTAATTATGTATTGTTAGGGGTCGTATGACGGGGTTAAAAGTTAGAATTTAGTATTCAATGTGATATAAAATTGTAATTAATCGCGCATAGGTATGTGCCAGATGCTAAAATCAATGTTATACATTGATATCTTTCATTATCATAAGTCGTTTTTATGTCGTACAATAAGTTTCCTGTGGCGTTGTTTTAAAATTAAATAAAATCCTTTACTTTGAAAGAAAAATGAAAATGTAGTGAACCCCTATTATAAAGCTGCTTTTTGTTGACATCGAATCACCTGCGTTATAAGGGCAACCGCGTTATAAACGAGAAGCGATATTTTAATGTCAACTTCTACTGTTAAAAGTTAGCTGTCTGTTTTATTATGTTCTAAATGTATGTTATTATATTGTGTATTTAGTCTGTTAAACAAAGAGGTTCACAGAATGCAAAGATCAGTATTCTACATATTTTAATTAATTGTTATACTAGAAATACTGCAACTACTTAGAATATGCATTACTAGCATATGTATTACATAGCATATGCAAATATCTTCCACTTCTCATTGGTTGCTGCACCAGCTATTTGTTTATTCATCAGTGTTTGATAGATTGGCTTCTGTCTGTCAATATATTGATTTACAATTGTGGCTACAGTTTCTTCTTCCTATAGTGCGATTTTCAATTTAGACAAACTGCTGGGCGGAATTGCGACTTTTATGTCTACTTTCTCAACTTCTATTCAAGTGGATTCTTCACTACAACATTTTCTTCAGTAGTTTCTATACGTTTCCTTGGTTGTGGATTCCCAAGTTAGGCTTACTTTGAACGCTATTTCCTTTATTGTTAAATATTTTAAAAAATTGGAAATTTTACTTTCGAAAGATAAAAGCACACGGAGAAGTCACTTTTGAAATTTCACACAAGGCGGGACGGCGAAAATGAGAAATGGAGAAATGTTTACATTTGTATTACATCCGAATCAGCACTGTACATAGATCATCATAACCGGGGTTCACTATACTTTTATAATAACTTTACAATATGAGAGTATTGTTGGAAAAATGAATGAAACTATTTAATTACTTAATTACACACGTGTTTTTACCAGAATTACATTAAAACGGCATTATACTAAATTTATTTCACTTTAATTTGCAACGTAGGTGGAGCTATATTTTACCATGCACCGAAAATTACAAATATTTAAAGTTAATTATAAGCATGAAATCCCACGCTGCTTGAATTTACAGAAACTGGTACTGAAAATGCACCAGAGTGTAACGCCAGGTTTGTAATCGCAAATCGCAATAAAAATTTGCTATATTGAACCATATCGCTAATTATTTTGTGTGCAATTGACGCCTATTTTGCGCTAATGAGGTCTAACAATTTCGAAGCATGCTCATCAATTCCTGTTTCTGCACTGGGGATGTGATTCCAAACTTTGAAACAACTCCTAAAAGATAGATTTATGAATATTATTTATTATATTTTGCAGTGCCTAAAATTATCCTGCATGAATTAAAAAAAAAACCCTTTTTCAGGCAATTTCGGTTGTGAAGGAGGCTTGATGGACCAGGCATTTCAATATATCAAGCAAAATGGCGGCATCGACACGGAACAGTCATATCCCTACACCGCTGAGGTAAGAATCATGAATTTATTTCAAAGCATGGTGTTGAATGTGATATCACTAATATAAAATTTTCTAACATGTTTAGGGCGTCGTCGTCTTTCTAAACCCTCCAGAAGCTCCAAATGATCTTTGTACACTTATAGTATCGATTACGATACAGAATCTCCCTAACAGCATTTGTTTTTCACAGTGACGTAAGATTTACGTCACACTGTGACTTTGGGACGTCACAGTACGTCTCGGCAATGTCATATTGAGGTCACAGCGAAGTGATTTCGGTCATTTTCATGGTCGTTTTTGACGTCGCGTATTAACTTGTTTGTGACGTCACATTGTAATTGCCCTTGTAATGTCGTCACATTATTACGTGTTAATTAAATTGTGGAAACGTCACAGAATATAGTCACAATGAAGTTACAGCGTTACTAATACGTAACGTAGAATAGGTCACAAATATGATGTCACATTGTGACCCAGGTGTCACGTGACTACAACGTCACTGTCACACATGTGACGATAACGGAGCAGGATTTTTGATTTACCACCCGACAGCAGAGAAAATGGGGAGTCTTGAAAAGTCTTTCAAGACCCCCAGAAGCTCATCCTTTTACTTAGAAGATTGAATATTTGCAGACTTACAGTATTGACTATCAGACAGAACTTAATGTAGTCGGATTTTCGATTTAGTCCCCGAAAGCTTAGAAAATGTTTTCTTAAGTATTTTTAGATCCTCCATCAAACCCTCCCTGGTGATCTAGAAGGCAGAATCTCTGCACATTTATAGTATCGACCATCGGACAGAACCTAACGTAGTCGGGTTTTTATCCCATGGGGTGAAGATTATGGCTTTTTCCGGACCCTCAAACAGACCTCCGTTGGATTAGAAGGCTGAATGTTTGCACATATAGTATCAACCACTGGGCCAAACCTGGAGCCGGATTTTCGAATTTTTTCTCAGAGTGGAAAAAATGTGAGAAAGGGTAATGTCTTTCTCAGAATCCTCCACAACCCCCCTATCGGTGTACTAATAGGCTGAAACTCGACAACGGCGTAGAACCTAACTAAACTAATTTTTAATTGAGACAACTATTTTCGACATTGAGCACCATACATTTTTAAACAAAATAAAACGTATTAAAAAAAATTGCAGATGAATTTAAGTGTGCTCATTTTCCCCTGTCTTTGACAGGGGAAAACTAGCTTTGTTTAAGTACTAGCAAACATTAAAATGGAGTTGAAAATATATGAGGTTTCTTCGAAGGAAACCGGGTAATTGGTCCTGGGACCCAAGGACAGGTGGTGCAAGTTCTTCTATAGCCATGATTTAATAGTGGAATCTGAGGGATGTTCTTGATACTGGTATGCGGTTATAAAAGATTGACAGAATAAAATATGATGAATTGCAATAAAAAAAGGAGCAAGGGTGGATTGATTGAGGCTAAGAATTTAGAGGTCTGCTTGGGTCCGATCGTTGAGACTTAAGCTCGGACCGTCCTAAGTGAGTTGTCGAAATGTGCAAAATACACAACTGAATGTAATTGGTTGAAGTATCATGACCATGAATTTTTGGTGCAATTTTAGTCATATAATTATTTTATAGGATGGTACCTGTCATTACAAAGCATCCAGCTCAGGAGCCACTGTCACTGGATACGTTGACATCCCAACTGGAGATGAGAGCGCACTGCAGAAAGCCGTTGCAACCATCGGACCGATCTCTGTAGCTATTGATGCCAGCCAGTTCAGTTTCCAGCTATACAGGTAAAGTGGGTTATTCATATTAATTTTATTTTCTCATAATCTTTCTATAGAAAAAGTACTGTTTTCTCCAAAATGTTCGAATTCGAGATTTTGACGGATAAGCGCAATTGAAGACTTTCTGAACACACTTCAAACACTTTTTGAAAGATGTCCATCTGTGTGCGAGTGAGGTGTGGACACAATAACTAAACCTTTTGCTTACGGGTGGGGCAGCGTCAATCTCAAACTAAGAAGTCTCAAAAAGACAGGTATTTGACATACCCTATCCCAAACAGTTCGGTCCCCCTTTGCAGACATTAGCGTCCATGGACACCAATGTTAACAACATCAGTGCAATTAAACAACATCAGTGCTTGATAGTTCATCGGTGCTTGATACGGAGAGCAATGACAATACCGGGAACTTTGATGATAGTTCATGGAGCAAATTGATGATTTGAATCACGCCAGGGGTTCTCAACTTTTACATAAATGCGTGTCACAAAAACTTCAAAAATTCTATACAACCAAACAAACATATGTTTTGTAGAGAAATAGAAAGTTATCGTCACATTGATTTAAACAAAAATAATAAATATTAGCAAATACGATCAGCAGTATTATTAACGAACAGTATGATTACTGATTAATAATAAAATTTATAAAAGGATTTAATGTGAGACTTGTGGTTGTTTGACAGAAATGAATTTCTTTATATTTCACTTAATTATTAAAGTAAATTTGGCTCCGGGTAGTTCTATATTTGCTTTTTAATTAAATCCTCGAAATAAAACCTGCGTCACATAATGTGTTTACATGTTATTTTTGCATAACAAAATGGCATCAAAAATGTAATTGCTTTTTCTGAAATGTATTTAAAATATTTATTTTATTTTCTCCAGAGGTCAACTAAAAACTTGTTTCTAATATCTTCCATTAAATAAATTTCTGTCGCACGAATGCCGACTTAGTTATTTTTGCAGAACGGGTAGAGACAGACACACATTTACGCTTTCCACACTCTACACTATTTACTCAGAGTTGAGACAACCGCGCATATTAGCTTTGGAAATAAATATTATTGAAAATGAGCACTGCTTTTGGATAATAGATATTCTATACTGTATAACTTCTCGCGTACCACCAGTTATCTTCTCGTGTACCACCAGGGGGACGAGAACCACAGGTTGAGAACCACTGAACTATGCTGGGGATATTAAAGATATCCAAAAATGTTTATATTAACACAGATAATACACACAGATAAACCATAGATGGACACTGGGAGTTTACTTATAATCGGTTTTACGTTAGTCTCGAAAGATAAAACCGGTTGATTTATGCTTTAACAACACCAAAAAAAATTGGTAGTTACTCCAGTTTGATGGAGCCGAAATAGTTTTGAGTGAATAACGTTTTTCTTTATGTTTGGTTTATCTTCTTTAAACATTTTCAAAACCGTTCAAAATATTAAAATATCAAAATTATAATCATCCTGTTTCGAAAACTAAGAATTTTATGGGAAATCCAATTACATATATTTGTAGGACTTTTAAAGGGTTGTAAATCAGAATTTTTAAAGAGCTGCTAGAGCTTTAAATTTTTGAGATATAAGCTTTACAAAATGGAAAATTTTTAATCTTCTTTAACTTCACTAGACGATCCCCCGAAAACTATAAAAGCTGTAAAAAAGCAAAGCTGTAAATTATTGATCTAAAATATATGCTTCCTATTGAATGTTTTTGTCCCTTAATATTTATATCTATCTTTCATAGTTCAGACGATATTTTGAGTGAAAGTAAACAAAGTGAGACAAAAACTCGCTCGGGCAAAAACTTTAGTTTAAAAAAATTGTTCAAAATATTAAAATAATGAAATTGTTTTTATATATTAATAAATAGAATCTTATTTTCAACAAAACAGGTAAACATTATTTATAATTTTATTTATTAAGTTCTGAGAATCCAAAGTGTTTACATATATATATTTTTCGTAACTCTCCGGTTTAAACCAGACATGTTATAAACCATAGATGATATTCACATAAGAAAAAAAATTAACTGTAAAACTGCTTAATTATTTATGATTAAACTATTCTATTTTCCTTTTAAGCGGTGGCATCTATAACGAACCCAGTTGCAGTACCTCATTGTTGGACCACGGTGTTCTTGCAATAGGATATGGAACTGAAAACGGACAAGATTACTGGCTCGTCAAGAACAGGTAATGTGTAAAACAACTGCACTTAAAAAATAACTTTTTTAAGATGTTCGTATTTCAATAATCTTATAATCATGCATTAATTTAAATTTAAATAGATCTATTAAATTCAACCTTATTTTCTTTTGATTAAAATTGATTTGAAATCAAATTATATAAGCAGGCTAATTATATTGCCAAAATATATTAAACGTTCTAATATTTTGTCAATTTAATGTTAGGAAAATGAAGAAAGCATGGCTTATATATACACAGAATTAAAAACAACAAAATATCAAAAGTTTTAATTTCATGTTACGGACACAAAATGCACAATATAAAATCCTTTGGAACTTTTGGGCGTTAAAACGATAATCAGAAGGCATCAAAGATCATCATTCAGAAAAGAATTTATACTGTAAATTTCTATTTGTATTTGACTTAGCAGAAATTTCCTACGTAATGGTACTCGTCTTGATGTCTTCTGATGATGAACGTTTACCGTCCGAAAGCGCTCAATACTTTTATCTTATGCATTATACTTTTGTATGTGAAAATAAAAAAAATTAAAGTTACACCCCTCACACCAAAGATCGTCACATGTGTGGAAGTGACGTTGTAGTCACGTGACACCTGGGTCACAATGGGACATCATATTTGTGACTTCTATGCGACGTTACGTATTAGTAACTTTGTAACTTCATTGTAACTATATTCTGTGACGTTTCCACAATTTACTTAACACGTAACAATGTGACGACATTACAATGACAATTACAATGTGACGTCACAAACAAGTTAATATGCGACGTCACAAACGACTATAAAAATGACCAAAATGACTTCGCTGTGACCTCAATATGACATTGCCGAGACATACTGCGACGTTTTGTGACGTCCCAAAGTCACAGTGTGACGTAAATCTTACGTAACTGTGAAAAAAAAATGCTGTTAGGGACCATTGCTGTTTGATTGTTTTATTTGTGACACCAGAGAGCATACATAATTTCCACCTTATATTTTCAAAATAGTGGTAGATATAAACTCTCAATTAACAAGTATTGTTTTAAGGAACTTGAAATTCTGATCGTAAGGAAACATGCAAATTTTCTACCATATATTTCTCCTAAACAGTTCCTAGAGAAATCAGACATTTTTTAGAAATTCTTGAGCAAGAAAGTGCAACTTCTCTAATCCGTTTAGGTTTGTTTTATCCCAGTTGTAGCTTCATTCTTTTAAATATACATTATATGCATTTAATTTATGAAGATGAGAGGCATGCAAACAATAGTAATAATAAATTTGCAAATATCAACAGACAATAATTTTGAGTTTAATAAATCAACGTTATTAATAACATTGCAAACCCCTTTTGCAACCAAGAAATTCAGTCATAGCCTGCTAAATTATATATCCGACTTCGAAGTTTAGCCCAAGCTACATGAGGCTATAACGGTCAACTTCTTAGTCAAAAATACTGCACTCCTACTAACGGGTTTTGTAACTATGAACTGATACCTGTTTTAATGTGTTAATCAGTAGCAAATTTGACGTTGATACCCACACCTTATATATTTTGCAACGGTGCTAGGAGGGATTACATTCAAATTTAATAGAATGTGAGTAATCCCCAATTATGTATAACATATCAAAAATACTCATTTGCATTATTTATTTTTCACAGCTGGGGCACATCCTGGGGAATAAGTGGCTATATAAAGATGTCTCGCAACAAGAACAACCAGTGCGGCATTGCCACTCAGGCCAGCTACCCCCTGGTTTAAAGAACTCAAAGAATTTCATTAATTTGCATAAAAGTGGACATTGAATGTACTAAATAGTAATACCTCAGATACCTCTGTAAAGGATATTTTTATGATGAAACATTCAAATCTTGGTTCTAATGAATAAATATTTTTTATATATATTTGTGTGAAGTTTGTCATCTATTTATAAGCATTTTAAGCATGCGAGTATCACTATTCGGTTGAACAGTATGGCCCGTTTGTACGATCTTTAACTTGTGAACGCATACTCCAATCCACCAAAGCAATCTACATCGATTATTAAGTCCTGGTTCATAAATACATTTTCTGATTTAATCAAAATATAATAAGTCTCTGTTTATTATTAAAGAGAACACGGTACCCTATTAATATGTTTCTTAATTTCAAGTATTATGGTGAAAGTAGCGGTTACTATATAAACAATTAACAGTATTGTTAATATTAAATTATAAAAAAAAAAAAAAAATCCGTTGTTCAACTACAATTTTATTTAAAATTAAATATTTTTAAATTTCTTTTAATTCTGTACTACTTTTTCTAATGTTATTAATTTCGTACATTTTCTTATTGTGCATGGACATTTAAATGCTTCCAATATTATATTTAATATACATTTTCTCTCTGTGATGTTTAGTGAAAAAAAAACCCAAGGAAATAGAAACAATTCTTAGTTTGAAAAAATTTTAAAAATTATTATAAATCTTTCAATTTATTATAAATATAAAATTATTATCTTTAAAATTATTATAAATATAAAATATTATCTTTAAAATTATTATAAATATAAAATTTTATCAAATACACAATAAAAACATGTAAGAAAATTTAAAACTTCCATCTTAACTATAAAAGAAGGATCCGCATTTTTAAAGCATCAAAGTCTTCAACATATGCACTGTGTAGAGAAACCAATTTAAAGGTTTTCATTCGTGAGTATTTTATTGTGAATATTTTATTTCTGCCATCGTTCAGAAAACTTTAATAGCATTTCAAATAATTAAGACACAGCTTTGAAATTTTACCCACATATTTATAAATGTTAGTTATAATTCGAGTAAATAATAAAATTCACTGAAGTGTCACTCCACTCGACTTTCTCATACCAGAATCCTTTTTAAAGCTGATTCTGATTTTTTTTTCTTCTTACAAATTTTACAAAAAATAACTTGAAAAATCTGTATCCTTGTTCCAAATTTTCACAATTATAGCATGCTACCATTCATTTAAAAGAGCGTTAAAAATCTTTGAATTTGACATCAAGTTTGATACTGTGCCCCCTCCCCGGGGGGAGTAATTTGCCCCTCCGAGGGAGGCTGATAACATCACGAACACAAAACAAGTATCGCGGTTATTTTTCAGTACAATTACTGAAACTATAAGTTTCGTGATTATTGAGCCATAAATGACTCTTTTTACACATGATTATGTACATTTTGTCCTATACTGCCATGTTAAAAAAATCTGATGTGGGCAACACATGACTTTTCTTATATAATGCAATGGATTTACTACTTTTACAATAAAAATGGGATTTTCTCATAGTAGATATTTATATTCTTTCCAAGATATTGAATTTTCGTCAATTAGTCGTCATTTTCATTGATTTAGTGTCATTTTCATTGATTTAGTGTCATTTTTATCCATTTGGTGAGATTTTTGTTTTTTGGCAACAATTGAAAAGTAGCCAAGTTGCCGACATTCCGCAAAATTCGGCTCCAAAATCTCGCCAAGCGTTATGGACGGAGAAATAAGTTATTCATATAGCAGATAAATAACTATTGGCGTTTAAATACAAAAGTATCTTTTCTCATGAATGGAACGAGCTAGGTCCACGAGAATGATGTCATCAAATTTATCGCATGATATTGCATATGAAAAGTGAACATGTTTCTCAACAATTAATATATTTTTTTAATTTATGGGAGTTTTTGATAAATTTATTTAAAAAATGTGCAATATCTCGAGAAAGGTTCATACTAGCGTTCTAAAATTTATGTCAATCGTTTTCTAAGGAAAAATTACATAAGAAATGTCTATTTGCGTAACTTTATAAGCGGTTTTGATATTTTGACGATTTTTTCAAAATTTCACTCGAAAATTTAGGGGTCTTCTGAACATTCGATTACGTTTGAAAACAATAGACTTCCAGTATTCACGGATTGTGATATTTGTACCAAATTTCATTCGAATCGCTCTATTTGTTCATGAGATGTCGTCTCCACAGACTCACGGACACACACACACACACAAACACACACACACACACACACACACACACACATACACACACACACACACAACACCTAAAAAATGTGAGGATTTGATTCGTGATCAGGGATACTTGAAATGTGCTCTCCCGTCGAAAACTCGAATTCGAATTTTCGACCCCGTCACAACACTTTCCATATACATTATGTATATAAGAAAAGTAAAAATACCGCATTTTAAACTTTTTTGCTTGAGTTGAAAAAATTCTAACTAGTTTTAGATTTTTTGTTAACAAAGCCGATTATAATGTTTCGCAAAAATCCCGTAATATTTGGGTAGCTATCGTGTCTACAAGAAATCGACCACAGATGGGCATCATTCTAAACGTAGGCAGAACGTGTTTAAAAGGTCATAAATTATATATTAGTATCAAAGCCTTGAAATGGAAAATTGACGTGTAAACAATACGTTCTCAATACTATGCATGAGAAAGTGAAATTAAGTGTAGGATGATGTGTTTGTTACCTTAAAAAATTAAAATCTGATGTGGGCAGCACATGGTTTTCCTTATATAATACAATGAATTTACAACTTTTACAGTAAAAAAAAAATAGGTTATTCTTATAGTAGATACTTATATTATTCCCAAGATATTGAATTTTCGTCAATTAGTCGTCATTTTCATTGATTAAGCGTCATTTTTGTCCATTTGGTAAGATTTTCATTAATTTAGCAGCATTTAAAAAAGTCGCCAAGTTGGCGACATTCAACTAAATTCGTCGCCAAAATCTCGCCAAGCGTTATGGACGTTTTCCGTCCATATAAGTTATTCTTAAAGCATATAAATGACTATTGGCGTTCAAATACAAAAGTACAACTCAAAGTATCTTTTTTCATGAATGGAACGAGCTAGATCCACGAGAATGATGTCACCCAATTTATCGCATGGTATTACATATGAAAAGTGAACATGTTTCTCAATAGGAAATATTTCTTTTTATTTTATATATTTTTTTGAAAATTTTTCGAAAAATGTGCCATATCTTGAGAACGGTTCATGTTAGCGTTCTAAAATTTATGTCAATCGTTTTCTAATGAAAAATTACATAAGAAATGTGTATTTGTGTAACTTTATTAGAGGTTTTGATTTTTTGACGATTTTTTCAAAATTTCAAGCGAAAATTTAGGGGGGTTCTAAACATTCGATTGAACATTCTGAACATTCTGAACATTCGATTCTGAACATTCTGAACATTCGACAAAACAATAGGCTTCCACTGCTTACGGATTGTAATTTTTGTACCAAATTTCGTTTGAATCGGTCCATTCGTTCGTCAGTTATCGTCTCCTCAGACTCACTGACACACACACACACACACACAAACACACACACACAGACATCACTTCAAAAATGTTCGATTCGTGATCAGGGATGCTTGAAACGTGCTCTCCCGTCGAAAACTCGAATTCGAATTTTCGACCTCGTCACAATGCTTTATACATTATTGTATATATACATTATCTTATACATTATTGTATATTAGGAAAGTAACAAGAAGCCAAGAACAAAATTATAAGGTATATAATGCAGATGCATGAGTGTCTGTCCACTGCGCGATGTATGTACCTTGTTTTAATTATAAAAGTTTAACATTCATAAATATTATTTGTGCTGATACTTATAAAATATAAAAAATATTAATATATGTTTTAGCATAAGTTTAGACCATTAATTTCTATTTAGTAGGGAAAATGATATATATGTAGCATATGACATTCATATGCAAGAACCACTGCACAATGTTTTGGAGTTGCAAATTGAAATTTTAACGCTTTTGGTGGTGACATGCAAAACTATTTCTAAATGTGGCTTATAGTAAGTTTCTTGCTGCTGTAGCAGATATCTGATACACCATGTTGACGAGTATACAATAAGTTCAAAACCGATCCACGAATGGTGCTATTTGCAATGGGAACCTACTGCAAATAATTCGAAAATTGCAAGTTAGGCTATATTTTACGCATATTTAATTTGGTAATTAAGAAATTTAAGAAATGTTGGAGGTGACTCCAGTTCGATGGAACCGAAATGTTTTTGAGTGAATAACATTTTGTACAATGAGACTCGAGTAAATTTCAAAATGCTTATTCTACTTTTATGAGACTCATTTGTTTCGTTTATAGTCTCTGAGAGCACTACAAATTACTCGCTAACTATTTATAACTAGCTAGCACTTTCAGTTTTCTCATTGATTTCATTTGAATACTCCGACTACATGTAAAACTACAATACTAATTTGCTTGGTCATACTAATTTGCTAACTCAATACTAAATCGAACTTGTGCAATATATATGACGAGATTTTATATTCAAATTAATCTATAAACTTGCCTAGTGACACATATATATGTACTTGAAGGAGGATATTTCCATCTATTCTGTTCAAACCTCACCAATCATTAAACATCTTTAGAATCCCCAAGTTCATTTTACTTCGTAATTTTTTTTAAACAAAACAAAATATCTTGTGCTTGTGTATCAATATTTCATCAAGGAGTATCTCAACAGATTGAGCTGCAACAATCCTGATTTTTTAAATGTTACAGCTTTCCCAACCGTTGGAAAACCCAGGTTAAAATACTAAAATATTGAAATTACTTTGAAAAGTTGCAGCCTTTCCAATTTCCACCCATTGAGAAACAAAGATTAAAATACAAAAATATAGAAATTATAGCCACTATATATCGAAAACTAAAAGCTCGACCCAAAATCCAATTATATACACTTGTAGGGCTTTCAAAGAGCTACAAATTCCTGCTTATTGTTCATAACACTTTTAGTTTTTAAGATACGAGGGCAAGTACTTTAGTTTTTAGAATGTGGCAATATAAAAAATAACAGCTTTCAGTGCAGACGATTTTTAAAAATTTGAACTTCCACATGAACATTGGCTATTAAAGAACGAGAAATGGTATAAAATTCTTTTTATGACGTCGTTTTGAAATTAATAATGTAGTAACAAAACATGGATTTAAGTCTAAGGGATTTTCGAGCTGTGATTATGACTATCAACAAGGGTTAACACAAAGGGCTGCAGCACTCCAGTGGTTAAGACACGGAGATTGCTCTCGAACGACCCGAGTTCGATTTCAGGCTCCCTAACTGTCTCTGTGTTCACGCGGAGTACCGCAAGTTAAATATGTGGGTCTGTAAGTCCTTCCGAGAGGTTGGTGGTAAGGGAAGGAGGGTACGATCTCTGTGAATGCAGCCTCTATTGGGCTTCGGGCTAAATTCGGTGGCACTTTCTCAGTCTTCCAAACAGATACTTTACATCTTCGGGTAAGCACTTCCCGGCCTTCCAAACTGTTACCTTACACCTTTCTGGTAGGTCGGACGGTCTGGGTCTCAACAACAACAACACCTTCGGGTAAGTTAGAAGGTCTGGGTCGAAGGAAAAGAAGGGTTGACACAGCAACAGTGTGCCGATGGAGTGAATTCAACTTTTGGTGATGAAGCATCAAAGCAATAGTTTACAACTGGTTTAAAGAATTCCATCTTGGATATAGGAGCATCAGTGATGAATTTCGGGAAGGTCGACCAAGAACTGCTGTGACATCAGAAAACATCAATGTCGTAAAACAAATGATTACTTTAGATTATCATTTCATATATGATGAAATTGAGGCATCTTTGTATGTATTTCAAGGACTCGAGTACAGTCATTTTTAAATGATCATTTAAGAGCCAAAAATGTATGTGCCGTTGAATTCCACACAATTTAGCTCAAGCTCAAATGGATGCTCGTGTCAAATGGCGCAAGGAAAATTTCAAAAGTTTCAACTCTGGTGCTTCAAAACATGGCTTTTTGACATTGTAACAGATGACGCAATGTGGATTCATTCCCATGAACCCCGAAATAAAACAATAATCTCCTGTTTGAACCAAATCCAACAAAAGTTGTTTTTGCACGAAGTGTTTCAACGGAAACGATTGCTTCGTTTTTCTGGTAAATCCTGCCATTTTGCAACCATTGTTTTCAAGGATCGTAGAATAGTAAATGCTGATTAGTATACTGCAATTTCTTTGCTAGAAATAGTTGCTCAAATCAGAAAAAAAAAATCGAAACGTCTCATCATTCCTCATCATGACAATACAAGCTTACATACTGCATTTCAAACTATCAATTATTTGAAGCATGAAAAAAATTATTTGATGAGTCATTGTGCTTAATCACCTTATTTAACACCCAATAAGTTTTTATTGTTCCCATCAATAAAAAAAAAATGCATGGTCAATGATTTAACTACTCAGAAGCTTTTAAGCTTATAAATCACATGTTTCTTCTAAGTCAAATTCTGAATGGCATAACTGTTTTGAAAATTGATTTATTCGATTGAAAAAAATGTTTTTATGTTAAAGACAAATAATTTGAAACGCAACAAACCGATTTATTTCCATACAAAAATATTTTGTGTATTATTTTCCTACTTTATATCTTCTTTCAGCATTAGAAACAAATCCATTTATCTTCTCTTTTATTGTGTAAATTGATCCATTTCACCCCGTAACTGGAGTGTTAATTATTTTTTTTTTATTCTGAAAATATTCGAAAATTCCTTCCTTAAACAATTTAAATTTGAACCATTATCTAAAATGCATCTCAATTTAATTTTTCTTCTATTTAGGTCTTCAATAAATATGAAGCAAGTACTTAGTAGGATAGAATTATTATCTTGATTTCAGATATTACCAAGTATGAAGTGTAGAAGCAGGAGTTTCAATTTGTTTACGTTCGGAAGTTGGACCTTCAGTTTTGACCTGAATGTCAGACTGGGAAAGCAATACATCTGCGCTTTTATTACTTTCCTTATATACATAGTATAATGTATAAGGAAAGTATTGTGACGGGGTCGAAAATTTGAATTCGAGGTTTCGACGAGAGAGCACGTTTCAGGCATCGCTGAACCCGAATCGAACATTTATGAGGTGATGTCTGTGTGTGTGTGTGGAGATGATATCTCACGAACGAATGGAGCGATTCGACTGAAATTTGGTACAAAAATTAAAATCCATGAATACTGGAAGCCTATTACTTTTAAACGCAATCGAAAGGTCAGAATCCCCCTAAATTTTCGAGTGAAATTTTGAAAAATTCATCAAAAAATTAAAATTTTTAATAAAGTGACGCAAGTAGACATTTTTTATGTAATTTTCTCTTAGAAAATGATTGACATAAACTTTATAACGTTAGCAAGAACCGTTCTCAAGATATTGCACATTTTTCAAATAAATTTATTAAAAAATCACATAAATTACAAAAAATAGTAACGATTGTGAAATATGTTTACTTTAATTATGTAATATCATTCAATAACTTTGATGACAACATTCTCGTGGATCTAGCTCGTTTCATTCACGAGGAAAGATACTTTGGGTAATACTTTTGTATTTGAAAGTCAATAGTCATTTATATGCTATAAGTTATTTCACCGTTCATAACGCTTGGCGAGATTTTGGCGAGATAACGCTGGCGAGATTTTTAGAGGAATTTCGCCAACTTGACGACTTTTTAAATGTTGTTAAATTAACGAAAATGTCGCGAAATGAATAAAAATGACGCTAAATCAATGAAAATGACGTCTAATTGTCGAAAATTCAATATCTTGGAAAAAATATATCTACTATAAGAATAACCTATTTTTCCGTCCGTAACGCTTGGTAAGATTTTGGTGACGAATTTGTCGGAATATCACCAACTTGCTGACTTTTTATAAGTTGCCAAATTGACGAAAATGTCACTCAATTGATAGAAATTCGCAAAATTTCTGAAACCGACGTTAAATCAGTGAAATGACGACTAATTGAGGAAAGTTCAATATCTCGGAAAGAGCATAAGAGTAGACTATAAGAATAACTCATTTTTCTGTCCGACCGTTTTCAGAAATTTAGCAGGACGTCGCCAATTTGGCGACTATTTTAAATGTTGCCGAAGAGACAAAAATGTCGACAAATTGATAAAAATGACATCAAATGGGAAATAATGTTTCGCAAATTCTGATTTCCGTTACATGACGGGCATACCTTCTAGTATATAAGAAATACCCTTCTCTCCGTTTGTCTGTAACACTTGATGCATTTTGGCGAACTTGGCGAATAATCTAACAAAATATCACCAACTTGGCGATATTTCGTCCCAGATTGATGAAAACATTTTCAAAATTGAAGAAATGACGCTAAATTAATGAAAATGACATCTAACTGATGAATTAATTATTAAAATATTTTAATATATGGACAATATTGCTTAGTGAGGATACTATTAATATTGATAATTGTTTATTTAGAGTTGAGCAAAATATAAGTTAATTGGGTACTTTGAAATTGTTTTACATGTTGTCATCCGGAAAATTGCCAAATATACAATTCAACGATGAAAACACAGTACCGTGGATCTTATACATTATTTTTTTACTGTTAAAGGAGTAAATTCATGGCATTTTATAAGGAAAGTCATGTGCTGCCCACATCAGATTTTTTTTAGTTAATTATTGTAATTTGGCGACATTTCATAATACGATAAGGCACCAGATAAAAAAATAATGTTTTAAAACTGCACATATAATTGAACATATTGTTAAATAAATATATCTATCGTTTAGTGCAATTAAACTCAATTCATCCGATTGTGAAAGAGTGCTTGTTCATGATGTTTGAAACGTGATCTTCTATCGAAAATGTGAATTGGAATTTTCAACTTAGTCACAATACATATAATACTTAACACAATATATATAGGGAAAGTAAAAATCACATAGAACTTATCAATATGGGTAGAACAGACATTGCAGAAAAATTTATATGTTTGACATAAAAATTTGAAATTTATATTCGTCTATGTTATAAATATGATGTGTAATGTATAATTTAAATACTATATGTATTAGATAAAGTTGATTATATCATTATGTTCAATATAAAAAAAATGCTCTGAGAAAATATATGTAAGCACTATTTGAATATGACCAGCATCTCTTTTTCTGATCAATACTGATCAAAATTAATCCATATTCTTTCTTAAAGGTATTCCGAAACCCTTTTAATAACGATAATATTTCTGATTCTCAGCTTACAGTTTAACTCATAGTTGTAATTATTTCCAAATATTAAAATGACTGTTCCCAATGCAGTACTTGGATTTCAAAATTATCTGCAATTAAGCTTTGTGCATTTCTCAGTGATAACTTATGATGACAGTATCTCTATTAATACTGTCAACAATCGCTTGGATAAGCAGAATATGACAACTTTATCAAACAGGGCGGTGGAATATGCTGATGTAGATTTTTAATCGAATATGATAATGACATTGTATGAGGATCATACTGGTATTGTGATTACAATATATGGTAATATAAAGTCTTGCCTCTGCCAGAAAATAATATAGTTAAGGGATAAGCAAAATGTTATAAATATCTTTATTTTTTACATATAAAGCGAATATTGTGACGGGATGTTTATAGGGAGGAGATTTTGATAAATATCCAAATATGGCTATGCTGTTAAATGGGGGGATTTTTTTCTTGGGGGATTTCGTAGAATTTAATTCAAATATCGATGGAAAACAGTAGTACGGGTTTTAGTAGAAGAATTTTGACGGGGTTAAATTCGAATTTGATTTTTTAACAGAATAATATGTTACAGACTTGCTTGAATACTAATTGAGCGTTTTGTGGTAATATATGAATACCTGTGTGTGTGTGTATTTGTTTGTTTGTATGTGTTCGTGTGTTTATTTGTTTGTATGTGTGTGAATCTGTAAATAAGATACCGCACAAACGAATGGATTATTTTGAATGGAATTTGCTACGATTTTCACAATTACTGAACACTAGATTTTAATTTACCTTATTCGCTTTAAACTTCATTTTAATTAATTGTTTTTAAACTTGATTTGCGAAACTTGATTCGAAGGTCCTCCCTTATTGTCGGACGTGAAAAATTATATCCAATTTTTTTTATAATATTAATGAGTCATATTAAATAAACAGGTTTTATACTTAATCTATAATTAGAAAGCAAGTGGCATTTTTTTGGAACACTGGCATGAATCGTTCTCGAAATATTGCATTTTTTTTTGAATAAATGTTAAAAAAGTTACATAAATGTAAATAAGTAGCGCTAAATGAGTTTGTTTTACATATCGAATATTATGCCACAAATTTATTTACAGCAATGTGAAATAATTTTCTTAAACCTCTGAGTTGCTTAAATTAGCTGAAAAGTAAAGCTCTTCATTAGCCAAAAAATACTGTTTTGCTGACAAAGTCGTTTTAAGTTGACAAAGCATTTGAAGAACGCACAGCAGTAAATTAATTTTATGTTATTTTTCTAACTGTTTTATTTTTAGTTTATTAACATAATTCTCCTGGCTTAATCATTCTGTTCACGTGAATTGACACCTTTTGTAATCATGTTTCATTTTGATGCTAAATTTCATTTATTTCTATTTACACCATTCATTTATATGTTACTATTTAAGTATTAATTGCATTTTGATATGGATTATAAGTCAATTTGTTTTTCCAATGAAGTTGCTAAAAGTGTCTCAGATTTCTATTTACTTCATATAATTATCTACCGGTAATATTATTATATTTAAATATTTAATATAATAAAATAGAATAGAGACAGGGTTCTGCTTAAATAATGTCGTAGTTACAAACATTGCACAGATTGGAGGTTGAAGTAATTTCTGCTGGGAACTCCACGAAATGGAATACCATGCCTCGATGTGGGATAGGTGCTTCCTGAGGTGGAGACATGTTGCGAACTGTCACAGGAGCTCCGTACCGAAGTGTCTTGGTTTAAATTTAATAGAAAGACATCGTAAAATAAACATTTAATCTTTGTCTGCCTATCAATTTGCTTGTTTGCACCGCTTAGCAAAAATAGTAACCATCGCGAAATAGAACTGTAAGCCAATTTGATTATATTTGTTTAAAATATTTTAGCCTTAATGAAGTATGAGGTAGTGACAGTTGGGTACGAATGAACGATTACAAAAATAAACGTAAATTAATTCTGAGATAAATAAAAGTCATTCAAACCAAGAGCAAAGGGATAATATAAAAAACAGCGAAACTTTGAACGAAACTCCCCTCTTCCCCACGGATTTAGATAATCATCATCGCATCCGAAATATTTTCTTCAATACATTTATAATATTAGTTGAATCCTCCACTGAATTTATACTTCCAGAATATTAAAATTCATATAGTCAATATAATTTGTTCAATTTTTTCATTTGACGATTTTAGCTAAATATTTGCAGATCACTTAATTGCAACTTTCTTCATATTGTAATCAACAGTGTCATCAGATAACGTACCATCGGATGAGAAGATATATTTCGCTCCATACTACAGGAAATTAGGCTGATAGCTTGAAATGTCCAGAAATTCTCCCAGTACAAGTATATCACGACAGATGCCGATGGTATCCGGTGCGGATACATCAATGAAGTTATATATTTGGACGGTGAATCATGCAATCAATAATATTACATTATTCTCTCAATGCAATGGTTGAACTAAATTCATTGTAATCACAATTTATTTCCCAAGATATCGCGTCTGCAGACAGGCATATACAGGGTGGTCCAAAAGGTCTTAGACAAACTTTAAGGGAAGGTCAGGCATACAGAAACAAGCCCGTTTTGCATAGGAACATGTGGCCGCAAACGCCACCGTGGGGTACTATAGATGCAGGAAGAAGCGAAGGGAAATGAATGCAGATTTTATTAGGAATAATTATTACAACATAGGTTTATTAGACATAATAATTAAAACACAGGTTTATTAGACATAATTACAGAACAGGTTTACTGCACATAATATTTACAACACAGGTTTATTAGATATAACAATTACAGAACAGGTTTATTAGACATAATTATTACAACACTTTATTAGTCATAATAATTGCAACACAGGTTTATTTGACATAACAATTACAAGTGTTGTGGTTAAGAAGGCGATAAAAGGAAGACATAATAATTAGTTTAAAGAAAATTATTAAATTGTAACTTCAAATTAATTCCAATAACACATTACAAAAACTCTGCTCACATGCTGGCAACTCAGGAAGAATTAACAAGTTTATTCTAAATTCATCACAGACATTAGAATTTACCAGATGAGTTAAAGTTTAAAGATTCTGTATAGAATTTTACTCTAGAAAAATCTATTTTAATCCCATTATAAAATATTAACAATAGAATATTAAATTTAAAAGAATTTAGAATTTTCCCAGGCTCTAATAAATTTAAGTAGGTTTAGAAAATTGCTCTCAGAATTAAAGTTTTAGAATTTTGAATTCACAGAATAAAATTTGATCATACATTTCAAATGTTGAGAATTTAAGAAATTAAATGTAAAAAAAAAAAAAAAAAAACAAAAAAAAAAAAACAATAATCAGTTATATTCACCCGGTCGGGTCATCAGACAAGGGGGAAAAGTTCCATAACTAGAGCTGCACAGGTTGTAGACAAATTTCCAAACTGGTTTACCGGAGATCACCAAACTTTAATCTGGAGAGGATTCAGCATATTTCTTGAAAAGGATTATAAAATCAGGAGATTAGACCTAACAGCCACTTCTGGAACACTCGGATCTTCTTAAAACTACCGGACGAACTTTTTTGAGACGCATCTTTCTCATAGCACACGTAATAAATTCTCAAAACCTCATTTTCCAGGAGTCACATTGCACATTAGGCGATAAAAATAAATAAAACTTTCTTTTAAAAGGAGACAAGTGATAAAAAAAAACATCGCGAGGAACCTAATGTTCCATGAATGTAAAGTAAAACGTTCAATGAAAAGTAAAACGTAGCGCTTCTCGCGTAAACTCAAAACGTGGGATTTCAACAAAAAACTGAAACTGAAAAATTCCGCTCGTGTATTTATACGTGCGGAAAAAGGAGAAGTTTAGACAAACGGCAGCAATTAAAATCCGCTTACCGAAATTAGAATTGCCAAAATTAAAACTCAAAACTCCGAGAGCAGACGATCAGTAAAAACTCGAACAAATTAAAATAATTCACGAATTCCGAAAAGGCGCGAAAAGCGCATAGGCGGCGCGTCAATCGCGGTAAAAAGCCCGCAAAACCAAGGTTTCAAGATGGCCGCAACTGAAATTTTTTAAACGCACTGAACATGGTAATAACTTGAAACTATAGAACAAACGGAATTTCTAACCAAAATGGGAAAATGAGTCATCAATTTAAAGGGAATTTTATGGGGAATCAAATAAATAAATAATTTTTATAAATTTACAAATCAAAAGTAATATTAATTTAGGGAATCGAACATTTTTAATTAAGAATATTATAAAGGAAATCAATTTAGAAGATTATAAATATTCTAATTAACGAATAAATGAAAAACCAATAAATAATATTTAAATATTACCAAATTGAGAATATTGAGCTAGGGAAAAATAAATAAAAGTAAATTTCAAACCCCCAAATTGCATAAATTCTAAAGCAACCCAACACAAGCATCAATTACAATTATTTATCACAGTATTAAAGAAGGCGTTCAAAGCTTTTGCCATCCGCAGATATGCATGTCTGGCAACGTCGACGTATGGATTGGCGAATGCGGGCAAAAATTCCAGGACGCTCGCGGACACATGATACTCCCTCAACGACTCTAGCGACAAGGCCAACGTCAGATGTTACAGGGGTCTCGTAAACAAGGCTTTTGAGGTAACTCCATAGGAAGAAATCAATGAGGGACAAGTTGGAGGACTGTGATAGCCAACCGATGGGTTCTTTCCGGCTGATCCATCTTGCAGGAAAGGTCCTATTGAGGTAGTCCTGCACATCCTGGCTGAAACATGCACAGCTGCGGATGGCAAGAAATGTAAACACCTACTTTAATACTATGATAAATAATTGCAATTGATGCTTGTAACTCTTATGTCTAATAAAGCTTGTTGTATTATTTGCATTGCTTTCCTTTTGTTTCTTCCTGCATATATAGTACCCCATGGTGTCATTTGTGGCCACATGTTGCCATGCAAAACGGGATTGTTCTTATATGCCAGATCTACCCTTAAAGTTTGTCCAAGACCTTTTGGACCACGCTGTATGTAGAGAATTACAGTTATATTGTAGAGAATTAAATTTAGTTCTCTACAATGTGATTCCACTTCTTTTCATCTAAGAAAAAAGCAATTCATCCAAAACAAGCATCAAGTTTAAGCTTTCTGGATTGGGCCTAATGTTACGAACATCACAAGTCCTGCTTTTTACTGAATTACCTAGGATTTGCCTATATTCTCTCCGTTTGAAATAAAGGGAGTGGTGACTCTAATTTCCGGCTGCCACCAAGTCATATTCTAGTGCCAATCGTAGGGGATTAAACTTTCACCTCAAAACAACTGATGAAAATAAAAACCAGGACGGTTTGATTGCGCCCAGTTATACTACCAGCTGTACAATTTTTAATGAATTGTAATGAATTTCTTTAAAACACACACGTATGCGTCCACACATTCATACAAATATCCTCAAAAATGTTCCATTTCAGTTCAGTGATACTCAAAAAGTTTAAATATGTCCAAAATTCGAATTCAGATTTCGAATTGCTACAGTACTTCCTCTATATAGTTTATAAACTACATTCTCAAAAGTATTCGGAGATATTACCAGAAATCACATATCGTGGTTTCAGGAATGTGTTGTTTCAGTTGCATGGAACAAAGTCCGTAAAGTTTCATGTCTGTAGCTCGGAAGTTGATGAATTTTCAAATATTCTGAACGTTTCTGATGTTTTCACATTGTGCCATTTTTATAGAACGGATCGTTGCCATTTTTATAGAACGGATCGTTGCCATTTTTATAGAACGGATAGTTGCCATTTTTATAGAACGGATCGTTGCCCCTTTTCAGAAGAGCTGAACAACCTTCACAAGAGTGGTTTGTTAAAAGTGATATGGAAATGTTGGACTAGCTTGATTAGATTCCATACTTAAAGACTAGAGATGTGCGTGTTCGGTTGCCGGGTGGTGGGTTCGAGTCCCACCTGCGGGCATGGGTGTTGTGATGATGAGGTTAAGTCAGTCTTCTGCCTTAGTGGAGCCTTCGTTCAACGTGAAGTTGCATTGGACTTGGTGTAGGCTTGGTGTAGACTAGGTTGGTCTTTGAACTTAATGTAGGCTTTCCTACACCATGGGGATTTGTAACAACAACAACAGAGATGTGCGTATGCTGGAAAAATTTCCCTGAAGTTTTTTAACAACGGAAACTTTTGAAATTCTACTTATTACATTTCATTTGAAATAATATGGCCAGCGATTTCTAAAGGTATTTATTCTTACATTACAGCTACAGTCTTGCATCCTATTTCGTAATATTGCAGAAAAGAAGACCTGATTAAATTTAGAAATATATAGATAAACATTCGGCGATGGCTCCGTTATGATTTAGCCGAAATGGTTTTGCGTGAATAATATTTTGTAGAATAAAATTCAACCTTTGTACTATAAAAAAAAACTCGAATAAAATATAATTATATGCATTTATAGGGTTTTTAAAAAGCTACAAATGTTTGCTTATTGTTTATAGTTATCACTTTTAGTTTTTAAGATATAAGCATTGCAAACATGAAAAGCGTAAAAATTTCATACTTCTTTAAATTGACAAGACGATTACTCGACAACTATAATTGCTTTTTTAAATAATAAATGTAGATTTTAATACTCAATTTTCTAACAGACATATTTATCGTTTAGTATTTATGTTCATATTTTACTGTTTCGAAGATATTTTAAGTGACAGATTAAAAAAAAAAAAAGAACACTCGCTTGGAGAGTTACTTTTAAAAACGTTTTCTAACATAAAAAAGTTCAAAATATTAAAATATTGAAATTGCTTTTATATATTCATAATTTGTACCTTATTTTCGACAAAACAAAAAAAAATATTTACATTTTTACTTATTAGGATATAAGAGTCCAAAGTGTTTACATTTTTTGTAACGTTCTGTTTTGCCGCCAGAGAAATTCCAACTCACATAAAAAATTCTATTCATGGGCATTTCTTATACCTGTATACTGCAGTTTCAATTTGATATTTTCATTAAGTACATGTGCATTTGAAAAAACATAAAATAATTATAAGGCGAAAAATGTTTTTCTTAATTACAAATTTAAAACATGCAAAAAATAACAGCATGTAAATGAAAAATAATTTAAAATTGTTTAACCTATTCACGGTCATAATAATTCTATTTTGATATAGGTTTTAAATATAAATAATATAAGTAAAAATGTAAAATTACTTTTAATTTAAAAATAAATTAAGTACTATATTAAAAATATTAAAAAAAGACCTGCTTATTATTGAAAGCGAAATATTTCTATCATTTTATTAAATGGCAAAAATAATATTAATAATATAAATATGTAACAAGTACTCAGTTTATAATATGTATAAAAAACAAATTATTAAGAATATAAAATTAGTTTAAGACAAAATATAATAAAAAATTCTTATAATTAAACATAAAAAATAATATATATAATATTGAAAATTGTTTAAAAAAATGCTTACTAGTAATTGAATTAGGAGTAAGTAGTGCTTACTAGTAATTGAATTACGAGTAAGTAAGTAAGTAAATATTAAGAATATAAAAATATTTTGAGACAAAATGTAACAAAAAATGCTTATAATTAAACATAAAAAATAATGCATATAATATTGAAAATTGTTTAGAAAAATGCTTGCCAGTAATTGACGTGAGAGAGAAGATACAATTTGGAAGATGAGTTAAGCATATATTTAGTATTAAGTATATTCCTTTAGCAGGATCACTTGCGAAGATATTCCATATTTTTAATAATTATAAACAGTTTACAGAACTTAGCACTAAAGGAATAGTCTTCTTTAAATTTAACCTGCTTTTTTCTCAGTTGGACTAAAATGTTACGTGCACCCTTCTGGTTCTCATCCATCTTTATTTCTTAAAAAAAAAAAAAAAAAAAAAAAAAAAAAGCCTCTTTCCGTTCTTCCTCAAAATTGCAAAATTTAATGATCAAAGACTTCTTGTAAAACTACTTGCTTTAAAAACAACACGGAGAGTGTAATTTAATATTTTTTCAAATTAATTAAAAAGAGAAAAAAAAGAGATGAAAAATTTCTGGAAAATCATAATGGAAAATTTTCGGACCCACATTTCTACATAACATGGTTAAAAATAGTTTAAATTTAGAAATATATTAAAATTATATGCATGAAAATTTCCGAAACCTGTATACTGCACTTAGTAGCTACAATTAATTATTTTCCTTAAATACACGTGGTTCTGAGAAGTTATAAAATAATTTCATTTCATCCATAATAAGATCTTTTCCCCCCAAATCACAAATTTAAGAAATTGCACAAAAGGAAAGGAAAAATAATTTACGATTGTTAAATCTATTCAGAAGCATAAATAATTTTCTGTTAATTATAAGCATAAAAAGTAAATTATTAAATATAATATTAAAAGAGAAAATTCAAAATGTCTTATTACTGAAAAATAAATTAAATATTATATTATAATGTTTTTAATACCTATTGATTGTAAGGAAAACCTATCTCTTTCTACCACCGAAGGATTGCATTGAATTGTAAGTAAAACCTATCTCTTTCTACCACCTAATAAAATGATACTCAGTTTATGTATAAAAAATAAATGATTAAATACGCAAAATATTATGAAATATAAAAAAATGCTTATAATTAAACCTCTTATTAAAATAAATTATGTATAATGTAAAAAATGTTTAAAATGCTTATAACTGAACGGGTGAGTATCGTGAGATAGAAGAGACAATTTTCTGGAAGATGAGTTAAGCCTATTTTTACTGCTATTAAAGGTACCCTTTTGGTTCACATTATTTTTCTTTAAAACAAAGCACATATCCTCCCCCTTCCTTTTCCTCTTCAAACTTAGAAAACTCAATGATAAAACTTTTTGAAAGTTACTATAAATAATAATAATAATAACAATAATAATAATAAATAAAACAGAGCATTGCCAAATTAATTAAAATGAAAAAACAAAAATACGTAAGAAATTTTTTTGGAAAAACACAGCGAAAATGTTTTGTCCTTTATCGCTGTTAAATACCATAAAGCACCTTTGGAACACCTTTCCTTTTGATTTCACCTTAGACAGTCTCCCCAAAGCAATGGATAGATATTCTTTGTAAAAAGATTTTTCTTGTTGCAGCTTGTCCCAGAGTGTTTTATCGGCATAATGTACGGATTGTGGGATTTAAGCAGTCCCTCTCAAAACTTCGAGTTGGTTTTCACAAACTACGCTTATTCACACTGTGAAGTTTAATTAAGAGTTCTGTTGAGCTGAAAAAGATAAAGGTTCGTTTCATAAAAGTATCAAAAAGCAAAATTGCTCAAAATAACTGGTAATACAGATAATTCAATATTTCGAGTTAATAAATCAAAGTTCGAGCCTTAAATTGCTGAAATAAAGCGTTCCTGAATTTACAATATGCGAATCGATGAAGATGTCCAAATACATTTGATAACGTAATGTATGTGCAAATAATCACCTAAAACTGCTACGATAATAACACAATAAATAAAAATTTCTAAATTACAGCATAAATATAAAAATAAACCGGTAATAAAACTTCAAAGACAAATAACAGCCCTTTTCTTCAGCACCGATATAAATCGCGACCTCACTTACTCAAGTCAGGTTGGTCCACGTGACTGAAGGTAGAAGAAGTCAAAACAGCGGGAAGAAATGAAAGAGGGAATAAAAAAAAAAACGACAGGTATGAAGCAACGAACAAACAAAGTCACAGAGGAAAGCCAGAAGCATTAAGAGAGCGGATAGTAGAACGTATAAAAGAAACTGAATAGCCAGAAAACCTACAACAAAAAAGAAAGAAAAAAATAGTAATGTAAAACATCTGAGACGTTTAAATCTGCAGAAAAAATAAGTAGATAATATCGAAACCACTGGAACCCAATTAGATCAAATAGGATAAAATGAAATTCAAATATGAAGGAGTCAACTGGTTTCAAAGACAATGTTAGCTTATATGGCCTATGATGGCTTATATACGAAGTTTTTACTTATTGTGATGTATATGTAAGGAAATTTAATATGCACTTGGAATATACTAATGAAAAACAACATTTCAAACATTTCAAAATCTAAAGCTATAAAGATATCATTTTTCCTTAAAGAACTGATACTGACTATTTCAAGAAAAACAATTAAGTATTCAATTAATTAAATACATCCAGTAAAAAAGAGAGTAAGTAATTTTTGGAGATCAAAAACGAAATGTGCCTTTGCTGAAAGGAAAAGAAAATTGAATAAAATTTTTCCACTGACAGACTCGGCGCTATCTAACCCATGCACTTAATTACATATTTTTATGTTCTCACAAAGACGACGGCGCCAAATTGATTTTAATTGAATTTCGAGGAAATTGCGTTTTTGATAAAAAAGTATGAAAAGGATACTGTGTTATCATAAATAGACGACTAATTAATTTTTATAGAAATGTAATTTTTTGACTATAATTTGGGATAATTTTAATTGATTGAGATAAAAAAATGAATTGCGTTTGATACATGCACTGAAATTTGCATTAAATATTTATTTACGAAATTTCATCATTTGAAAAATAATTCCTAGATCTAATGGATCTTACAAAATGAAAAAACATGTTTGTCTTTCTGGTTGTGTGTGTCGTCAGTTGCGGAAAATTTAAGCTTCATATAGCCATAAAATTCGGTACTGAGTCAGCTAAACTCCCTGTATGACAGACCTTGAAAATATTTTTTAAGTTCAAGTTAGTTTTTTAGTTATTTCCTGTCACAGAATTTTAACACAAATCGATTCTTTAGCGATTGGCAAAACACCCACTTCTTACTACTTTTGGTCATATGCGACTCAAAATAATATCGCCCATGAAGGACTTGCATTTGGACATTAACAGAATTTTAACAAATACTGGAAGTGATAACACGCACACACACACACACACACACACACACACACACACACACACACACATATTTAAAACTTGTAATTCTAATAGATGTAAAACGTGTTCGCTTGCTAATCGTAACCAGATTAATTGTAGCAATAATCTTGTCTTCTGTAAAACTAATTGCATTTACCAAATTGTATGTAAAAGATGTAATATGTCATATATAGGTCAAATCAGCAATCCTTTGCATCTCCGAATTAACATACACAGGAATCATATAATTTTTTTTCAAATAATTCAACTACCCTTAATGAATCAAAATTCGAATACGAACATTTTCCTATACATGGTTCGACAACATTTAAATTAGTATTCTATATATTCAAACAATTATTATCACAGATTGTTTCTTGAAAATGAATTCATATGTGCACACAAAACTACTTTTCCATATGGACTCAATCAATTATTTAATCATCATAACATTGTTAAAAATCCTTTAATTATCCTAATGAGGACCGTAATATTTATAATTTCTTTAACATATCTAACAATAAATCAAAAAGAACTAAAATAGCAAGTAAATATAATAAATAATTGCCCTCATTATCTGCTCTAAAAATACTATCCTACAGCAGCATGCATATTTCAAAATTACTTTTGATTGGAAGCAATGTAAGAACTGAATTTTCGCAATTAAAAAATAGAAATTAAATATGGTTTATAACCTTTTTATAACTACAGCATTTGATAAGATTCATTTTAAACATTTATTCTATGATTTGCTCATTACCAGAAGTAACATTCTTAATCTTTATTTATACGTCGCGGACTTAAATTCAAATGATGAATCAAAACAATATACTAAAATAAACGAATATTGTACCCTCAATTTCACAAATTCTGCCTTAAATAATCTGAAGATAAATAATTTTTTAAAATCGGTGTCCAATTACTTTCCAGTCAAACATGTAAATACCAAAATTGCCTTTAAATATGATAAACAGCTAGAACGTTACATTTTCAATTATAATCAAATAGCCAAATCAATAGATATTAATCAAAATTATGACCTGGATAAAGAGGCTTACTGTCACTGTCATTTAAATAAATACAAAGACTACGTAGATAAACACCATGAGTATGTTATAACGGGTCATCTAAATATTATTAATTATGATGCACTGAGATCACTGTTACTAGGTCCTAAGTATCGTTTACCTACTAAATTTAAACATAAACCAATTGGTAAAGATTTAATTGTTAAATAAATTTATCTATAAAATCAGCTATAAATATCAAATCTATTTAAACCCTGGAGCGTCTTAATAGAGCAATACTTAAATCACTATATATATATTCAGAAAATTAATAAATCATATAAACTTAATTCAATTAAAAAGGATATTAAATAAATTCAAAATGATTTTGTCATTACTTATGTCGATAAGGCTAGTAGTAACTACTCAATCACATATAAATATTACTTTATAAGTACCCTCCAGTCACACTTGCTTAATAATTCAATCTATAATTTACATAATACTAACTTTAAAATATTATCCAATAGAATATCAGCCAAATATAAGCAAATCCATCTAAAAAACAGTTGTAATAACATTCCATATATTGTTTTAGTACCCAAGTTTCATAAATCCCCTTTAGCTTTTTGAACTATTACTAGTGGGCATAATTATTACATTAGTAATGCTGGTAAATTATTATTAAAAATTTTAAATGAAGTATCCTTGTCGGACGATATCTCAAATAATTGTCATATTGTGAAAAACGGTTTTGAACCAGTTAATAAATTAAAAACTCTTACTAATATTCATAGTATTTATACTTTTGATTTCAAGGATTTGTTCAATTGATATAGATGATTGATATAGATGATCTGTATAGAACTATTTTAGAAATTTTTAAAAAATATAATATCACCCTAAAATATTTCACTTTTCTTTTTAAAAAATTACTTAATTTCACTCTCTGTGAGAATTATATTCAACATGGTGGTACTTTTTTTAAGCAACAGTTTGGTATCCCACAAGGGGTGTGTGCCTCATCTTTGTTAGCTAATCTGTATTTATTCTTCTATGAAAAGAACATTAATCCAGGATTGCATAATATGCACATGTTTAGATATTTAGATGACATATTATGTGTATATCATAATAATATCCCTATAGTATTTAACTTTTATCCTAATAATTTACAATTAAATGCAAGTAATAAATGACTCTAATGTTGCAAACGTTTTAGATTTAAATTTAGATTTACAAAATTGTAATCTGGCTATAAACTTATATGATAAAAGACAAGATTTTAAATTGAATACATCAAAAATTCAACATTTTGACTCTTGCTTGCATATATCAGTTTTTAAAAATATTGTAATAAACCAGGTTCTTAGAATCAATAAAATTTGTGATGAAAATTATAAATTAGCACATTTTATTGAATTATTGAGTACAGCGACTAATAATGCATATCCTTCCAAATTCGTAATTAAAATTATCAACTCTGTGTATCAACTTCCACTCGATAACACCGAAGACAACTTTACCAATTATAGTGGTAAAAAAAAAAGAAATATATATGATTATTTATTAATTATATAAATAAATAAAAATGAAAAATAATAAAATAAACTAAAAAAAATACAGAAATAATAAAATCGGAAAATAAGATACATTAAAATTAATATTTTGAATTTTATTTTCGCTAAAAAATTGTAGCTTTTGCCTGTTTGATACTATGATTTGAGCGCCCTTATAATGGTGTTTAGTGGCAGTCTCGTTATTCATTTCTTCTATAAATCCCTTGTTCAGTAAGAATTTTTATCTATGCTTCATGCTCATATTTCGTTCTACTTATATGGGTATTTGTCCTGTCTCCTGCTCTGATTCACTAGACGGGTCTGGGAGGGTAGCTGTGAACGTTTGTTCTGCCACCTAGGTTATATTTCGTCCTGTTCATTCCGGTGCTGTTCGATATTTTCCATACTGATGCGGCTGTTCGCACTTACACGGGGTGAACGATGAAGGGTTCCTGCCTCATGGTAATACTAGATTTCATATTTTTTCTTATTTTCAATCTTTCCTCTTTTGGTGCCTGTAGTCTGGGTTTGGGCATTTACAGTACCGTGCCATTGCCAAATCTGAAACAGGCATTTGTTTGGGCAAATTAGAATTAAATACTCAGACTTGAAGAAGAATTTAATTCTGGTTAATCTCCGAATTTGGGCCGGTGCTGTTCTTTTCTATTATCGGCATTGTGGCAGTGGCTTTGCTGTTCTGGTCATGTTAATATATCATGATTACTTGAATTGATTATTTTTATTATTACATTCTTCTAATATATATATATATATGTAATTTCTCTATTTTCTGTTAATTTTCAACCAAAAGCATAAAATTAGGTTTTTGCTTTCATTATTTTCCGATTGGGGGTTGATATCATAAACTGTGTGTTGTGTATGGAGAACACAGTGGATGTTTGTGCGCATGAATGACAAATTGTTTTTGCTTACATTTGCTTTGGAACTAAAAGCTTTGGATTGAAACGAAAGGTGGGGAAAATTTTGGTTCAAAATAAGTGATTTGTTAATTGCGCGGTGTTATCTGTATCTATATCATTTACGTAACGGACGCTTTTTAGACCCGGGCAACACAGGATATTTTATTCTCGTACTATATATGAAAAAAAGCCATTTTCTCTATCTGTCTGTCGTATTTGGCAACAAATTTGGAATTATATCACCAACTTAGATAGTTTTGGAAAATTTCAATAAATGACGATAATTTAATATCTTAGAAAATCAAGTCTTATTTTATTGATAAAATCTGTTAATTTGTGGAAATTAATTATTTAATAGTTTTTATTTAAAATATATCGGATTTAACTGTTTGCTGGAAGAGGGCGTTTGTTTGGTGGTTTGTTAATGGTGTCGTATAGTACATATTTTGTGTTAGGGGTTGTATACTATTGATCGAGAGCATTCCTGTACGTAACATGACTCTCGATTCCTTAACAATAGTTTACGCACCCATTGTATGACAAGCTTAACACCTAATGCAGTTAAGCGAACTATACACGGTGTATAGGGACTGATGGTCAGAACTGTAAGGTGTTATAGAACTCACCAAAACAAACAACTTTCCCAATGCAATGTGGGGTCGGAAAGCAATCGGCGAGCCGCGAGAGGGCGGTTTCCTTGGGAGTGGATGAAACGTAGTTGAAGGCCCAGACCACACAGCCAACCCTGAGGTTAACGGCACTTTGATGTGTGGCCGGGGATGAAACGTAGTGTCAAAATGGAGTGAAGTGAAGACGAATGCAGTGAAGACGAATGCAGTGAAGACGAATGCAGTGAAGACGAATGCAGTGAAGACGAATAATTGAAATTTATTGAAAAAATGTTCAGAACAAATGCTCAAATGAACGACCACCAATTGCGAGACAGGCGTCACAGCGGCGACGGAGTGAATCCCGTACACTTTGGAAGATTCCTAGCATTTCACGAACGTCTGCAGCCGCGATGTTAATTCGGGCGACAAGGTCCTCTGGTGACTCGATGGGCGTCTCGTAAACGGCGCTTTTTAGCTGTCCCCAGAGGAAAAAATCCAGGCAGGACAGATCGGGAGATCTATGAGGCCACGCGACGGAATCACCACGGCCAATCCATCTGTTCGGAAAGGCAATGTCCAGGTAGTTCCGCACATTCCTGGTGTAATATGCTGGCGCATCGTCGTACTGGAACCACATAATCACTCGATGATTTGCTGGTACAACACGTAGTAAATCTGGCAGCACCTGCTGGAGGAAGGTGAGGTACTTCTGTCCGTCTAGGCGGTCTGGTAACAGATACGGGCCAGTTAACTGGTCGTGGATAATCCTTGCCCACACATTCACGGAGAATCTTTGCAGGTGGCATCTGGAATGTGTAGCATGCGGATTTACTGTGTTCTTCATTTTGACGCGACAATTCACCCACTCCAGAGAAAGCGCCCTCTATCGGCTCGCCGGTTGCTTTCCGACCCTACATTGTACTGTGAAAGTTGTTTGTTTTGGTGAGTTCTATAACCCCTTACAGTTCAGACCATCAGTTTATATACACCTTGCATATATATGTTAAACGAATAGTTATCTTGTATTTAAAAGATTTTCTACTTAAAAGTGAATGCCATCATTTATGGAACATAAAATGCATTCTCCAATTATTGCATGTTTTCAATTGAAACGGTAAAACTTATACTCTCACTCGTATCAAAAGAGTCATTGATTTATAAGTATGTTCAATTCCAAATTGTTTGACAATTCTTAAAGAACCAATTTTGCAGTTTTTATACGCTCGGCAAAAATAAATGAATAAATAAAAGCCTGTAATCTTCAATAATTGTACAAATATTTATGGAGACCTATAAATTGAGTCCTACCATGCCATGCAGCCGACATCAAATATTTCAAAGAGTCCAGGCTACAACGACCAATTTTATACTTACAGAACCAGTCTATTGAGGTGTTCCTAAAGTTACGATTGCTCCCTCACTGTTTCGAGCATATTATGCACTCGTAAGAATGGAATAGGCAATAACTTATCAGTATACTTTACATACTGGGTAGAGGTCGGCTATTCCATACTGTCAAACATATTAAAACCGTCCTACGGATGCAGTTATCTGCAATGGAAGCGCGATCTTAAATATATTAGTTCGTAGGAAAATATTTGTCTAGGATGTATCAGGTTTTTCCTTTATGATTTGATATCAGATGGTTTATTCACGAATTGTACAAAAGACTTGATGTCATCTAGTCTTTCCTTCAGCAATTGATAGTTATTCTTTTTCTTGAATTGACATGAAGTCTTTTCTAGATGAATTGACATCAGGTCTTTTCTTAACGAATTGACATAATGTCTTTTCTTCAAGAATTGACATCATGTTTTTTCTTCACGAAGTGACATCAAATCTTTTCTTCATGCATTGTCATTAAGTCTTTTCTTTACGCATTGATATCATGTCTTTTCTTCACGAATTGATATCATGTCTTTTCTTCACGAATTGACATTACACCTTTTCTTCATGAATTGCTATCAGATCTTTTATTCACGGATCTTTTATCCACGATCTTTGCTTCATCAATTGATGTTAGGTTTCTTTTCTTCAAGAATATTATTTTGAGATAAAATTCAAGCTTTTAGTTGATTAAACATCTTCTATAAATAGTGCAAAACATTTCTACTTAAAAATAGGCGCTGAAACTACTAATAGCGTTCAATGTTTAGAAATCTAACATGTCCAAAGAAAATCTCCATGTCTAATAGAAAAAGAACGGAGATCAAATATCAAACAATGGCTGTATTTTATCTTACCCTTGTATTTAATTACTTTTATGCGCCCGCCCACACAAAGAGGTGTACACCAAATTAATTTTAATTGAATTTGGGGGAAATTACTTTTCGATAAACTTGCTTTTCGATAAGAAAATTACTTTTTGCTTCATGCCATTTAAAGTTGGCTACCGAATAAATTAAATATAATTATATTTTTTAGAAGAAATAACGGAGCATTTTAATGGATTGGGACATAAAAATGTAAAAATTCTGATATTTGTGTTTAGCTTCTAATACTTTATCAAGAATTAAAATTTTCAAAATGAATTTATAGATGAATTCATCGCAATTATAAATATTTCAAGCATTTTATACAACTGCTTTGCATATAAAATGCGGATATTTCATAGCAACATTTTAATGCATATATTTTTTATTTTTTATTTAAATTTATACAGACAACTAATCCAATGAATTAGAAGCAATTAAGTAGAGTTGTGTAAATTAATACTGCACAAAAAGTACTTTCATACAAAGAAATATAAACCGCCTTTCTATGAATATTTCCATCAGACTGAAGAAGTATATCGATTACAGAAATCTTCATTTATTCTCCGTAGAGAATAATGGCAACATAATTTTAAATTTCACGTAGTATCTGTTCTAATTACACAGATTGTAAGTTTTTAAGCAGTTCTAATATTTTATATAATATTTCTATATACAGTAATACGTTCTAAATACAGTAATACGTTCAACTTTTCGACAATTACTATGTGTCCACTTTGCAGAAATGCATACTCACAGACTCAAAATACATAAACACAGGAAGACAAATATACTTTCTAAATGTATTTAATACAAAAACATATTTCCTTCAAGATTTTGAATTCGAGCACTTTTTTTGTTAGCAGTAATGTTCTAAACGTTGCATCACTATAATTAAATTACCTAATATTCAATTATAATATCTACCAGAAGAAAAACATACGATTAAGATAAGTTGCTTGGTTCTGGTTTCAAGATTAAGAACTCATGGGCTTTAACATGTGAGACCAGAAATATAAAAATTGATAAGGTAGTATAGTGCATGATTGTAAGCAACGATATACAATAAAACAGAAGACTAAGTGGCGACAATGGTGACACTAAATCCAAGTAAATATTTATGGGATATAAATCCAATGATTCAGTTTACAAAAGATAGACATATCGGCTGTGCCCAATCTCTGACCATCTATCTATACGCCACAGCGGATTGACAAGTCGCTGTGGCCGTACAATAAGATGAAGCTGGATCAAACGAACATTACGTTGGACCAATTAAAGCAAAGAGTAGGATCTGCCCAAAGCAAAGAGTAGGATCTGCCCAAAGCAAAGAGTAGGATCTGCCCAAAGCAAATTTATGAATAAAGCGACTAAAAATATATGAATTAGAGAGAGAAAAGATGCATCGAAAAACAAGAATGTGTTAGAAAGTTGAATATGTGCTAGGATATGTTAGAGAAAGTTGAGATAGTTGGTGCTGTAAGAAACATCTGATTATGAAAACTTGCAAGGTATGTGCTGACTTCTGCATAACAGTAGGTCGTGAAACTCAAGTGATAATATGGAAACTGATCTTACTTTTGGTATTAAGCAAAGTTAGATAGATTAAATAACTTACCTCCCCGGTAACTGCATTTAGAATAACACTGAGAATAAAATGGAGAAATGATTGTAACTAATGTTAATTACTAATTACCATAATGATTAAATAATTAAATTAAACTAAAGAGGTGTAACTAATTTTTGTACTAATCTTTGGTTTCTAATTAAGAATCTCACTGCAGAAGCTAATGGAGGGTTTGTATGCCGATATACCTAAAATTGCACAACGCAAATAAAGTATCAATTATAATGAATATACTATGCGCTGTAATATATTATAATTAATTTCATAACGACAAAATAGCAGTTTTATTTCATGATATGATCATTCTATGGACATATTGGTTCTCAAAAGATGTTGTAAATCCTAGTGTGTGAAATGGGCGTGTAAAAAATAGATGACGAATCCAGATGTGAGAAAAAAATGCTTATGAAGCCAGATGTGAGAAATAGAAAGAATGTGGAAAATGACGAGGAATACTCATTTCATATATATATTACGAATGATATAACTCTTCCAAGTATATTACTGTTTCCATCATCAAATTATACATTATCACACAAACGTCAATATTCTCCCTTATCTGGAGGCAATTTAATTATGAGGTTCAGTAGCAAATTTTACGCTGCTGCATCAACTGCTTCCAAATCCAATTGTAGAGTCTTCATTGCTATCTTGCGGGCGTTTCCGATGGTGATAACGTCTATTGTGCATCCTTCTCATGGAAATAGATTTTAATCGTTGATTTACTATCTAGTTTCTGACAATCAACTTGTTAAATATGCAAAAATCAAATGTACATTAATTTTGAATATTTATCTTCAGCTTGTTATTTTCATTCTGTTGCAAACGAGGTTCTGTGGAATAGTCGGAATAATACAATAGAAATATAGTAATATAGTTGAAATAATACAAAGTTGAAATATACATATTTATTATATACATAACACATATGAGATAATGTGCAATTTGATTATAAAACGTGAGTGTTTTAAATTCTTTAGAACTCGTCTAACTCACAATGTTCTCATTAATGTTTGTTGAATGATTTATACATTATATGAAGTATGTATTATATTTAATCTAAATTACAGAGAATTTTCAACTTAGATGAAGTTGACAAGAATGAATGTAGTAAAAATTTCCACCTCAAAATATATTCGAATATACAAGTTTTCTAGTGAAAAAGTGCCAAGTATACATGTTAGGTCTATCTATAATAAACTGAGTACTCGATCGAATAAAAGTGATTGCATCTTCCTTAGTATGCAATTTAAAAAGTTAGGATTATAAACTTGATATTAAAGCAAGTTAGATGAAATAATATCAATTATAAAATTGTAGAGGATTGTCTTAATGTAAAGTAGAAACAGATATTAGAAATGTACGAAACGCGTGTATATAATGAAATAAATACCTGTGCCGAAAGTCGTATCATACGGGTCTGTAACTTTTGCACATAAAATAGCATTATAGTACTTTTTGCACATGGAATAGCTTCCTCATGGTATTTGCATTAAATTTATTCGAGTTTGGGTTGATGGTTATCACATCAGAATTCTCATTTGGATGAACACATTTTTAAAACATTTTTTGAACTATTTTAAAAAACATTGACACTATTTTCAATTTTTGTAAAGTAAAAGTGTGAAAAATACTAGTATTTTTTTTGTATACAATAGAATTATGAACAATGTTCGATATAATTGTATTGGTCTACTAGAACTGATTGTATCGAGTATGTTATATATATATTAAAAATGGTCTAATTCGATTTCGCCAAGAACTGTTTATACAGAGCAGAAATCAACGATTATTCACTCTGCTAACTCATCAAAATAGTCGCCACATTCAAAGGGTGTTCAGTATTGCCGTAGTCAGCATTGGTTAAATATAACATATGGCTGGTGTCTATTAAAGGAAATAGGATATAAGCCACTTGAAGGCTAGGGCATGTTGAATTTTATGAAGTGTAAGAAATAATGTAAGAAATTGTTTGGTCAATTTTCCGATTTTGAGCTCGATGAAAATTATATTGTACAGCATTATTAATTATTATAAATTTACATTATATTATCATTTTTCTAGATTTTTTTTTCCACAATTTACGAATTTAAAATTAAACTTATTGAGTTTTCATATAAGTTGTAAGATAATTTAGTTGTTTATACATTATCAAAACTCTATGATTATTGTTGATATGAAGTTAAGTAATATATTTAGTTACAAAAAGTTGAAAGTTTCGCGTTAGTATATTTTTTGCAGCGTTTTGGATCAATTCCATATGAAGATAAACTGAATAATTATGTATTTTTAATTTCTCCATAATACCTGGTAATGTATAATGTGTTTGGGTGTTGATTATGTAATAGTCTGAAATCTATAGACTTTGGATTAAAAATTTGCAAGTGATTGTAAAATAAAATAAAATTCTCTGAAGTGAATTACACTGTTCACAATTGAAATCGCAACCTCATGTAGAAACTGATGTATCCTTATGAAATTTACAGAATATAATTGTAATATGGAGATGTGCAAATGATTAGAATATCAGGCATGGAAAATGAAAGCATGGAACTTTATTGATATTAGATCAATTTGGAATAGGCCCACCGCCAGAGGCTATGCAGAATTGAATATGACGAGGCATCCCGTCATCCCGTCACTGAGATGATCAATGTGCTGAGGAATGACATTCCACACAGCATGCAATTGGTCTTGTAACTGAACGTGGTTTACTGGAATTGGGAGTTCTTTTAATCGGCGACCCATGATCTCCCAGGTACGCTCAATTGGCGACAAATTCGAAGAATATGCTGGCCAAGACAGGATATCAAAACTGTGTAGACTATTAATAGTTACCCGTGCAGAATGTGGCGTGGCATTATTCTGCTGAAAAAACAGTCCAGACCTGGTTGACAGATATGGCTGTACCACAGGTCTCACAATGTCAGAGACGTATCGTTGTGCAGTGATACTGTAGGAAACGTGGATCAAAGTTATTCGTCCACCAAATGTTATATCACCCCAAACCATGGTACCACTTAGGGGGGGGGGGGCTGTGTGGCGACTGATAGAAAAAGCTTCCTGGTGAGGTTGTTGAAAGCGTCGTCATACATGAGTACGGCCATCTGGCATGCCAAAACAGAATCGTGATTCAACCGTGAACAGAATGTTTCGCCATTCTGTCGCCCAATTGCGTCTCATTTGACACCAATGGAAGCGACGTAACCGATGAAGACGTTGAAACGGTACGTGTCGAAAAGGTCGTCTACCTAAGAGTCCTGCGCCATGCAAATGGTTTGGAATTGTTGGCTTCGAAACCACGTTACTTGTAGTTTGGGATAAATGCCATTGTAACACTGTTGCTGTGGTAAACGGCTCCCGCGCAACGCTTCTCAGAAGCATACAATCTTCAAATGGTGTGGTACACCTGGAAGCTCCACTACCTGATCTTCGTGTCGTTCCGTTGTTTTTCACGAATCGTAACACACACCGTCAGCGATTTTTCAAAGGCTCATTCCACCCTCCCGTAAAACAATGATTTGTTGCCATTCCGTTGACGATAACTGAATGTATGCGGTACGTCGGCGTACACTTGGCGTACTGTGATGATTTTTACAACATGAAACCAATGACGCTACAATTTAGTTGCGATATCGCTCCTCCTTGACCTGACGCTTTTGCTCTGCAAGGTGTTACGACAGTAATCTTAATCAAACTGTGATCATTTGTATATCTCGCCTTACTGTTTTCATTGCCTGATTTACATAAAGCTGCATTACAACTTCATGGTGTTGCGATTTTAGTTGTGAGCAGTGTATTTATAAAACAATTTCCGCAGAATTCTATAATTTCTGATGAACAATATATCATGAATTAAAATTTGATTTTGTTGTTGAATTTCGCGACATTTTTTGTGAGATTTGGTGACTGTTTTGATGAGTTTGGCGACTTTTTCTATCGTTCTTTATCGAGGATCAGGATTATTAGCAATCACTCTATCAGTGAATTTTGTCTCTTAAGATCATGCAAATTGCCAGCTCTTGTATTACATGAAAAGAATGTCTTCTCACGTAAATGTTGCTATACCTGACGTAGCATCTTCGAAATGTTTTGGCTATGTAAATGTGTATTTTAATATAGTATTTAAATGCTGTTTTTTGGCGATTCTTTTTTATATATTTTGTGTCATTTTGCGATATATGAATTTTCTGTGTATGTGTGTGTGTGTGTGGAGGAGAGGAGTTCTTTATAGACAATGATATTTTTAAAGGGTATTTTAATTTAGATTCTACTGTATAAATTTTTATTATGTGTTTTACATAGTTTAGGGTGCATATAAATGTTAAGTGATATACTAATGCTTCTGAAAAGGAGATGAAAAGTTATTTGCAATGGTGAAACGTAGAAAATATATTTTGACAATTTCTTTAGAAATATAATCTATAAAAATTAAATAAATAAATAGATTTTATATTATAATTCGAATGTTTTTAAGAATGTGTATAAGTTTCAGCGGAAATATGAGTTCTATTAAGTTTGATTTAGCTAAGTGTTATTTTTCTCCTTTAAAACTTTGGTATGTGATGTTTGTAAGAAAAATTTTACTACGAAAATAAATTTACTGCAACATGTTAAAGTGCGACATTGCAAGCAAAGATCATCAAATTTATACTGTGAAGCGGATCAAATTGGGTGATTACCTTGTAGATTATTTTGCTTTCATCGGCTCCTGTTGGTTACTCTATTGTACGGAGGAGTATGCTTATATTGTGGGATTACGCATCCGTACTAATCTCTGTCAAAAAGGTGACATAACTCTGATCTAAAATACTTGATGAACAGGCCTTTCGGTCCAGGGCAATAACACAGGACTGCACTGATTTAAATCAAACTATTTTTTATTGTGGACGTCACAGAAAGTACAGCTGTTAAAGCAACTGACGATATAGATAATGACTGTTATTGTACACGCCCAGAATGAATTACAATTATACAAGATACTCCACTTGACTGTCCTGGTGATAATAGTTACTCAGTAGATGATTTACAAAGCTTTCATGCTTACCAATGGCGTTCTCTTTACCTCGCCTTGTATTGCAGCCAAACCCAGGATACTAGACTCTCCGAGTCATAGTTGTATCTAAGTGGGCTTCCTTCCACTAGGCTGCCGCCAGATTCCGCACGCATCCCAATATATCAAAGTGCCTTCTATTTCACTCCAACTCACTCACGCCAAAATGTCACCGGAATCCTCGAAACTCTTTCGATCCGAAACTTATCCTGTTTCACTTCAGAAATGCAGAAACGTATATTGATTAGCTTGGCGATTGGTCCATCAGCCGAACCAGTTAGTTCAAAGAAACATAAATTTTAATGCAAACTGAGAGAAATAATAATCAAAAGGTTATTTTGGCCTCACAGCTTCTATGATGAAAGACGCTAAATTTTAAATGATGGTATCAATAACTACGTATGCTCATTATCAAATTTAAATGATGTAAGGACATTGAATTGGATTGTTGTGGTGTATTGTATATTGTATACACCAAGTGTGAACAATTCATACAAATTATGTTCTTCTTCAAGTTAATTAATAAAATAAAGATTTTAATTCATTTTGGAGTAAATTAATTAATTTTAAAACATTACAAGGATCCATGAAGTAAAAATATATAAAATTATATAAAACTACACTGATTTTACACGTATATCGATAAACATATTTCAGTTAAAGATATATCAATATAGCAAGCATACTTATAGGTGTGATAACGAAACATATAAAAATATATCCCTTGCTCTAATCTTACTGATAAAACCTTCCCTTCATGGAAAATCACATGATTTGTAAAATCTCCACTCTTCTCCGTCCTGAGTCCTGTGTAATGAAATTTCTAAATATAGTTTCGGAATGTCCTCATGTTAAAGTTAAATTCCGATTGGGATCTTACCCCCCATTACTCCCCTACTAAAAGATATTCTGAATTTTGTTAGAAACTGTTATAATGTGTTAAACTTAGAATGAGAAATTTCTTTTCCTTCTAATAATTTTCAATTATTTTTATTTTTGTATGAAATACAGAAAGATAAATAAATAAAATTGATAATAATTATTTTTCGAATTTTACAATGGATACATATATCTTAATTAAAAAAATATCAAAATCATTAAAATCAGAATTTCAACAAATAAACCTGTTCACGAAACAATAGATGGCTAGTCATGGCAGAATATATTTCATTATCGGGACTATGCATCATCTATTAATTAAACAGTCATTTGTGACTATTTCTTAAACAATCATTATGCATGTATCGTATTAATTAAACATTGGAAATAGTGGTAGTGTGGGCAAAAATGGAATATAAAAATATACTTTTAAAAACGCAACATGTTCAGTTTAAATAAATTTAAATAAGTGATCCAGGTTGTTCATACAAGTGAACAAGAGTGATTAAAAATGTTTTTCATTCTAAAATTATATGTGACTTCATAAAGAAAAGTTTTTAAATAAAGTATGAAATTTTGGTTAGAGTACTGTCAAGAATTACTGTCAAAGTTTGTTTTCCTATGAGAAAACTAACTAGCCTAAATGCATACGCTAAGCAGCTTTAACTTGGGTTAGCCAATTTTCTGACTAAAACAATTAACTGAACCCGCCACGCAAATTATAAAATGAAACAGTCGTCTATGAGTTTGATATTTATCGGTTTTCCCTTTTTCAGGAATTCAGTTTACCCCCCCGCAGATGCATTTTGGGTTCAACCTGTGCCCATCCAAGTCACCTCATGGGCACGGCTTTTGCTTGAGCAGGACGTTTATCAAGGCTTAAGCTCAGCAGTTATTTTAAGCACCGATCTGATAACGTTTCATAAATTAATTGTCACTTGGAGAGTGTTTACAGCAACAAACGCATCCTCGGAACCATACTCTTAATCTTCGACAGACTGTCTTTCTTTGGGGTACTCCTGAAAAAGGAAAAACCGATAAATATCAAACACATGGACGACTGTTTCATTTTATAATTTTCAAGCACTATAAATGCAGTTCTCTGAGACTTTCTTCCACAACTTCTTAATTTTAGTACACAAGCGTATTTATTGATCAAAACAAATCAGTAAAAATGTATAAATTAGGAACAAAAAGAACTGCACTGATAACTGATACTGTGACCCATTTTGTAAAATCATCCAATAACTCCACATTCAAATTATGAATAGTATTTTTACAATAACAAGATGGCGGACAGATGTTTATTTGATAAAGTAACTTCTTTCCTTTGTTTGTATTTTAAATTCACCTTAACTGCGTTTAAAAAATCAACACATTTCCATCTCAGGGAAAGTGGAAATATGAAAGAACGAAAGTTAAAATGCGGAATGCAATCAATCTTGAGGGTGAAGCCGAAATGAAAAATGTAAATACTTTGAAGCTAAGGACAAAAATGAAATGTTTGACGTAATGTTTTGCTACAATTATAGCTGTGATTGATATTTATATATAAGAAAAATTAATACGATTGTCTGTCTGTTCGTAACGATTGGCGACAAATTCGTAAAACCTTTTTAAGCACTTCAGATATAGTTTCAAATGTATCATCGTATGTATTTCTCCTGATGATTCTTTCTGGAAGTCATCATTTTAAAAGCTAGTGACATTTGTCAACTCTTCCTGTTCTAAATCTTCTTCGCCAGGAAGTAGGATTCGATCTTCGGAAGTTTCATTAATACTGATTACGAACGTGGGTTTTTATTTACTTAAAACACTACTTAAAGCATCGTAAATTTCCACAAATAACTTTATTTCTTTACTAGAAATTGAAAATGAACACAAAGTCTGCTAATAATTGCTTGAAAGCGGGATACAAGTGAATATATACATCTAGATCACTGCTAAGGTCCGGATATAAAAACAAAAATAGAATTCGTAAACAAACTATTATCTTTAAATTCTTCCTAAAAATTCTTAAAAGGATTCATTTTTTCAAGTTAGCCACAGGTCTTACATGTCCATGTGTTATACGTAACAACCGATGTGTGTTAATGTTTAATATTGCCACTTAAATCTATAACGTATTTAAAATTTTAATTCACTGTATTAGACTACGCACCACTAATAAATATATCATCACTGTTTCTGGAATTATGGTGTTTTTCTATAGGAAATAATGTTATGAAGATCTTAAATATTGAATTATTTATGATCTGATCATGTGAATAACACACAATTCTATTTATGCTTTACACAAAGCAAATTTGTATCCACTGAAATAGACTATCTATTTAATGTTTTTATTTCATGTTCCTTTATGCAAACATTGATATCAAGACTACCAAAGTAAGAGATTCGATTTCGATTTTAAATTGAAATACTGCAATAACAAATGCACTTTATTGTTTAAAGGAGGTTGTAATTTCTCCTTTACTACTCCGGTGTCAAATCAGCATTGCGTGAAGTATATAGGTAAGTTTTTTACATGATGAATCTGCACATCAAATTTCAGAGCCAAACGTGCATTTGTCCTTGTATGATAATACACACTCGTGTAAATCTCAAATTGAAGGTTTTGGGAAAATAATATTTTATACAATGAGAAAATAAATATCAAAATTTTTATGTTTAAAAGTTAAATATTTTGAAATGTAAACATTATAATGAAAACCCAACATAACTATTTAAAATGTCAATATACAATAATGAAATAAAAATGCTTTTAAATTTTTATTATTGAGTAAGCAAAATGTAAATGTAGATCATCATTAAGGAAATCGATTGCAGGCTGTGGGAGTCGTAACAACTTGCCAGTTATAAGAAATATTTGCTATTGCGATAAAGTTATTCGTTTAATGAGACAAATTATTGAATTTATTTTCGTTTATAAACTTTTCTTACCACAGGTTATTTACTAGAATAAATTATGATTTTTTTTAAAAGTGTTATATTAAAAATCTTTAATATATCGAGAGAGTATCGCTTTATATCCTTTGCAATGGTTTTATTAGCTTTTCAATTAAATGCTACATAGGTTGCGTTTCATTTATTGCCGCTGGATTGAATGGTGGAAAAAATTACTTTTTACAGACCACATTTTATCTGGACGGATGTTGACATTTTCGATCTTCAGAAATTCGTGCTGCAGCGCAAATTCAGCGGACAGTCTCCCTTGTGGATCTACTATCAGAAACATAAGAGTGAAATTCTTGAGACATTTCAAAGTCTCCTTATCTACGCTAAATGACAAAGAGCCAAGTTTACTAGAAATTCAGAATTTTCATTCTTGAAAATATATAAAAATACCTATATGTTAAATATATATAAACTATTCGTTTATGAAATCCATGGATCACCTAATATCACTATTGAAATATGCCAACATTATACTTAAGTTAATCTCCCCTTCTATTCTCTTTGCGAATATATTACCCTCAAAACTGATTCACTATGTCTATGCGAGATGCAAAAGTTTTTGCGTTTATTTCAGAAGAGCCTGTTTGTATGTCCACCAATTCCATATTCCACTCTGTTGCGTATATACAAAATAATGACAAGAATATTTTCGTGTCATCTGCGATTTTCGTTATTTCGGACTATTCTTCCTATTTAACGGTGATTAATTGTTAACAAAATTTACCGCACAAGTAACATAGAATTGAGATAAAAAGAAAATTGTTCGAACCTGAAAGACTTAGAACATCTGAAGATAAACTTGCCCGCTCCAATCAATGACGGCGAATACATATTTGCGCAGAAAGTATTTGCGCAGATGGAGCGTCACCAACGACCGTACCAGGATGTAGGCGAATTAGCTCGTCAATTGGAGACTATTCGGAACGACATCCTTCAGGGCACCATCCGGTAAGTTTATGCATCAATGTCACGTCGGGTAACAGCTTGTATCGAGGCCAGAGGTGGACCAACGCCACATTGATTTGCTCACTTTGTGTAGGTCTTTCAGTGCAATAAATCATCCAAGTATTCCGAAATTCTAGTCATTTTATTTTCTGTACATCTATAATACACTACACGTACCAAAATACGTCTCATTTGGATATTTTATCTTGGTGCGTCAATTTTTTTGTTTTAGAGTGTTTGTATATGTATATATATATATATATATATATAAATAAAAATTGAAATTTTTAGTCGAAAACTATGCATAAACTACGGTAAGTACAAAAAAACCCACCTCTAGCATATCTGTTACAAATAAGTAACTATAGGCCAAGACTGAAGATAAAAATAGACGGCAACTTATTACTATAATGGAAAGGGGGGTGAGGGAAAGATGAGTATACAAAAATTATAATTAAAAAGGTATATATATATATATATATATATATATAAATATATATAAAATAAGAAAGAAAACACGGCAAAAATGAGAAAAGGCAATAATAAATAGCTCAAGATTGAAGATCAAGACATGGAGAACAATCAACTGAAACTACACAAAAAACGGCGGCTAGTTCGAAATTGCATTCTTGTCAGGACAGCCATACAATTCGAATTAAAACCGATAAAATAGCCAGTTTCTGACAGTGGCGATAATATTTACCTATGGACACCATTGGAACTATCTACTGGCTCGTGGAAGGACAAATAATAAAAACCAAGTGAATTATAAACCAGAAATATAAAAAACAGAAACATTAACTCAAAGGCGCATATATATATATATATATATATATATATATATATATATGTGTGTGTGTGTGTGTGTGTGGTAGTGGCAATATCGGTCGGTTATCATGTTTACAAAAATCTAAAATGTCTTGACTTTGTTATTTTCCTTATTGTCATGTGATATATTTGTTCTAAACGTTTAATAGTGTACTAAATATGTGAGTATAATATTTTAAATCGTTAGGACATTTAGTAGCTAATAACAAAATAGGGAATTTTCTATCAATGGCATAAATTAAAATTAGGGAGATTCAGTCCAGATTACAATGGTCAGGTTGCAGCTAAGAGAAAGAAGCTGCAACAAATCAGATGATTTGTTGCAGCTTCTTTCTCTTAGCTGCAACCTGATTTGTCGCAGCGGCCTTGATTTTCTTATATTTGTTAAAGTAATACCATGAAGCCCTACGAAATCATTTTTTATATTATATACTTTCAGAATGTTATCGATGCATATAAACGGTGATTAAAAATTTTTGACTTTTAAATTCTTGTAATTTCATTCTCATGTGGGGCAATAGAAAAATTTTATTTAATTTGGATTTAACTAATGGCTGTTAAAATGGCTGCCTTCAAAAAATTGACAATGACTCGTCGATCTATAAATGAAATAAAACAATATTTATACTCAGAAGAATTAGTGCCAATACCAAATCCACACTGAAAAGATGTTTCAATTTCTGCATTTTTTTATCATATTAGTATCTTCGTATATAATTATTTAGAATGAAACCAATTACATAAAAGTCCCCATTCTTTCACATTTATTGCAAATAAATGCTATTTAAAAAATAAGAACCAGATAACTTAGTTTGCTAAAAATGGGAGTGGACAAATATGGGTGTGGCGATATTAACAATTATTACGTGTCCGGCCTATACACTGTTATATAATGTAGATGTTTTCAAAATAATGTTTATATTTTTTAATTGGACTTAATTGTCAGAATTATCAGTTTATTTAATTTCTTATAGGAGTTAAAAATTCGCTGTACGCCTTGCTCAGGATCCTTATACGAGTAAAGTACACGGCCCCCTCGCCACTTAAAATTTTTGAGGGAGATATACAACAAATTATTTTCAATTTTATCACTAATATTACAGAAAGTGATAATAAAATCAAAAGCAGTTTTACTCTTCTATTATGTATCTTTATCTACGTATGTATGATTATAAAAGACTTTTCTTTCACAATAATATATTTTGTGTATATAACAATAAATTAAAAATTTTATTTTTTCAACTGAAATAGAAATTATAATAATTTCTAATTATGCAGAAAACATATTTAAAATTATTTGTATAATTTTAGCTATACAAACTACATTTAAATAAACCATAATTCTTAAATAAATGTGGGAAAGAGAGAAAATATTATTTTAAAATGTATAAAATGCAAAAAAAGAAAACCAAATTCTAAGTTTTATTGTGTAGGTTATAAATCTTTGATTTTAATTTTCAACTATCCACAAAATTATCATTCCAAGAACATATTTCATTCCTAGACATGTCGTTTTATATTTTGCGATAAATCTGGAGATTTTGTCATGTGGACATGGAAGTTTTTACATTGAGTTTTTACGACCAGTGGTTCTCGAGATATTAGTAAAAAACGACATTTTCGTTTGTCTCATCATCACGGAAAAACGGCTGAACCGAATTTAATGAAATTTGGTGGATAGGCTTGAAATATCCCCCCATAAATTTTGTCCAAGTTTCGAGTTTCTAAGACCTGGGGTTGTCGAGATATTAATGGAAAACGGAACTTTTTCCTAGGAGTTCTACTCCCTAACTCCGTGGTTTATCCAAACGAAAAGCTTGAAAATCGTTTGAAAGTGAATTAAAAATTAATCTCTGAGTTTGATGGGAGATTGTTTGCGTTAATTAGTCACTTTCTGAAAACATGTATTGTTTGAAACATGATTAAAAGGGGAAATCTATCTCCATGGTTCATGGTTTATTTAAAACAAGCTTTTACGGAACAATGAGAAGTATAGAGAAATCAAAATCGTTATTTAATTTCGCAGTTTATGTTATAAGACATGACATATTTAACATGTTATAAGATTCTATCTTATATCATGTTACTCAGAAACGCAATTAAATTAAATCTGTCTGTTAATTTTAATAATTATTTTCTCGATTTGAATAATAAATAAATGGATATAAAAATATATTTTAGAAAAGAACGATTTGATTTTTCTTATAGCATTTTTGACTGGATAATATCAATTACGGTCTTCAGGTTTAAAAATTATTCTTATTTATATTTTCGGGGATTATTGATTCAAGGATTATTGATATTTTCAAGTTATTATGCAATTATTTTATTATGACAAAAATTGTTTAAACTCATATATTGTATGTTGTACGAATCTTCTACAAATACACGTGTATATCTTTTAATCTACGAGAATATTAGTAGTACAGGTATATTGACATATGTTTTGATATATATTGGCATATATTGGAATCAATTACGACCTTCTGGTATAAAGAGTACGGATATTATTGATGTTTTCAATTTATTACATCATCTCTTTTATTTTGGCAATTATTTTTGAGACGCATATTGTAATACGGGTAATCTTCTACTAACACATTGTCATATTTTCTGATCTGCGACAATAAAATTAGTATGGGGTTGCATATATTCATTCAATTCCTATTTTTTCTCCTGTAAATTTGCTTACAAAAGGGGGCAGGATGTTTTATTCTTCAGATCTGATCGTGAAGATAATTTTGCATAGTGAGAACATATATTCTTAAACTTCTCTTTAGGAGCAATAAATTTAATATTTTAACAGAATTTGCACATAATTGCGAACTATAAGTTTCTTTAAATTATACACTCCGTACGAAGAACGGATTAAATTAAATGTGTTTGTTAATGTTTTTATTATTTTTTTTCGATTTAAATAATAAATAAATGGATAAATGGATATAAAAGTATATCTTATGAATGGACGGTTTGATTTTTCTTTTAATTATATTAATTGCTGACTGCGTACATCAATTTCATTTATTTTGGCAAAGAGTTTTCAAGCTTATATCGTATTTAGCTACTAAACTCATATATTGTGTTTAGCCAATAAATTCATATAGCCGATTGTTGAAACAGAAAAATAGTAGAGCGGGTATATCTTCTAATACAATTGTAGTGTTTTCATTTAGTATATTGAGACGGGATAAGAATGTTTCATTCAGATCTGCAAATTCAAAGCTACGAATTTGGAGGGATATCGCTAATTTGACAACTTTTCTTAAACTTTGCCAAATTGACGGAAATGTCGCCAAATTGATATAAACGACACACAAACAGCTGCCATAAACCTTCGGGTAGGTCGTGTGGCTTGGGTCTTCTACATATCAATGAAATTTTTTTTTGTTTTGTTAGAAGAGAGCACTGAAATGATGTTTGGTTAGCATTTATCTGTCAGACCAACCATCCTACTTAGTAATACATTTAGCGAATTTTTAAAATGTCACCACATTGATAAAAATGTTTTCAAATCTATAAAAATATCTTGAAATTGATAAAATGGCGCTACATAAATGATATTAATTGTTTTTTGTTAGGGGATAGTATTGTGATGATATTTTGTCAATTTGTCGCAAAGTGGAACTGTCAGTTCTACAGTCCCACTTGGCGATAAATTTGGGGATTTTTTAAAATGTCGCTAATTTGACGAAACTGTCGCCAAATGTTCCATAGAAATATAACTATTTAAACGATATTTTTTCTACCAATTTATTTGAAGCAAATGATATCATGTCGCTTAGCAACGGATTTAAATCCAATGTGTTTATGCGGCAGACGATTTTTATTAAATCCTTTCCGATTTGAATAATGAAGATATGTATATAAAATAAATGTCATTGCCATTTCATTTTGGACTGGATAATATCAATTATACTCTTCAGGTTTAAACATTATTATTATTGATATTTTCCGGAATTATTGATTCAGTGATTATTGATATTTTTAAGTTATTACGCCATTGTTTTATTGCGGCAAAAATTGCTGACACACGCATATTGTACGTTGTACGAGTAATCTTCTAGGAATGCACGGGTATATTTTCTAACCTACGAGAATATAAGTAGTACAGGTATATTGGCGTATATTTTGACATATATTGGCTATATATTGGAATCAAGTACAGTCTTCTGGTATGAAGATTAAGGGGATTAATTATATATTCAATTTGTTACGTCGTCTGTTGTGTTTTACCAAAAAACACTTGAGACTCATATTGCAAAACGGGTAATCTTTTACTAATAATCGGACATTATAAGTAGTACGTGTATATCTCCCCATATAATTTTAGCACTTTAATTTTGACATATATTGGAATAAATGACGGTAAAAAATTAAAGATTACGGGTTTATTGGTATTTTCAATTTATACATGTAATCTACTAATACAGGTTATATTTTCTAATATTCGCGTATATAATTAGTACGGGTCCCATACAATTTTAACGCTTTTATTTTGCATATATTGATTCAATTCCATATTTTTTTTTATATTTGCTTACATAAGGGGTCCAAGATGTTTTATTCTTCAGATATGTCCATGAAGATAATTTTATATAGCGAGAACAGAGATTCTTAAACTTCTTTTTAGGAGCATTATATTAAATATTTTAACAGAATATTTTGATTAAACATGTCATTTAGTGTACTATAAGAATTTGGGCATAATTATGAATTTCAAGTTTCTTTATATTATATACTCCGTACGAAGAACGGGTATGCTGCTAGTATGAATTAAAAATAACTTTAAAAATCACAATTTTGACACAAGATGGATGCCATATTTTATTTTGAAATAGGTCACGCGATCTCTTCATATACTGGTCACGTGATATCTTCACATAACAAGTGTAATTATTCTTTTAATTTTTATTTAAAAAACTACTGAATATATTTTGCTGAATTTTTTTTTATATATTTCATGGGATAATTGGAATATTTTCTAAAACTTTCGAAGCAATTTGTGAATTTTACATTCGCTTAAAAAATGTTTCAAAAATTAAGTCCCAAAGATTCAATGTATTTTATTTTTTCAATCCGGGTTCAATCCAAACCTAATTGGGTGATATTATTCATTTATATTCCCATAGGTCCCACAGACCGTCTGAACAACATACTAAAATTTCATTTTATATAATGTCATTTTTTTTTATAAAGTCATTTTTACGGTAGTTATCCTGCTAACGGATAGACAGACAGACAGACAGAATGAACAAAGTCATAAACACTTTTCAACTTTGTTGTAAAGTGTTAAAAAGTGTTTATGACTTTGTTCATTGTTACTGCCGTAAAAATAACTTTATCAAAATGAAATTTTAGTATGTTGTTCAGACGGTCTGTGGGACCTATGGGACTATAAATGAATAATATCACGCAAATAGTTTGGGATTGAACCCGGATGAAAAAATGAAATACATTGAACCCTATGGGACCTAACTCTTACCTACTTCAAAATAAAATCTGCCATCCATCTTGTCTCAAAATCGTGATTTTTAAATTTTTTTTTAATTCATATTTAGTGTTGCATCCGTCCTAAAACCGCTTTATTTTTGCTTAAATTATGTGCATCTACATACTGAAACAACGCCATTACAATATATTTGAGTTTAAATGATCATCAAATTTTTATTATTTCTACGACGAAGCCTAATTTTTACTTATGGAGAATGTAAACACCAAAATATGTAGAATGAGTTGTATAAGAATTGCTACATTTCTTTAACGTAAACTTATTTAGCTCATGGAGTCTGCAATATAGCTGATATGAATGAAACATTCATTGATTTTACACGGAGAAGAAGACGTTTTTTTCGATGAAGTTTTAAGAGTAGAGTTAAATTACTTGTACCTCCATGGTTTTAAGTTTTTAAATAAATAAACTATTATAGTATTGTAATGAATGGGATGAATATGGAAAAAAGTTTACCAATGAAATGCTGCTTTTATAGATAGCCAGGCGATTTATATTTCGATGACGTCATTTGAATAAATTTCATGTGGTTTCGATGAAATTTTCAAATATAATAAATTATTGTAGTATTATGATAATTTTAAAAATAGTACCAAGGAATGTATTGCATGTTAGAAATGTTTAAGCGATCCGGGCAATATTTGGTACAAAAATCACAATCAGTGAATACTGGAAGTCTATTGTTTTTACACGGACTGGAATGTTTAGTACACTCTTAAAGTTTGAAATGAAATTAAAAAAAATCATCAAAAATTTAACCATTCAATAAAATTACGTAAATAATAATTTCTTATGTAATTTTTCATTTGAAAACGATTGTAGCAAACATTAGAACACTAGCAGGAACCGTTCTCGAGATATTGCACATTTTTCAAATAAATTTATCAAAAAATCACATGAAATTAAGAAAAAGTATTAACTATTGTGAAATCTGTTCATCTTTCATATGTAATATTATGCGATAAATTTATTATCATCATCCTCGTAGATTTAGCTCATTTCAGTCACGAGAGAAGACACTTTGGTTAATTGCTTTGTACTTTGACGCCATTAGTCGTTTATCTATCATAAGACTAACCTATTTCTCCATCAACAATGATTGGTGAGATTTTGGGGACGAATTGGGCGGAATATTGCCAAATTGATACAAAAGTCACCAAATTATTTAAAATGAAAATTAACTGATGAAAATCCAATATCTTGGAAAGAATAAGAATCTATTATAGGAGAAGATACTTTGGGTTATAGTTTTGCATTTGGACGCCATTATTCGTTTATCTGCTATAAGAATAATCAATTTCTCGGACCATAATGCTTGACGAAATTTTAATGACGAATTTGGCGGAATATAGCCAACTTGCCGAGTTTTGAAATGCCGTCAAAATTGTAAAAATGTCATCCAATTAAAAAGAATGACACTAAATCAATGAAAATGACAACTAATTGATTACAATTCAATATTTTGGAAAGAATATAGGACCGTACCATAAGACTCTGTAATGCTTGGCAAAATTCTGGCGGCGTATTGCCACCTTGGAGACTTTTAAATGTTGCCAAATTGACGAAACTGTTGCCAAATTGATAAAAATGTCGGCAAATTGATAAAAATGACGCCAAACAGGATGAAAATTTTGCAAATTTTTAATTTCGTCATATGATGGGCCTATCTTTTATTATATAAGAAATGCCTAAATATCATCAGCTTGGCGATATTTGGCCCCATATTAATGAAAATATCGTCAAAATTGCAAAAATTACGCCAAGTTAATGAAAAGAATGCCTAATTGATGAATTTATTATTAAAATATTTAAATATATGGACTATATTGCTTATTGAGGATGCTGTCAATATTGATAATTGTGAATTTAGAGTTGTGTAAAATATAAGTTATTTAGGTACAAAATAGTTTTAGCTGTTGTCATCCGGATGTACAATTTACTGCGTCAATTGTACAATGTAACGTTACAAACACTGTGCCTTGGGTCCTTTCATCACGTTTTTACAGTTAAAGAAGTAAATTCATTGCGCTCTATAAGGAAGTTATGTGCTACCCACATCAGAATTTTAAATTTAGAATTGAAATGATAAATGGTTTAACTAATATTTAAACCGTCTGTCATCTCAGTTTATAACACACGATTTAATTAATATTTACTCAAGCTTGCATTTCAATCTCAGCTAAGACTTTCGAACAAATCAGCCGAATATTTGTTGAACACCAACTGTCTCACAATATTGTAAACTCCAAATAGTGTGCATTTTGGAATAATTCGATTTTTTTTCAATGGGTCTTATCATACTTTTAACACGCGCACCAAATCTACAGTCTGTATCTGACTTAAAAGTGGGAAGTTTTCCCATTTATTCGCGTAATCAGATTTTTCAAGAATGTGACCTCTGAAATACAAAATTTTACAAAACAACTTTTTATTTCTCTTTCCATCATAGGACCTATCCTGTTACCAAATTTTACGTTTTTATCTCACTGCAAAATAGGCCAAATAGGTCATATTTTGAGCAGTTTGGTCTGAGAGTCATTTCGAATGTTGAACATATTAAAGTGACTAAAACCCTCAAATGCACATTTTTTTAAAAGTTCGATTCTACCCGGAGGTTCTATCGAACAATTGACCATAAATTGACCATAAATAAACAATTGAACAATTGACCAAATTTCGAGTTTCTATCTGTTCGGAAAGTGCCTAAAATATGTAATTGATGGACAGTGAGACGGACATTTGGTAATTAGTATATAGTATAATAATATTAATCAGTATATCCTGTAAATGCATATATAGAATATCACACGGTTTTGGTGCCGAAAATTGCATTTAATGAAATTATGTGATTTGAACATTTAGTCTTGTTAAAATTTTGTTATCCATTTGTGAGATTTTGCTGAAAAAAATATCCAGAGGGATAACATGCCAATGACATGTGGGGTATGAATTCTAGATAAATGCCACCCGGTGATAGGGAATCTTCAAAAGACAAGGAGATGGCACTGAATACGTCAGCACTAAATCTTGGTGCATAGACAATTGCTAAATCGGAACTAAATGTGTCAGCGAGAAATGCTTAGCGCCCAGACTGGTGCATTGTTACCCGGACTTGTTTGAGGTATGTACATTAAATGTGTCATCAGTAGGGATTGGGGCCTAAACTAATCGTTTATGAGAAGACGCTATTCTCCGGGTGCCAATGAACAATTGATTATTCACAAGTGCCTTTTGGATGTTTCCAATCAAGGCAAACTCTCTAATGACATATCATTGGTTTTATATGTTTAGACGGATGCGAAATGTTTCAGTTATTGAAATTTCGTTTTACGTTATAAAATTTAAAAAACTTCAAAGTGTACCACTATCTTTATAAGCGATTTCTTGTAGGATCCATTCTGTTTTTCTTATGAGAAAGTGAAATGCAGGTTTCAACAGTTAACTGGTTTGAACGCATTTTCTTTTTAGGAAATAATTCGATATATTTCATTTGATATATTTTATTTGTTTTATCAATTGAATATCGAAAAGTTAGATCCATTACGAAATAATTTCATATCAATTACAATGCTATATCGATTCATCCACGTAATCGATACTGCTGAGTTTCGGACATTAAAGTAAATGTGAACTTAGTGTCAAGGGGATTTCATACCGGACATGACTAACTTAATTTGTTTGCTCGGGCTCTCAAGAGGGTCTTGTTAACTGCTGCTGTCATCTTACCCCCACCGACGCCACTCAATCTCCTTGGACTTTACCGAGTCCCAGACCCACTGACCTGTCAGTGTGCACAGTACAATTAAAAATCTCTGCGCACATTGTTTACGTCTGGATATTTCTATTATATTTTTTAACTGTAATAATGCGAAAACTGACCGTGTTTTGGCAACACCTCTCAAAGTCCTCTCTGGTTCGTGACGTCAAGAATGACGAAATCCTATCCTCATGACGCCAATCAGACAAATTTTTGATTCGTTACATGACTGACTACCCAACCTTATATTTAAGAATCTTGTTATTGTGGTATTTTCCTAATATGTGGTGTGTTCAATGATTTGTTTGGTGAATTAAAACAGACTTGTTTTGTGAGTAAAAGCACACTAGCTTTGTAACTAAAAACAGTCTTATCTTGTGAGTAAAAACATACTTGTTTTCTTGCTTTGTGAGACACAGACATTTTTTTTTACTTTATGAATGAAAGCAGACTTGCTTGTGAATTGAAAGACAAATTTTAGTGAATTGAAACACAGGCTTTATTGATGAAAATGGAATAGATTCACAGTGACATTTTCAGCTTTTCATTCAGCAATACACCAAATTTTGCTTAATCGATGGAGGAGGTAGCGTGGCATTGGGATCATGTATTTTCATCAAATTATTGAAGCATTGATTTTATATATTATTATGCAAAACTGCTATCAATATATATACCCAATTTAACCAGGACGAGACATAAATATTCACATATTTTAAGTTGTTTCTTTAAAAGCAAGGTTGCGATATGTGTATGCAGATCTTCGGAACTGGGTATGAATCATAGCTGTATAGTATCCTGAAAATTTCGATTTGACACGTTTGATTATCCAAGAATAACTTATATTTCAAAATAATTTGCCGCGTTTAATTTCATATCAAGTATTTCTAAACAATATTTTACTTGATTAGTGAAATGTATAAGGAAAATATATCAATTATAAAATGATTTTTTAAAATATAACGTGAACGTTTCAATTAACTTGTAAAAGTTATGTATTGCTATCTTATGATGAACATTTACGTTAAGAACTCAAGTGATAACTAACATTTTAACCCTTTACTGTTATGGTATGGGCTCCTGGCACCCATTTTTATAGAAAAAAATATTTTGGGGTGGATTTTATAGGATAATTGAAAATAAATGAATTTCAAGGTATATATTTATATTTAGAAGGATAATATATGATCATCTATGATTTATTACATTTAATTTAAAATATTTGTATTAATTATTTATAATTCATTTGACTTATCCAGGGGACCCGTTGTGGACCAAATATTTACTACAGCAGTTAAGGAATTAAAATGAGATATGATTACTAATATTTGCTTGATAGTTAATGTGTTATGTCGAGCAACAGGGTTACTAATGTGAGTGTGATGATGACTTAACAGGGTACCACAAGAATTGAGCTATGGCAATGGACTGCGCTATGGCAAGACTGAGCTATGGCAATACAGTCAATACCATTGGATGATGAATATTCATGGTCTAAATACACTTCACGTAAAAAGAAAATTGGATCCCAATTTATTTTATTACAAGTTCTAGACAAATACCTAAACTTCCTAAAATACCATTTTTACCTGAATTATATATCCAATGTCATATCACTTAGCAGGCAAAACTAAATGCAAAAATACATTGAAATACAATGTAATTGAAAAAAATCGTCATTTCTGCTTTGTATATTAGGTAGGTAATAATACTGTGGTATATAATTACCACAATAATGGACCACGTTAACATTTTCAGAATGTCAATAACTAAATGTTAAAAATAAATGCATAAAGTACATTGAAATCTATCCCATGCACGCAATAAGCAACACTTCCATGTTGATAACAGAATTAAGTTGGTTTGTCAGAAAGAACGTGTTATATCTGTCAAATGTTTGCAGAAATAATAAAAAAAATATTACCACGACCTTCTTTTGTTTTAAAACAAACGACTGCAGTGTAATATTATTTGTTAATTCTCTGTTATTTGAAATTATCGATATCTAAATCGGAGATTGTGCATTGTGACTATTGAGTTCCTATTATTTTACCTCGTTGATTGTGATCTAGAAAAGTCTGTCAATGGTCTACTTCCGTACTTATCAAGTGACAGTGCATTACCCCTATACAATTTTCCAGACCATTTTCAATGTGAGGATACATATTCGGATTCTATATTTATTATTTCAAAAATGCATGGTCGAAATATTTGATGTGGGATGAACATGACTTTCTTTACAGATGCACTTGTTTCACAGTAAACTAATAATGTACAAGGTCCATAGCGTAAAGTGTTTATCGATGAATTGCTAATTATGATTTGGCGTTTTTCTGGAAGATAATATGTAAAATTATTTCGATTGCGTGTGTATCTAACATGACAATTAGATGTATTTCTAATATCTGCTAAGAGATATATTTAACCGTATATTAAACGATTTTAACCATTGTAAAATATTGAAATATTTTGAATAATAAGTGTAAAAAGAACTTCAATTTGAGATCCTTTGTGTATCCTTTACCTCTGTCGGAATTTCAAGCTGACACCCTATAAGTCATCATCTAAGATTTATCCATTGCTCTTTATGAGAAATAGATATTTCAAGGAAAATAAAAATTTTTGAACCGGAAGTTGAAATTTTTTGAAAACCCCCTTCTCTCTACAGAAGTTGAAGATGAGTCCATATCGGTCACTTTATAAACTCCAATCAGTAGCCAATCCTGAGAAATAGATGTTTTAAGGAAAAATTATGAACTGGAAGTTGTAATCTTTAGAAAACCTTCTACTCTCTTCGAAAGTTGAAGCTGAGTCCATATCGGTCATTTTCTGAACTCTATCAGAAGCCAATCCTGAGAAATGGATGTTTCAAGGAAAATTTTTGAACCGAAAGGGTAAAAAGTAGAGGAAGCAGACATTTATAGTGAACTCTTCTACTTTCACCAGAATTTGATGTTAAATCAAATAGAACTAAGATAATCAGTCATTATAATTGGCGTCCATGGACGCCAATGCCTGAAAAGGGGATATCGAACTGTTTGGGATAGGACATGTCAAATACCTGTCTTTTTGAGAGGTTCTTCGTTTGGGATGGACGCTGTTTTATACGTAACCAAAACGTTAAACAAGATTAGGGACAATACCCTAACTGGAATTTCCTTTATAACTTGAACCTTCCTTTATATCAATAAGTACAATACACTTTATGCGAAGAATAAGAAAAGATTGAGCAACATGCAAAAACACAAATAACACAATAATGCCGCATACAGGAGTCTTGTTTCATTTATTCATGTTCTGACTTGGCTCGACTTGTCGGGATATTTCTGTTGTGTTTTGGCGCAAGCACACCTTATGTGTTACTTGTTGTTTAGGATTGGCTGGACTGGTCTTAATGTTGCTATCTTATTGGCTTTCTCATAATCCATGTCTTGGGTATATAATTACCCTGCTTCTTTCTTTCGCGCCCATTCCTCTTTGAAATCATTGCACCTATGATTTTGTACGCATGTCCCATTTGGGGAGCTGCTGCAAAGTCACATATTGGGAAACTGCAAGTTATCCAAAATAAAATCTTACGTATGATAACCAATTCTCCTTGGTTTATCCAAAACGAGGTCATACATCATGATCTTAAAGTCTCTGTCATTGAAGAGCATATAGATTAATCACCCAAAATTTCTACATTAAAAACTTTGAGAAACCTTGTATGACAGATACTGATCTCAACTACAATCTTAAACCAGCTAGCAGAAAACGCAGACCCAGGCACATCATCTCTGACCCAAGAAGAACTTGCGAGCCCAGAACTAAAAGAGCTAGGCTGCCTGACTTGCCTGCTCTGCCAACTACTATGTAACTCAAAGTTTTTTGACCTTGAGAAGATAATGTTGTTTACATTTATCGTCTCACCCTTTGACCTCGTGACCACTGAATTGAAACTGACTACCATGAGTCCCGCGACATTCACTTGGATCCCATCTTCTTTCAGAGAACCTATTTTCTCTCTGTTAATACTCCTTTTCAAATTTAGTTTTGTCTACCTCTCAACATTGGTGGTCCATCTTCCAAGGTATTTTTGATCACAGTCTTTTCAAGCATCCACCCAGAAGAGGAATGCTTCACATCAAATTTCAATTACAAAACTATTCTAAGAACTTATATTTCCGATGTGGGGATACGTGAGTTTTCTCACAGGTGCCCCGAAAAGAAAAAGCCTTGGAACCTTGGAATTCCTCTTTTGGACTTCTAGTTTGTTCATTCTCTTGCACCGAGGAAGGGGATCCAGCTTATCTTTGAAATAGCTGTCTGTTCATAGTCCGAAAATCTATTTTATTTGAAGTATTTCTTAAATTGGAATCATGGGTTTGTGACCAATCTTTCAAGGTATACTTACTTGTGCAATCTTTTTGAAACATCCTGCATAAAAAATAATGAAGGAAAATATCACAATTTAAATCTTTTACTTGAAATAGAATTGCTTAAAATTTCATATTTTAATCAATTAATTAAAAATCGCACGTCAGGAAACTCTGAAAAAATGACAAAATTTCCTGCGCTTTTTTTAATATGTAGAGAAAGGATTGATCCATACTAATTAAAAGGGATTACACCATCTTTCGCTTCTAATGTGATCATTAATTAATATACTTAATTTTTAAATTAATTTCAGTGGATTTCCTTTGTTTTTCCATTTTTCTTAATTACCTTGTCAATTTTGAAGATTCTTATTTTATATTTTAACGCTGAATTAACGTTCTGAAGGATAATTTATTTTTAAATGAAAGGCACATTGGAAGGTAATATATGTGAAAATAAATAATTGTTAAAAAATTGGGTTTAAGGGTATTTACAATTCAATTATTTTTTTAGTTTAAGTATCTTTACTTAAAGCTTACCCAATATATACATTTATTTTATTTGCAATAGAAGAGAGTTTTATTTGCCCTCCCTACTTTCCCTACGATAAATGTATGAGAAAAGTAATGTAATTGAAAGTTTATTTCTTTAAAAATTTCCACATTTCGATACTCAAAATATGCCGTTTTTGTTTGCGGTATATTTTAGTTTTTTGGGTATTGAACCTTATCGGGACTAACCGTCGTGGATCTGTTAAAGGAATGTACTCGTGTTTTCGGGAATAATTCGAGAACAGGGGCAGTAAGATAGTCTAAATGTGGTGTTTTTATGCATTTGGGTTCCATGCATGTTAATAAATACAC